>JAMJFZ010004059.1:2450000-3032500 GCA_026225945.1 Cricetomys ansorgei
TGATGTATCAAAAGTGAGTCAAGAGGTGAAATCTAAACCTTTCACTTCTAAATGTGCTTCCCCTGTGCAGGGCTCCTGGACATGGCCCTCTTTCCAGAGTACTCGGAGTGACAGAGGCTTTTGGGTTTGAATTCATTCCGACACCTAAATGCATGTGTTTTTAACCTATACACTCACTTGGAAGAATACTTTTGAGAGTCTGTTAGGCCTAAAATGGTGGTGTTCAGCCTGGTTGATACCCAACTTCCTTCAAGAATGTTCACCCTGCTGGTTCCCAGAGCTGCATCCTAGGACTTCTATCTCCCAGGGAAATCAGTCGCCAAATCAGAGTATCTTCTCTCTTGATTAAAAACTTTGTCTCCTCAAACTGTTTACACTTGACAAAGGAAAAATGCAAATCTACTGTATTTATATAGGCTTGAGATAAATATAATAAAAGTACTTGGCTTTTTATGCCTCATATTTTTGTACTTCAAACTACTTTAACTCCTCTTTTTCATTGATCTACTTAACACAGAAAGGGGGCTTTATGCTTTATAATTATGTCAGATAATAGGACTGGCATCAGAAAAGAAGGATATTTCATTTTTCATAGGGAAATGACTGTGAGCCTACATTATATCACCCAGAGCAAATCCTACTTCACAGGAATGTGTATAAATAACTCTAGAAAACACCATCTATAGGATGACATATAGATGACCAGGTAAAATGTTTACGGTGGGTAAACAGTTACTTTTGGCCCAAGGACTATGCAGAGACTGGCTAGCCGTGAATGTCCCTCTAGGTGAACACATTCTTAAATTATTCCAAGTAGTTACAACCTCCTAAATTTCTAGATCCAAAGTATCCAAATCAAAAATTCCAACTGCAAAGTTGATGAAGACAGGGTCTGAAGAAGGCAGCAGCAATCCCTGTGTCTTAGTCTAGATCCCTGTCACTGTGAGTGTATGCCCACTTGTTATATGTCTGGCAGTTTTTGCCACTGTTCTTCAAAGAATCAGTCTTAGGGAAAGGCAAACAAGTATTTATTTGTTCAATGTATAAGGGTGGCTGTCTGCCTTTCTCCAGGTAAATATTTTGACACAGGGCAACGAAGATGAAAAGAACCATTCCTAACAACAGTGTTTTATCTAGAATAGAGATGGACTGTCAGAAACACACATGTACAACTCAAACAACCATTCCAAAGTTGTAGAAATATGCAGAAGGTAAGATCTGATGAATGAGATAGGAACTTAGCAGCCGGTCATGTAAGGAGAGGACCCTGGGGACCATGAGAAGAAGAAGGCTGTCTGAAGAAGAGCAAGACCACACAACAAGTTCTAGAAAGCAAAAAGTAATAGAACAAGAACTATTTGATGGGTCAGAGCCAAACATGAAGTTAGCCTGTGAGGATGAGCATGAACAACCCCTTGCTGAGAACTATATATATGTCACCTTGGCAATAGAAAATAGTAGAGAGCGTATTATATGGGAGTTTATAAGGATCTCTGGTGACATTTGAGGATGGGATAGGAGAGGGAAAGTGAAGGCTTCCATCAGAGCAGTGAGATTCGGATAAGGAAAAGGAGGGAGTGACCAGGGACTTTTAGTGAGTACGATCTGTTGGACCTAGATTTGACTAGTCATTAAGTGGGTAGAGGGTGAGGGAAGAATCAAAAGTAACTTACCTTTATCTTGACCGATCACCCGAGAGATGGGGAGCACTAACCACGTGGTACATATATATAACATTTTTGAAATTGTTTTAACAGTGTTTAGCAAAGACGACTCAATGGCACAGATTTTCTGGTAGTGTACTAAAGTACGTCAGCCATCCATGAAAAAGAATGCAGCGTTGATTTAATAATTATCTTTTCGTATTCCAAAAGCTACTGAGAAGTAAAACTCTTGTGCCGGGCTTATTTGTAGAGGTAATTTGACAATTACAGAGAGGCGGAAGTTTTATGATATATTTACTTATCTGTCATGCTTTGCACAGCCCTGATTCTGATGGCTGGCATCCTGTTAAGAACTTCAGAGTTAAATTATCAGTTTTCAGAAACTACAGTGTGAATAGGAGATTTTTTTTCCTTCAAATATTTTACACTCTGAGTACATCAAACCCATAAATTTTGAATTGGATCCTAATTTTATTTGATTTTTATAAAAAGTGCTTATTAGGCTCAAATCGGAAGAAAGTGAAGCAAGGATTAGATTTAGAAAGTAAAGCAAATGTAATTTTTTGCACGGGGTTAGCATACCAACTAGTGGACTCAAAAGTTACAACTGAAGACTGCCGGTAGGAAATTTTAATATAATAAAATTCTGTCTTATGAAAACAACTCGGCAGTGTGTAGGATCCAACTGTGCTAGGTCACTGAATAAATGATAGAGCAGATTTAAATGATAGTTTTAAGTTGCTCATCTTGGTCTAAGCAAATTTGCAGCCATTTCTGTCAGAACGCTATTCTATTTTAACTTTGATGATTTGGTGAATGTTTCCTGGCCATCCAGGCGCAGGGCTCTGATCTAGGCAGCAGCATGCTGGGCTGTTGACAGAGCCCTTAGACTAGAGTTGTGGTTTGAAAATGAAATGTTCAACAGAGGTGGCTGTCCGGGGACATTAGTTGTCAAATAGTGGCTTTGGGCTAAATGATTGGATTTTGAGGACTATGGTCTATTTAATGGATTAACTCCTTAATAGATGTATGAGTAAGTGTTTTTTAGGAGATAGGAAAATTAGGAGGTGGCACCTGGTTGGAAGAAGTAGGTCACTGGGAGTTTGTTGTGGGAGCTGTACCTCTTGCTAGTCTTCCTCTGTTCTCTTGTTATATCATCGAGTCGAGAATCCACAGACCCAAGGACCATGGACAGAAACTTCTGAATTGAAATAAATCTTAACCCCCACACATCATTTATCAGTGACATGGAGTCTAATATAACTAATAAGGGAAGAAGACATATAAATCAACAAATTACAAGGCAATGAGGTACATAGAAAATACAGTCATAGAAGGAAAGAATTAACTCTGGGAGAGGGAAGGAAAGGCCAGGAAAGTTACCAGAAGAGTGAGCCCTGGAGAACTGTGAAGGATGAGCAGGGAGTGTGACAGCCTTTGAATGGAATTTCAGACAAGCAGCCTAATGCAGGCAATGCTACTAGATGTGAGACTTTCAGGAGACAAACGTCAACTTCTGTCCCTCTTCTGTGAATTCTCTCTGATGGGAAAATCAAGGTTCCCAGAAGGGTTAAGCAAACTGCAGTGTTTGACAGTGGCTCCCAAATCTTAAACTCCAAGACTAGAGACTGATTTCATTATCACTGTTTTCCATGACGTGCATATTGACTGACTGTAAGTGACCAGTAAGTTCATACTGAAAAATGAGGTCACTAGCTGATGACCATGGGTATTAGGCTGTCACTATCCTTTTTCTTAGGAAGGTTCAGGTTTGGCTTTTGTAGATATATTTATTGTTACATTGTTACTTGAAGAATTAGAAAAATTGGCTGTTATAAGACAAGTTAGTGGAGAGAAATTTAATGGACTTTGTTTATTTTAGAAGATAAGAAAGAAGTCTTTGGTCTGTTTTCTTCTCTTTTCTTTGTGGCTCAAAGGCTTATGATAAAGATGAGATTTGGTCTGTGGAAACATTTTGAGCTTTCTACATATGGAGCATTTATTCATCACTCTTTGCATATCATTTGTCCTGAACTCAGTCTGCTGAGATTGTCCTAGGAATGCATAGATTTCAAAGGCCTTGCCTTGTGAGCTCACACTAGCATTAAAAGTAGGCAAGCAAAGTTTGTTGCTATACATGCTGTTACGATGAGAACTTCAAAGCCAGTACTGAGCACCAAGCCAAGCTTTTCCATGCTGTCACATCACGAACTCCTAACAGCTTTCAAAGGTGAAGATTTCATGGATAAAACAGTGGTTGAAGGTGAACCTGATTTACCCCGGGTTCCTCAGTAGGGATTGTGATACTGGAATTTGACTGCAAGTCTGTAAAATCACAGTCTCAAAGGCTTTATTTCTTACCACACTCATTTCCTTTCACTAAAATATAATAACATATAATGATCTCTAAGATAAAATATCTTTCTGCTTCCATAGTACCAAATATGAATGTAAGCTGTGGGAGTATGAACTACGATGAGGAATCAGACTGCATGGCCCATTTTATGTCACTGAATATTGAGCAAAATATGAGTAGCATGTTAAGATTGAAAGTACCCAAATTAGAAACAAAAATGGCATGCCACTTTTTGACACCTTTGTCACTGACATAAATAAACAAGGTCCAGTTTGCGGACGACTAACCTCAGTTGATTTTCACCAATATGGCAGTTTTGCCCATTTATTTGCGGAAAAGGTGTTGTATGACTCTGAAAGCATCTGAGATTCATCCTGTGCAAATGGAGATTCAGATTAGTGTTAACCGTTTAGGATCTGTGGGTTAAGAGTGTTCGCGCAACTTGGAAAATAACTGTTGAGGTATTCTAGCCATGTTTTCTCATATAAAATTTAGTATAGAAGATCCAAACAGGCCTATTCTGATGTCCAAAGGAGAACTATCGGTGGGTAGACTCCATGTTGATCTATGACTTATGCTCTTGGATTATAGTCATTTAAATTATAAGATATATAAATTTCCCAGGTTAGGACCATTGCACAAAGGTTTTGCTAAGAAAAAAAGTGTTGAACATTGAAGCGTGTTATATCTACTGCATTTGGAGCTTTTTAATGTGCAGGATCAGAGCGAATTTTGTTTTATTGATATTTGACAGGCTTAGGAAAATTTAATTTTCTTGATATCAGTACCTTCTGTTGATCTATGGTAAGATAAAATTACTATGCTCAGAAATTTTTCTTGATGATTTAATTATGCTCATAAATTCTTAGATTTCTTTTACCTGGACATGTGAAATTATATTCATCAGATGTTTTTACTAATGGCATTTGAGATACATGAATTCTGAATTTACTTTAGCAAGTTTGACTTCTCACTCTTAAGATGCTTTTAATAATACCCTTCATTAAAGTCCTTTGGCCTTGTTGCTTTGTTGTTCATTTCATTTTTAAGTAAATGGTTTTGATAATTTTTTTCTTAAAGGGGGGATATGAATGAGTGAGTTCTAAATCAAATTACCTGAGTTCTAAATCAATACTAGAAGCTATTTTACTGCACTAGTAAATTATCTCATTACAGTTGAAGAATGAACGACAAGTTATCTTCTCTAAAATCACAACAGATTGCATGAAGACAAATCTACCCTATGTGAGCCAAGCACAGAATATTAGCTAGTATGCTCAGAAGCACCGTGCGTTTTACTACTGCAGTAAATGGTGATGTGGTAATCCAGAAAGGCAGAGGGAGCCTGCGGAAGATTCCTGTATAAATTCATTTAGAGAGGGAAGTGAAATAGTCAAGCTCATTCTTACTGGACCCCTTTAGTTTTAGAAGCCTTAGTCTGAATTGTAATTTGTAGTTTTATTTTTTAAGAAGAACTACATGAATATTTTAAATGCAATTTAGTATGCTACATCATTGATCATTCATTATTTATGTTCTGATTGTCCTTAATCATAAAGGCCTTGCACAGTGCATGACAGAGGAGTGGGTTGAATTTCTCCCTCGTATTTAATGTCATTAACTTAGGGGTCAAGGCAGCAGTAAATTCTCAGGGAAGGCACATTGGATTTTGTGCATATTGCCTATAGATATGAGATTAATGTATAGGTATAAAATAAATCCATTGGGTTTAGAAATATCAGACTCAAATAAATATTAACTTACTTCAGGAACAGGATATATTCTAAAAGACAAAGGAAAATAATGACTAACCTACTTACCTTTGGTGAAAAGGAAAACTAAAGGCTGCTTAGCTGATGAAAATGTCTCGGACAGTGAAGCTCTGCTTTCTCTCTCTCTCTCTCTCTCTCTCTCTCTCTCTCTCTCTCTCTTTTTTTTAACAAAAACTATTATGTCAGAGTTCCCACAACTAGTTTCAAGGGCAGGGTGCATTTTCTCATCACACTGTTTATTTTCTCACTTGTGGCATAATTGGTATTCTGGTCTTTTAAAAACATTATAGGGAGGAATAACATAAACCTCCACCCCTTCAGAGTGGGTTGAAATACTGACCTCCTTCCAAAAGGCAGAGCGCGAAGGCAAACGTTGGGAGAAGACTTCCACGGAGAAACCTGGCAAATGCCGCTGCAGTCAGCTGTTCAGCGGCAGAGGTTGCCTCTGTATGCTGGATATGGTATGATAGAGGTGCTGTTTCTCTTTGCTCTTCCTTCCAGCAACTTATATTCCCCATTTATTCGTGGCTGAACATGTAAATCCCACCTGAGGCCCTGATTAGTACAGTCCAAGACTCTCAAGATCATGAGATCAAGGCACATCTGAGAACCTGCCACAGGGGAAGATCTGGAGACCGGGGGATGATGGTGGCGCGCAGTCTGTCTCCTGGAGGAGATCCTGGAGGAGACAGAAAAAGATTAAGTGTGAAAGTTAAGGAAATGTAAGGAACATGGAGTTTATTTAGTAATGTATCAACATCTATTCATTATTCCGATCAATCTGCCATTCAATTATAAGTTAGCAGTAAAAGGGAAAACTGGATGTGGAGCGCACTGAAGCTCCTAACATTGTATTCATCACGTTTTACAAAAATTGTTCTAAAATAAACATTTTATACAACTTTTAATTTGTGAACATGAAACACATTTATAACCACTATGTCCTTAGAAGGATCCTGTTTATGTTAGATTTATTGGGCTTTACCTCAGTGCTAGACACATATCTCCTACTAGCTGTTGAAAATTCGTACACTACATAACACAGTCACCACCATCCTTGGATTAGTGATGTTCTGTCTGAGCCCTAGATCTCAAGATTTATGTCTCTAGACCAAAAAGGAAAAAAATCTACATTGAGTTTGAAGAACCTTTAAGATTTATTTCCATAGTCATTCCCTGTCATTTGCAAACATCTGTTCGGTGTTATTGATGGGAGTCGGTGCTGGGGATAAAATGATGACACAGCCCTGGTTTAGAGAGCCCCACTAGCTGTAGAGGAGAAGTTTCCTAGGTAACGGGGCTCACTGCCTTTCCTTCCTCATCAGCTCATTCATTAAGTAATGCACTTTGTAATAGTGACTTACAGTATAATTGGGTGTAGCCTACCGTGTAGAGTGTATCGGTGAACAGACCAGTATCCCCACCCATGTGAAGTTTACAATCTCGGAAAATTAAGCAAGGCCTCCTTATCTTGAACTAAATCTGAATTCATATGGATGTCATTATTATAAAGTTAGCTGTTTGACATGAAGTCCTCCTCACATTCAAGGACAGAGGCTGTACTTGTCCATCTGGTGCCTATTCTCATCTCATCAAAGCTTGTTCTCTAGCAACACTTTCCGGCTGTTCTGGTGTTGTCAAAGTGACTTAGCTTCTGTCCCGCCCTGTTTGGGACAGCAGTGTAGTTCCTTCTGAAAGATTAGGGCTCAAGTTCAAGTCCTGGTCATGCCTCCAATAGCCATGACCTTTGCCATTCATCACTTGGGCACACTGAGTCTCAGTCTTCTCATGTATAAAATGACAGTAGCGTTTTTATTTTACATATTACTGTAAAGATCCAATATAACTTGCATCAAACGACAAGATCGTGACTGGGAAAGCAGGTTTTCTAAAACTAATACAGCTCATGATAAACTAACATAAATATTTCATTAAATCCACGCTCTCACTGTATCTGAGCGGTCCGGTCTTTTGATGTAACCGCACACCGACATTTGCTTTCTAAAGCAATGATGTTGTTACTTGCCCACCATTACTTATTAGAAGTCCCTAATGCAGAATGACATGCCGGACTCTCAGCCTTTACAAAATAACACTCCCCTAATACATATTTTCTGTGCCTTGCGTAATATGCAACCCCCAGCCCTCAGAAAGGTCCAGGAACTCCACATAATCTCACAACTAATTAACTGTGCCTGTAATCACACAATTAATCAATGCTGTGGAGTGTATGGGTGTTCACAGCTAGGAAGAGAGATGTGGATTTGCAGATCTTGTCCTCAGCTCTGGTGTGTTTGGCCATCACAAAGGTTGCAAGGAACTATGGGTAAGGGATGTACCTTCGCCAGTCCATTGCCAGTGTGTCATCATGATAAGGTCGTTGGAAATCCTAAGTGATTTACTACCAGCACATGAGCATTTTATTTTTATAAATATACTTGAAAGACTATTTTCAAGTCTTTAGCCTCCTAGACCTCGCACTACATTCTTCGTTGTTTTGTTTTTCACTCATTTACAAGTTGTGTTTATTCTGGAACTTGACAATTATCAGACACATGCTTAAGCATTAGAATTAGATTCAAAATGCCTTGTTTTGAATATTACCTTTTTAAAGTGTTGGGTAATACTTAGGAAGTGTTTTACCTAATTTCATTCGATTCTCATTCATAATGACGTACTATCTTTTCTTTTAATTTGATTTCCTTCTGGTTCGATAATATTAACATAGCAGAGACTTTAAAAATTATCTTTATTTCATGCATCAAAATCTTGAAGGAAAAAAAATGTAGATTTTTCAGTTTTGAAAATATCATTTTTATCCAGTAGAGGGAGTCAACTGCAAGTAAATGTCGCTAGAAAAGATATTTAAAACAAAAGTAAAATATTTAATTCGTGGATTCAGAATGCATGAGCATACAATTTTAAAATAATGTACATAATATAAACCTTAGTCAACTTAACCATATATGTTCCTTATGGGGAGACCACCAATTTATTTTTTTAATTGCATAAGAACATTTATCTGTACTCTTGTGTTCACCTGCCTAACAGGCTGTTTTAATTTCCTTTTAATATGAAGTTTAACAAGGATATGAACACACATGAACTCGGAACATGTTTATTTTCAGAAGGCATAAGAGAACAAACTTCTCTTAAAATTCTAAAGAAGTAAAATATTTAAAACCTAAAATATCATATCAAATTCTAACTTTAAACCCATCATTGTCCAAGAAATGTTTAAACTATAATGAAATGTTAAAATGTAAAATCCCTATGGCCTTTCAATGGCCCAGTGCCTGCTGGAGGAAGCCTCTGTTCATTTACACTTCAGTGGGATTAGCCAGCAACTTTGTTAGTATTCTCTCTCTTTGTCCCAGTAACATTACAGCCCTCTTTATGGGTTAGTCTATTTGATGTTACTGCACTGATACCTATGAGTGGTTTCATTAGCAAACCTGGTGATCAGGGAGATCTAGAGACACATCCTTGATTCTAGGTCAGAAGTTCATCCACCTTAATAGGCAGACGCACTGCAAAACCTACTCTAGTGCCACCTGCTTGACTTACTGTTTTAATTTCCAATGTCATGCACCCACCCTTTCCACCTCTGATCTTTTGTGTGGGAATGCCTACCCCAACCATAAGCTGTACTTCTGCCTCACAAATTGTGTTGATTGAGGATGTTATTGTTTGCTAAGCTTTGAGAGGATTAGGTAAGACAGAAGTTTGTATATTTAAGGAGTTGGTTTTATTTTCTAAATAATGTATTGACCAGCAGTGCGATGTATTGGATTAGCCTTGATTTATGGAGGAGGCCTCACCTAAAAGAACAAGCATTGCAGATTAAGCTTTCCCAATAGACATTAGAAATAAATCAATTGCAGATGTGCACATAAACTCTTAGCTTGAATTAATAGCCATGAAAGTACACTCCTTCCTTTAGGCACCAAAGATGTAAACAGTAACTCTTTACGCAGGACCCATATTTTTTCTTTCTTTAAATTGTTTTATTACCTTTAACTTGCCGCCTACCTAGTCTTTGTGGTGCTGGATATTATTCTGTTTATCAAGTATTGATGTAAAAAACACTTTGAGTTGTCTTGGCCTCGTGCCCTACTGTGCAAACACTGTGTATCTGTGTCCCCAGACATTGCATTTCTGCTGGGAGCCACAGAGCTCATATAATGCAGCTCACCTTTAATATTCAAAGGGCAGTTACAGGGCCCTCGGAAGGTGCCCTTTAAACAGTGAGCTCCATCGTTAGAGTCTGTGCTGCTGTGTGCTCCTTTCTTCGATTTCATTTTAAACATTGCCAGTAACCCCTCCCAGGCAAGCTGGGCCCTTCTTTATTTGTTTCAATCCAATGTAGTACACTGTTTGGGATGAACTGGTGTGGTATCAGTAATAATTCAGTTTTTATTCTGAAGTCCAATGGTAAATGTAACACAGTAATATTAATAGATGCTTGATCTTGAAAAAGGCATTTAGATTTTTCAAGACACAGTATTAGAGCGCATGAGAAAGGAGCGCTGCTGTGTTTTTTAAAGAAATATTCCTTATTGTTTTGAATTAAGATTGGAAAGGAGGAAGATTTTCTTCTTAAGAGAAAGTAAGGCACAACTGACAAGATTCATTTGGATGAATTATAACTCAGGAGACAAGTTAATGGGAGCTCTGAGGTCACAGATTTTAAAGCCAAACTACAAGGAGGGGTTGCATTCGTTGTTACTGGGGGATTTAGAAAGGAACTGGCAAGTGGCGAATCTGGCTTATAAACATGAGACCCGTTCATTTAAGGAATACAGACAAGGCATCTGTAGGAAGGAAGTGGGGATAGAGGTTCTCAGCACAGACCATGTGGCTCTTGTAGAATACTCTCATGAAAAGGACCTCTCTCCCAGCAAGAAAACGGCAGAAATTTGCTTGCAGGTGGCAGGTCTGAGGACGCCTTATGTACTCTGGCCTAGTATTGGGGGCCATCACAGCCTGCCTTTCTTTACCTGTTAGATTTTAATTTTTCATCTTTTTTTTCTTTTCATTTGATATGGGGTCTTACTCTGTAGCCCAGACTGGTCTGGAACTCATTATGTAGCCCACACTGGCCTTAAACCGGCAATGATCCTCCTGCCTCAGCCTCCTGAATGCTGGGCTTACAGGCATGAGCCACCATGCCCAGCTCCTATGCTTTACACGGCATTTTTAACCTATCAAAATAAATGTGCAAATCAGCACTCAGCTAAGAGTAGTACTAATTATCAACTATATACTATTTGCTTATTCTCTCTAATAGTTTTATTGTAAATACTTATTATTACTTATTCACCACTTAAGGGAGAATTACAAAACTCTCCTAGCAACAGCTGCAGTTTAGAAACCATGACTAGGAGCTCCAAGGCCCTGCTTTTGGAAGTCTCCCAGAACATACAGACTTTGGGGACCAAGTGGAACACACTCACGCAGCGTCTACACAAAGACCCAGCACACGCACTGCCAGGTGCTTCTGCTTATTTTTCCTTAATAAAAAATTTAAAACAAGTCTTAAAAGGTTGTGGTTTAATAGTTCTAAATCCTACAGAGTAAGCATTTCACAGTTTGAAGCGTTGATTTTTAACTCAGTAGATGAACTGTATAAAATGAAACTACTTTTTAATTGTGTCTATTACAGTCATCCTGTATGAAAATGTCCAATAAAATCATTTTGGACTCTTAGGACACAAAGGAAAAAACATAAATAAAAACTTTGGTATTCTCCTTAGCAGTCATTTATGTGTTCACTCATCTATGCATTTATTCACTAAGTATTTTGTGTTAAGGAATCTTTGAGGCGATAGGTATATGGTGAAGACCCCCACAGTGCTGACTAGCCAGATACGATACCTGGACAATGCAAATGACATCAGCGTCATGAACCTTATCAGGGCAACCGTAAGATGAGAACGGCCACGTATAGCAGGAATGGCAGTGTGGCTGGAGTTCCGAGACAGGCTGAGGCCTGAAGGGGAAGGGGGATTTTATGGAGTGGTAAGAGGAGAAAGTTTACTGGCAACACAATCATCACATATTTAAGTGGGCTATGATGACACACAAAAACCTTGGTGCCTTTCTGAAAATGTCTTGAGGATGGAACCCTCCCTTGCAATCACTGTGTCACAGGACAGAATCATGTCCAAAGCTCTCGATATAAATCCTCAGGGAGTTCTGCGAGGAACGGGCACTCAGTTGGTATATGGGTATATGCATTGTGCAGAGTGCTTTGGTGGGAACATTGAACACACTAAAACACGTAGATAAAACCATGTCTCATTTTCGTGGTTTTAAAGTTCTGTGATTGTTTTGATGCTGAGTATTTCGTGTGTTTATTTATTATCTGTATTGGTTCTTGATATGTGTGTATACATGTTCATGTGTTTGCTTAGGTGTGTGTGTGTATTGAGTGCACACATGTGTGTGTGTGTGTGTATTGTGAGTACACACACGTGTGTGTGTGTGTGTGTATTGTGAGTACACACACGTGTGTGTGTGTGTGTGTGTGTGTGTGTGTGTGTGTGTGTGTGTGTGTGTGTGTGTGTGTGTGTGTGTGTACACGCCCGCACGCATATGTGTATGGACCAGAGTTTGATTTTTGGTGTCTTCTTCAATCACACTCCCTCACTTTATATTTTACTCGGGGTCTCTCATTGATTCTGCTAGACTGACTGGCCAACAGTCCCTGGGATCTTCCTGTCTCTGTCTCCCCAGCTCTTGGATTACATGCATGTGCCACCACACATGGCATCAGGTGACAGGAATCTGAACTCACGTCCTTGTAAGGCAAACTGTTTACCAGCTGAGTCTTCTCCCCGGCCTCAGACCGGTTCTTTACTCTAGTGTCTTTCCCACCGTTTATCCATTTCTGTGCTGGCATCTTACTGATCTTGTTATTGATCCTCAGACACTCTCCATAGAATAATACTGTTTTATGTCCACATTTGCTTCATTTTTTTTTTATCATTCTGATTATACTTTCTCTTTTTTACTGTCAAGATTTTTCAGGTATAAAAATCTCTTTATTTCATTGTTTTTATGTTTTAAAGATTCTCATTTAAAATAATATATTCACCTAAATGCTTTCCTTGGCATTTTAAGTTTTATGTTCTTTACAAGTTATACCTGTCAAAGTGGAGTTTATTTGGATGTCCATATGCCATATCTAGATTGCCCTATTTGGAGAGGGTTTAGCTGATTTCTCATCTCTGCATGTTCAGTATTGGTATATATTTCCTTTGTCACTTACTGCATTCTTCCATTTACTGATATTTTCCTTCAGTATTTTACCTTTTGCTCCTATATCCTTACCTCCTTATATCCTTAGCACATGTTTTGGGTCTTTTTCTTTCTTGCTTTTGATATGCATACTCCCTCTTATAACCATTCAACCATGTCCAAGTGCACAATTCAGTAATGCCATGTCTATTCATGGCATTGTAGAACCGCCAACATTATGTACGCCCAAACTCCATATACAAACTCCGCTCCTATCAACTTCAGGCTTCACAGGGGGTTAAATCATAATGCATTTATGATACACTTTAATGCCTGATGCAAATACTACCACCCAACCAACAGCTTTTCTGTAGTTTATACCTGTAGTTGTATGTATGTGCAGTGTTCTTTTATTTTAGTTTGAATATAGTGTTTACTTTTTTATTGGCACATAGTACCTATGCATATTTATGGGGCATGGCATAACACTTGAATATATGTGTATAATGAGTAAGGATTGGAGCAGAGTGATTGGCATGTCCATCACTTCAGATACTTCTGTGTATTGAGAACTGTGTCATTGTTTTATGTGTGTCTCCCAGTTTATCTTACGTCCTGAGTGTAATGGCTCCATTACTCCCCCTTCACTCCCCTGGCATTAGTATTACTTCTTTTCTCAGTGTAAAATATCTCACAAAGGCAACTTAAGGAAGGCAGAGCTTATTTTGCTTGGGTTCATAGTTTGAAGCTACAGTCTATGTGGAGGACAAGATCTCTCTGTGGCTTTAGGAGCATAAGGCAACACTAGCCAAGAAGCACAGATGAATCTGGGTGTCCACTGGTTTTCTTCTTTATGATCAGTCCAGGACAACAGTCCAAGGAGTGGTGCTGCCCACTCCTGGGTGATTCTTCCTTCTACACTTCGCCAGCCTATTACTGTGCTCACAGACATGCTCAGAGGCATCTCTCTTAGATGGAGCTAAATCCAGTCAACTTAACAATCCAAAGTAACACACACTATCATGTCAGATCCTCCAAGCTTCCTTTCCTTCCTCATATCTGTCAGTCACCTGCCCTCCACTCTTCTACTTACCGCTGACCCTGCCCTGTTCAATTCCTCACCACTGACCACAGGAATTATTGCCTAGCTAACCTCCCCTCTCCTTTCCCAACATCCTCTATCCCAGCCTCACTAGCATCCCCGTGCCATTTCTTTACCTCAAAGTCTTCCTGAAGCTTGTGAGCTTCAGGGCAAAGTTCAGATCCTGTAGAAGGCCTTCCAAACTCACAGCTCTTCCTTTACATCAGCTGCCCTCTCCCCTCTGCACACACACACGCACATTCGCACAGGTGTGTGCATATACACACATGTATATACTCTGCCAGAAAGCTTATGTCCCACTCACACTTACATTCACATTCAGGCAATTCTGGTCAAGGTGCTCTATCTTTTGCTTATGCCTAGAAGTGTCTCCTGATCCACCCTCTTCTCCATTCTCCTCCCTGCTACCCTAAGCTAGTAGACCTCTGCTTTCTCCCTGCACTGTTGCCTACTGTACCCTGGAAGTCACAGCACTGCAGTGTAATTAAATAATCTACCCTCTGAAGGCTCTGTGAAGACGTGATTTATTCTACAGCCCACACAGTACATGGTACAGCAGATGTTGTCAATTACACTTCATTCATCTCCTGGTATTTCTTTAAAAATGATAGAAGTGAACAAGAATTTTCTAAAATAATTTTCACAGTGTTACTGTGAACTACTTTTCCCCTTAATTTCAAACTTACTTTTTATTGATCTCAGCTGAAACCCTTCACCTCTCCTCTTGTTAAACAGAATGAGTCACTGGTTTGTATAGGGAAGAATTTTTTTCTCCACCACCTACTCGGTCCTTTGCTTTTGAATAGGCCATTAGTGTGCATTGCAATGTCTCTCCTTTTTGCTTCGTTGTGATGGCCGTTAATTGAGCTTGTCTTTATGGCACTGCCTGTACACTAACCACTTTGTTGTAACCCATTTCCTAGTAATTGGATATATACCGTCTCTGAAATGTGATTTTTTTTGAGCTTGTAAAATGCATGAAGCATGCGTGAACTCTTTCAGAGAACTTTTGCTGCCATTACAAATAAAAATCAAAAATTATTGCCCTGAAAGCAGGACTCTGGGCATTTAAACCATGACAGGAAACTGTCAGGAGAACAAAAGAAATAAATTTAGCCTAAGAGATGCCAAATCAGAAGAATAAAATGTAACCCTGTGTCATTAAATGAAAACATCATTACATTATAGTGTGAAGGAGCATTTGGTCCTTCCTCAACAGATTATTTGAGATTCATTCACCTAAAGAATAAGTTAGAAGTATCTGGTGTCAAATTTTAATGAAATGTTATGAGAGGAATAAAGCCAATATTTAAGATTTGGCCCATATGAGTATATAGCCTCACATAAATAGGTAGAAGTGGCAGAAGTAATAGTCTTGTTAGGCTGTGCAGGAGGGATCTGCACCGACTGTGCCCATCATTTATGCCTGGACTCCTCAAATTTGTGTTGCATGACTAGCGCAATGAGACTTGAATATCTTAAGCATTAGATTTTTTAGTGTCTCTGTTACTAGAATGTCAGTATTTATTATAGTGTCTTTTTTAGCTGCTTATATAGAGTTCTAAAAGGAGACCAATGACCAATTAAGTAGATGCTATTGCAGAACTAACCGTGTGAATGTGATGTGCGGTGGCTCCATTCAATGTTGGCATAAACCATATTAGTTAAGCTAGTATGGATTAAGTCAAGGTTTTATTAAACAGAAGGCACTTATTGAACACCTACTATGTGTCTAGTACTTTGATGAATATGAAAAATCCATTCATTGTACCCAGAGATACAAGCTAATATTTATGAATCAACTTGAATTAATTATGTGATCAATTCTGGACCACTGCACTATGTGTAATAAGAGAAATGTAGAGGAGGAAAACAGTGAAAGGTGAGAAGTGTTTTTTTTGTTGTTGTTGTTGGCCACCCAAATAGGGCATCATCACAGTACTACATGGAGACCTGTAGAAAGGAAGGACCATCTTAGTTGCAATGGTTTTTGGGGTCAGGCTGTCTAGACGGTGATTGTAACTGTGGTCACTTCCTGGACCTTCTTTAAATGCACCCTTTGTGAACCTGTTTCTTTACTAAACTGAATGCATAGCTACCTGCCTCATAGGGTTACTCTTTGAATGAGCATGTCTATCAAGCACATAGCATGCTGTCTAGCACATGGAGAGATCTTAGGTAGAACATAGGGCATTCAGCATGGCTCACAAAGGGACGAGAGGCCTCCCTGAGCAGCAAAGCATGTCCTGAGTTTGGCTGTCAGACTTCCTGAATCCTTTCAAATCCACTCTTTGACACCAGGATCCTGACTCTATATCTGAATTACTAGAATATTTGCCTCATTTAATTATCTCCCCAAGTCTTTCCTTCACAGCCACATGAGTATTCTAAAATACTGATTAAAAACTGTTGATGTTTCCCTTTGCCAATGATACAGTCCAAACTCCATGACATGCCCCAGGAACCCTGGGCTCCCACTCCTTTCTTGCCTACCTCCCAAGCATTGAGTTCTTGCCGCTTCCACACTGAATTCATTGAATTTAAAGCTCTGGTAGCATCCAAGCACCTTTTGTCCCAGCTTACACTATTGGCCTTGATCGGTACTCTTCTCTCTTCCTACACCATTCTTCATTTTCTCTCTTCCTATCTTTCTCTTGTCCATCTGGTGATGCTCCTTCTGGAGTCCTTTTCTGGCTCCTGTATTCTGCCCGCAGCCTATACTATGTATTCATTTCCCTTGATCGTCAGTACTCTGTTCTGACGTCCATTGACAAGAATGGTGGTACTTACCCAGCCTCCTCCCTGACTCTGTTTTCTTAGGATGTGGACAGATACATCTTCTTGGTTATCTCACAAGACACAGCTCTTTCTTCCTTTCTGTTTTGGCTGCTTCACAGTCTACATCCTACAGGTGCAGGTTCCCCATGTGAGGCTTCAGTCGTTGAGACAGTTTGTAGCACTGACGGCACAAGTCTTCCTGATACAAGGCTGTCACCAACATGCAATAATAGTAAGCACTTATGCTTATTACCTGCCTTCCTATCACACCTATCTATTTGTCCCTCGTCTTGGACAAGGAGAAAGAAATTCCATCAAAGCACGCAATTATCATCAGTACTACTTCACCCCACTTTCACATTGAAACGATCTACATGTTTATCATAGACACTGAACTTACTTCTTAAGAGATAGTTTCTCTTTTCAAAATTAATATGTCTACTGTTTGAGAATTTGATACAACATTTTTATCATCTTCATCTCCCTTTTCCAACTCCTTCCAAGTCTGTGAGGAGGGTTTCTTATCTTTGTGTATCCAGTGCTCAATATTCCAAGGAAAAGACTGCTGAATCAGGGAGAGTTGGCTTGCTTAGACTTATAGTGCTCTAGTATGATGTGGCCCTGAAATAGCACTGTGATGAGAAGAGACAGAAGGGATGATAATCATGCAATAGCTGCCATTTACAGCGCCACCTGAAAAGCTCAGAGCAGCCCTCAATTACTCAAATGTAGCTGTTAAAATTTTACCTGCTCATGAAGACCTGCAAGTATCTATGGTCATACAGTAGAAATACTTGTTCTAGGGTTTCACCCCGGGCAATCTTACTCCAAGAACTATACCTTAAAAATCCAATGAAACAAGTAAGTTTATTATGGTGACAACAGAGGATGTGAATAGTGTGTCCATCTTGTGTGCCTTGGATTTACTGAGCATCCACGCAAGTCATATTCAGATTAAGTTCCTGGACAACAAAGTAGAGGGGACTGTGTAACCAACACAGGAAGAGATGGGAAACAAGACTCAGAAGCTAAAGGAGCTCCCCAAAACAAAGCTGAGTGTTTCTTGTAATGAATAAGTTTGATTGTCAACTTGCACACCTGGAGTATTAATGAGCACACTTTTGTGTGTGTGTGTGTGTGTGTGTGTGTGTGTGTGTGTGTGTGTGTGTGTTTGAGGAGTTTTGCCAAAGAAGATTACGTGAGATGGAAAGATCAAGCTTGAATTTGAGTGGAATCATTTCATGATCCAGGGCCCCAGGCTGAATCAAAAGGGGAAAAGGAAAAAGCCAGCCAAGAGCCAGTTTCCTGGTCCACTGAGATGTGGGCCAAAAACTGCCTCCCAGTCCTGTCACCATGGAGCCACATGCTTCCATGCCTTCTTTATCATGATGAACTGAACCTCGAACCGAAGTAATCTCTCCTTCTTTAAGTAGCTTTTTGTTAGGTGTTTCATCACATCAAAGGGAAAAATAACTAATAAATTTTCTTTCCCTAATTCTAATTGAAAACTTGGTCTAGGGTAGAAGACCAAAGCAAAACAAGGGAGAAATGCTCCTAGTTGTTACCTTAGGAGACTAGCAGTGTTAAGTTGACAAAATGAAGACAGTTGAAAAGGACTATCCAGAGAAGAAGTAATTAAGTTGTGCAGAATCAGAGATGATGGGACTTCCGAGTATCAGTGTTCGGCATGAAAATAATAAGAAAACACTTCTGGACAAATGCAGCTTCTCTCATTTGATAAATATTATTTTAAAATCATGCAATATCTACATGCATAAAAAATGCTTTTGTACATAGCTATAGCCTGGTTTCTACTTTATGTGAAGTTGTAGTTTTAGTTTCTTTGCTCACACCTGTCACATTTCTGATGTCTTCTCTCCAGTATATGCTCAGGTCCAGGTGTACATGGCAGTACAATGATTAAAAAGAATCATGACAGATATAGCATAGTCCCTTTAGAATGTGTTTCTTTCAGTGCCTAGTTACAGGTCATTTTACATATTGCAGAAAAGATTGCTTTGGATATTCTTTTCTGTATTTAACTCTACTGCTAGAATCCTGGCAAATCTAGATATATTGTCTGGATCAACATTGAGAGAATCAGTAAGCTTTTATTTTTATTCCATTTCCCTTTATTGAGGTAGGAGTCTTGATTTGTATTTTCTAATTAGAGCAATATGTTTGCAATGGTAATATGAGAAATATGTCAGAACATCCCACAAAAAGCATAACAAACTTGAAAAAGCTTCACATCCACTGTGTTTCCTCTCCCTCTCACCTTCTCTCCTGGAGTCTAGTACAGAGTCATGTGGCTTTTGATGGCCAGAGGAAGATGATGTCAGTGCCATACCTGCTCCTAGTCAGTTCCTGCAGGAAGACACTGTACCTCCAGCTTTCACGGCATAACCTAGATAATCTAAGATTTTGTATTTGCCCACACTGCATCCCAGATGAGTGCCAGCATGAGGGCCAGATGAGTTGGAAGAAGTTGGCCAATGGACACATGACCTGCCCCTTCTTCTGTTGGAAGATACTTAAAATGTCATCACAAGGGCTGGAGAGATGGCTCAGCCGTTAAGAGAACTGGCTGCTCTTCCAGAGGTCCTGAGTTCAATTCACAGCAAGTATATAGTCTTCTGGAATACAGGTGTACATGCAGATAGAGCACTCATATACATAAATGAATAAATAAATAAATAAATAAATTTTTTAAAAAAATATGCCATCACAAGTGTTTGTTTAGAGGTATAACAGCTTTACAGATAGCTTCTAATCATGAAATTAAAACCTGCAGTATCTCCCTAAAGAACTCCAGAAGCTTAACACACCCAAACATATTTATTTATCCTTCCCTGCATTCTTCGAAAGTCATCAAAATGCCACTGCCATTTTTATGCTTCTCTTGATGCAAGGAAAATAAGATACAGGGAGGTCAGAAGAAAAGTTAGCTCTGTGTCTTTTTCCCCTTTAAAATTCAGCTCTGGGAACTGGAGAAATGGCTTATTAGTTAGGAATACCTGCTACTCCTGTAGAGGACCAAGGATGGGTTCCCCACACTCATGTGGCAGCAGCTCCTAACTGTAACCCCAACTCCAAGGGATTTAGTTCCCTTCTCTGGTTCTGTAGGCACTAGATGAACTTGATGCACACCGGCACCTTCAGGCTAAATGTTTGCGCACATAAAATAAAAATAAATAGGTCTTAGAGCTTCAGCCCTTCATCTTGTGGGTGTTAAAGTTCAAGTCATTCTGTTATTCTGTTCACTGATACATTGTTTATCCCTGTATTCACCCACTGACAACTGTTCACAGGGCATAGTGCATGCTGGGTATAAACTAGAACCGCATTGTGTCCAGGCTTGCAATAGGTTGGCGCTTCACTTCAGAAAAGAAGTTATTGTTCGAAACTCCAGGAAGAGTAATTTATAAACCACTGAAATTAGAACATTCACTGGTACCTTCATTCCGTGAGCAGTTTTTGAGCACACACCGAACTCTACTAGTCGCAAGCTTCCCAACATCCCTCCTGACTCTAAAATTCTGTAATTATTTTCTGAATTTCTTACTACGTTGGCTATATTCTCTCCATTTCTAACTTATGTTCATGCAGGCCTCTGTGTTTTACAACTTTGAGGAACAAACTAATGTAGAACTTCCTTTTCATAACTGTTGTGAATAACGTTTAGATCGGTGTTTTAGTTTCGGCCAGCAGTTTACTGATCGGGAAACAGATATTAATAGGACAGCATTCTGGGTCAGAGTTTTCTAGCCTCAGAAAGCTAAATGGACTAGCCTGTATGTGTGCATCTGTCTGGTTGAGGGACCATGGCTGGACACTCTACAGAGAGACCATGAGAGCTGTGGTGGGCTGTCATGATGGTGTTTTTTAATGATAAATCTGCTTCTCGCCAGCTCCTCTCACATCGATAGCTACATGGTCCTTTCCTCTTCACTGAGTACTGTCCTCTTCCATTAGACTTCATCTCCAATGTCCCATGCTGCATGCTATTTCTTCTTTGTGGAGCTTCTGCCTCCTCTATTCTGGACACAGTCCTGTCAGCCACCAAGATCCACCTGTAGGATCTCCCTTGTCCAGGATACTCTTTCATAGTTTTCTCATGCCCCTCCGTCCATTTTCTCCCCCTAAGTTTCTCCTGGGTTTTTGCTTCTACACATCCAAACAACACACGCAAACTTCGTTACTGTTACCTTCCTAAAGCAGCCCTGCCTATAGAAATTGCAGTGCAGAAAAAGCATTCACTACCTTGTATTTCCACAGTAGTCTTACTGACCCACTTTCCCAGAAACTGCTTGAGAGTGAAGAGTATCATGCCCATGCCTGCACTCCAGTACCCTACACCATGTTGGAAACATTTGCTTTTAGATAGCAGCAGTGCACTGCAGTGGCCTTGGGTAAGATAACCTCTCTCTTGCCAGCAAGAGCTTTCAGATTTATGCCCATGGATCAATCCCATTAGCCATGGACATGGACTAGAGCCAAGATCGGGAGCAGAGCCAAGGGCTGACAAGGCAGCAGGATCCTCTCCCCACGTGTGGTCCCATGCTCTACTTGCCAACTTCCAGCTAATCGGTGCATTTTTGGGACAGGTGTTCCCTGTCCCGCATCCTGTTGCTTGAGAGCAGAGGGGAAGAGTTTGCCACCTGGTCAGAATCTGTATAAACAGACGCTAGAAAGAAAAAGCTTAGGTTGCGAGCCGCATCAGCATTCGTGCAGTGCTTTGAGCAGAGTCTTCTCCAAGGTGCAAGGCTCATCTGCGCACATACTCTGTGCTCTTCTCCATTCAAACAACTCAGCTGATTCAAGGAGCTGATTCTCTGAGCTATTCATTTCTCCTGTTCAAATTGCTGAGACTTCCATAGGACAGTGATTTGGATGGAGAACCAAGAAGCCATTCTATTTGTCCTTATGTTAAGATCTCCTTTCTCTTAGGCATTAATACAGAAGCATCAACAGCCATCCGTAAGACTTTCAGGATCCAGAGAGGTGTCAAATCTAGGTCAGGTATGAAAGTAGAGTGTCTTATCTCAGCCAGGAATGGACTCTGCCCTCATCCACAGGGTATCTGTTCACTGGGATGCCTATGCTATTCAGAATCTGGCCTACTTTTGTGATATAGTAACAACTCAATAATGATGATTAGAAGACTTTATTACACAGAAAACTAGAATAACAATCTTTCTGTGGATTGAGAAGAACACGAGATCACAGAAACAGCATCAATAATTAATATCACCTCCGGAGTCAACAACAGTTAACACTGCTGCTGATTGCACTGCACCTAACCCTCACCCTGTCATTAGTACAAGCCTTGCCACTAGATATTGCCTATTGTCTTTATTTCGGCTTAAGAAACCGGTTCTAGCAGATATCTGTAGCACTATAACCAGAGTCATATCAATCATTTACTACATAATGGCACTGTGCCCCATCTGGCACAATCATGTCAGGATAGACTTCAAAACTTGGTTTTCACAGCCACAGAACTAAAGCTCTTGGGGAAGAGATAATTAATTTGCAGAAACTCCGTTCTATTTTGAGTCTAAAGGTAATTCTCAATTTTTTTTCTTTCTTTCTTCAAAATAATGAAGCTCACAACAACTGCTTTCAGCTGCTTCCCCAGGCAGGGATGCTGACAGCTCACAGGGTGTTGGGAGTGGCCGGGTACCCCTAAGAGCATAAAGCTTCAGGTGCCATTCACATTCAAGCCAGGATGAAGGTCTGTAACGAGTATGGCACTTTTCTCCCAGCAGATGGCAGTAAAGTGTCTTGACCAGAGGTGTACCGTGATGCTCTAGGAGATACCACTGAGCAAGAGAAAAGGTGATGGACTTAAGAGTGTAGGAAGTGAAATGAGATAGCAAGTGCTTATAATTTTTTTCTTTTAAATATATGGAATTTGATTCCCCCAACCATCTAATTATAGTCTTTCGTTTTCTGCATCGGAGTAACATATGTGTGAATCATGGTACCACCCCGACAACAATGTGAGGTGCATTCAGAGGAAGCATGAAGGTGGACTTTCTCTGTCCATAATTAAATCCATGAAGGAAGAAGGTGTTTTGTCTTGTTTTGTTTTTAATGTAAGATTTTTAGTGAATCTGTGGTTCACCTGGAAGCTTTGCACACAGTAAAATCCTAAACTTGTGTGCATTTTACCAGAAAGAGCTCCTCTGACACTTGCCAGATTCCAGGATTAGTATGGAGCTTTAAAAACTGCTTCTGATTCTTACGTTCTTTCCAGCTCTTCTTCCACGATGACCCCTGAGCTTGGGAGGAGCGGGTGTAATATAGGTATCTCCTTCAGGGCCAAGCACTGCCCAATCTCCTATCCTCTGTACCTGGACCAGCCGTGGGTCTCAGTGTTAATCAGCATCTACTGCAGAAGGAAGCTTCTCTGGTGAGGGTTGACAGATGCACTAGAAGGGGATGGGAAGATCATAAGAAGGTCAGAGGCAGTGAGAGGCTATAGGAAAACAGCGTTTTCCAGACATGGTGGGGCAGTTAGATATATGGACCCATAGCAGTTGAGACATAATGCACAAGATCTGCACAAGCTGAAGCCAGACAAAACTCCAGCAAGGATAGGAGAAGAGGGCACGAATTCCACCCCATCCAAGGAGCTGTTGGCACTTGATAACTGCTGAAAGAGGGCAAATCGGTATTTGGGGTGCAGCCCCTGGTGGATTGACCAAACTCCAGTGAAGACCACATATCCAGGAGTTTGTGGGCAGCCCAAATTGTACTTGATGGATGCAGAAAGGATACCATTTGTTGGCTTGGGGGTGTGGTTCTGGGAGGAACTGGGGAAGGATGGATATCATTAAATTGTATTGTGAGAGGGAAAAAAAAAAACATGCACCTGTAAAAATATGCATCATACAACGAGGCTTATACAATTTGTGGAAAGAAGACAAGAAACTCAAGTCTCTTTAAGATCCAGACAGGTTACAGTGAATGTAAGAAGCCAGCTAATGACTGGGGAAATCTGGGGAATATATGGCTCACATTTGGAAAAGTCAGATCCTGCTCAGTCCACCTGAGAGTTACCATACAAAACTGTAGGCGCTGGGTGAGGCGAGCTTCTAATTCTCTAAGGTAAGTCACCAGTGCATCATTTAAAAGGAAGTGCAGGATGCTTTGAAGTATGAAGCTGAGTCAAGTCATGTCTGAAATCCACTCAGGTGGAACCGGTGCATTTGTAGGTCACATAATGTCTCTTAAGCCACAAATCTGATAACTAATTAAGACATCAGGCTTTGCCTGTCAAGATCAAGACCTGACTCTCTAACAGCCACTACTACTACTACTAAAAAGATGTTATTGTTGACATGACAATGTATGTGGTGATGTCACACTCTAGCACCTATTCCATATTGAGGACTATTGTAAATCTTCTTAGTAGCTTCTTTAACCTTCTTAGCAGTTTGATGAGGGTAGGTCGTTTGCGGGTTTGCGGCAGGAACCTCGGATTTACTGAATGTTAACTGCCATTCTAAGCAGGGGCTTCTAGGTTTAAGTTTGGACTTAAGATCCTAACAGGTTCTCTATGAAAAACTAGGGAAACTGAGGCATGAGGCTGTCGTTGTTCTAGCTTATACACTAGATTGTTGCCTGTGAAATTTTGGTTCCACAACTGGACATGCCTGACCTTCTTTCCTGGCTAAATCAGATATTCAGGAGGAGCCCTCTTCAAATGACTCTGGACCATGGTACTTAGCAGTCCTCAACACTTCTCCACACGGCCACATGACACTTCTGATTGCATGCCATCCGCCTCAGGTCTTCTGTAAAATCCCTTTTGTCTTTATGCATCAGCAGACATGCTGCATTCAATCTCTGTTTTATTCTTTTTTAATCTCCTCTGAACCAAGCAGATCATAAATCCTTTGCTAGATGAGATTTCCAAATAACGATGATAGACGGCCTTGTCTTTTGTCTCCTGACAAGCTTGGCCCTGATGTCATCACAGCACTCAAAGGGGCTGTATCCTAGGAAGCACGTAGAAACATTGCAAGGTGGGGAGAGCCACAGCCTAGTCCTCCACCCAGAGTCTGAACTTCCTCAAATGAATGGGGCTTCCTAAAGGTTTGCACAAAAGAAACACACAAAGAAGGTGATAAATCACACTAGTAATGACAGAGAATTAACTTTAATCTGTGTCAGCACCGAGAAATCTGTGTCTGATGAGGGAGAAGGAGATGGCGACGGAGGAGCATGCAGAGATTTTCAGAATGCCATTATTTCCAGTTCTATCTGGAGTGCCAAAGCTGAAATCTGAACCCTGCTGGGAGATTGATAATGGAACACCAAAGGAGAGAGAGAGTGGGGAAGGAAAAGGTGTAAATGTACTCCAAAGCTGTCCTGTGCTGTGAATTATGTCAAGAAAGTCTTGAATTTCCTACTTAAAGACAGTTTATTATATTTCAAAGGTAAATTGGACCATTACTTTGCAACTTTGGGCTGTTCACAATTCACCAATTTTGTGTTTCTTCCCGTAAGCAATAGGGCTCGGAGGCTGGTAGCTTTCATTAGCCTGCGCTTGGGCACACTGTTTGACCTTTCTGGGACTCTTTTGGGATCAAGCAAGCCTCTAAATGTCCTTCAAAAAACTAGTTTAGAGAAAGAGAGGGATGTGGAGGGAAAGAGAATCCGTGACACTGTAGTGGAAAGTGGGGTCATCATTTGAAATAGTGTGTAACTTCCTAAACCACTATACAGTCTAGTAATCCTACATCCGGCTGCCCAGACAAAGGAAATCAGTGTGATAGACTCTTTGTTGCTATGTTCATTGCAGCATTATTGATAAGAGCCTGGATAGAGAATCCGTTGATAAATGAACTGATGAGGAAGATGTGCTGTATACGCGGGAGAAATAGCCTCAAAGAAGAGAGCCCTACCACTTGCTACAGCATGGATGAATCTGGAGGACATTATGCCAAGTTTTCTGTCACTGTAAGGACGTATCTGAATCAATCAGCTTATAACAAGGAAAGGCTTAGTTTAGGCATTTCGAAGGTTCTTGCGTGTGACCATTTGTTTCCATTGTCCTGAGTGTGTGGTGAGGTAGCAAACTATGGAAGAATTAGGCAAATGGCGTTGCTTGTTGGTAGAGCACTTGCTAGCCATGGAAGACCCCAGGCTTGATCTCAATCTAAATAAGTAAGAAAGAAAAATAGAGAGGAACAATAGAAAGTGCGTGAACGAGCAAAACCACTTTAATTGTGAGTCATGGAACAGAAAGGCGAAAAGACTGGTGTTCTCCAGTTCCATTTGAGGGCACATGCCAGTGACCTAAGGTTCTTCCACAAGGCCCTAATTTACAGAAGTTACACCTCTTTTAATAGTGCCATTGTGGGGACTGGGTCTTTGACACCTGGCCCTTTGTGATACATCAAGAGTCCAAACTATTGTAGGAAGTAAAATAAGTCAGACTCAGACAAATACTCAATGGCCTTGCTCATCTGTGGAATCCAAAAAGTCAATCTCATGGAAGCAGAAAACAGAACATTGGACTTCAGGGCTTGGGAGAGAAATGGGATGTTGTTTAAAGAGTAGAAACTCAAGCGGACTAAGCTCCAGTGACCCCATTTGTCTAACGTGATGACTAGAGATAACACTACGGCATTGTGGGAAGGCTGGGTCCCAAGTGTCATCAACATATAAGGTAACCAGCACTAGTGGAGGATATGTTAGTTCATTGTGGGAATCATTTCACAGCACATGTGTGAATCAAGTCATTGTACTGATCATTTGATTACATATACTTATTTTGCTTACCAATTTTACCGTAGTAGAAGGGGGACCTTGTTGCATGAAGTATTTTTTTCTTTGTGTGTAAGTGCAAGCCACACAGGTGATGAGGATGTTAATAGTGAAACTCAGGGTAACAACAGCCATCATGACCTAGGGGCTCCCTGAATTCTTACCAGAATCCAAGTTCCCCCTATCTCACCAGCTTTTTTGTTTTATTATTATTATTTTAATTTTGGCCCCAGTTCACTTCCTCTTTCACCTGTGAATTTGGGCTCCTACCTGCCTCTGGTCCTATCACTTGGATTCTCTGTCGAATTCTTGGGTTGCTGTTGATCCGCGCTGTGTCATAGTGATAGATGCATTTTGGAGAGCCTCCTGCAGGCTAATCCTCCCTGCTTTATGATTGGAAGTTGTGTTGACCTCCTCCAAGCCTCTCCTTCTGAGCCTCCGCTGCCCTCCTGTAGCTGCCCACCCCAATGAGCACCCAGTGCATGAGGTGGTCTGCCGTGCTGGCTAGAGGGGGCTCATGCAGATAGTTGCTATGATGCCTGAGGATGGGGCAGAGGATGTCTCCAACATTGGACTGCTTTTCTTTTTGCTCATTTTCTTATCTCTTCCATCTTGATGGACTTCTCAGTCTTTCCCCTTTAAGCATTATTACAGGGCTTATTACAGGGCTGAAATCCATCTACTTCTCGTTCTCGCAGGCCGGGATCAGTGACTGAAAGCATTTGTAGAACATCTCTAAGGAGCAGTTTGTGTTATTTTTATGGAAAGAAAAGTGAAATATATGCATGCTACTGCTTTAAGTGAGAGAGAGGTGACCTTCTGGGTTGTGGTAATGAACACAGAAACACAAGACGTGTTCACAGAATTATTTACAATTTGATAAAATGTAGATTTCTTCTGAGAGAGGCATAGGATTAAGATACTCCTTGTTTATGACTCTATGCATCTTACATAACTAACTATGAAGATTTTTAACACCATACACAAATACACATGTGCATGCTAACATAATACTGTGTCAGTCATTGATTCATTGCTATGACAAAATACCTTAAAAATCTTAAGGGAGTAAGGATTTATTTTGAATCCTACTTTTAGTGATTTCTGTCCAAGGTTGCTCTGGGCCTGTGATTATGCAGAGTATCATGGGGAGCAGGGCTTACTGGAGAGTATAGTGGAGCACTGCTGCTTACCCCTTGATGGCTAGCAAGCAGGGAGAGAGGGAGGGGACAAGGTCTACCCTTCAAGGCTCCATTACCCAGTGTCTAGCATCTCCCAATTATGCCATCAAAGTTTGAACCTGTCAACTGATCAATCCATTCATTGGGTATTCAGGACCTTCACTCTTAAATTACCCCTCAGCAGGAACACCAGCTGGGGCCTTGCCTTCAGTGCATGGACCTTTTTGTGGAACAGTCTGTATCATTGTAATTTGTAATTGTAAACATTGTAGTTCTGGTTTCCTTTGTCCTGGGTTGAATCAAAATCAGCTTCTTCCCATGTGGTGAAAGACAGAAACCTCAGCTTCATGACGGACCATTCCCAGTGACATAAGAGCATCTTTTTCAGGACTTTTAACCATACTTCTGAGGTTGCATCTCATCAGCCTGGCTTGTAGGATTGCTTCTTTCTATGCTTAAGAGGCTGGTACACTCTCCTTGGTCAGGCCTGATGGTAGCAGAGTGGGAGAGAGCCAGTCTCTACCATGAGAGCAGAGTAGGTCCACAAAATAAATCAGGGTGCTTTTTCTCTTGGAAGAGGAGATGGGTGCTCAAAAATACACAGCTTACACAATTCATGTGCATTAAATGACCGTTTGGACAAAGGGAGTCTATATCTATAGTTTATGCATTAGAATTCATGAATCTGTATTTAGTTAAAATTTCACCCTCATTAATGTGCTTTACCAGCAAAGTGATTGTACCTGGGGCTCACTGGGATGGCCAACACAGAGATGGTATTAGGAACTTGACCCTGAGACTTCTGAGTCCTTAGACAGATTTTCACTTTGGCCTCTTATTTCCCAGGTTTGACGTTCCTGATTCATGATCTCTCCATTGTTGCCATCAGTTGTGATTAGGTATTTGCCTCCTAATTGCATGTGTCTTAATGACCCATGATTTACATTGCTCTAAGGAACAATGGAGTTTGTGCACTCCACTGTATCAGAAACAGTAACTATATCAAAATCTCCTATTCCCTCTTTGTTTAAAGTTCTAGATTCTAACGTATCTTTAATATGTTAAGGCAGTCTTAAAAGTTTTCTGAGTGAAATAAGCAGACTCTCTTGTCATGTGTTTTCAGTACATGCATTCTTACTGTGGACAGATTAACTCCTGGACGACAGGATGCAAGTCATCACAATAGCTCCAAAAACAGCAAGAAGGCCAGTTTGGAGATGGCTGTGGTTAAACACTTTTTACAGATGGGATGACTACATGGTGTAGTTGTGTGCTACTGAATATAGACAGTTTCAAAGCAATAGTCCATCATCGTACCATTGCATTACCCCTTGACAGGCCGTAAGTACACAGGCTACGCCCGAGCCTGCACTGCGGATGAATGTGTGTTTGTGTCTTCCTTCAGAGCCAAGTCAAAGAGTAGTATTCTTTTGATCTTAGTATCTGTTCTATGTTACCTTTCTCGTGGTTGCTCTTGCTGCTTCTGACGAGTGAAAAACAAGCTAGGTCACATGTTTCTTCATAGTTGGAAGCAGCAGAGTCCGTATGAATCTTCTTGGCAGAAGCACCAGCAATAAATATGAGGGCTCAAGGCACATCATTCCCTCCACAAACAGGCAACACACACAATGCCTGTTGTTGTTTGGAAGGCTTTCAGAGTGGAAGGGCTCTGATTTGGCTTTGAATTTTAAAGTTTACCTTTTATATGCAAGCTTTAGAAACACTGCCTGTAAAAACAGGCCATTATAAGAGAAGCCCCCACTAACTTTTTTAATGTAAATTTATTGAACATGGACTATATGCTGGAAGCTAGTTTATACAATGAACAAAACTGATGCCCGCCCCCACCCCCCAAAGAAAAGTCCCTTTAAAACATAAGCAAAATCTTGTTGGGAAGAGGAAGGAGCTGTAAACAAATCAATTATTTAAATGGTGTGGTAGATGGTGCTTAGTGATGGGGAGAGAATAAGCAGGAGTGGCTGTCTGTCGGCTGAGTGGAAAAGCAGAACTTAAGGGAATCTGCTGCCCCAAATTCTTCTTCAGAGATCCCACCTGACCTGGCCTGGTTTCCCTGCACACAGTGCCTCTCCTGTGGCTGAGTAGTGTAGACAGGCTTGTCTCCTGCCTTCCTCCTAGGACACCTGGCCTCCACTACATCCGGGATGCAGAAAATGCATGGGCCAGCTGTTGTCTATGCTTTTTCAATTGTTTTGTGTTTGTTTGTTTGTTTGTTTTTGTTTTTCGAGACAGGTTCTCTCTGTTTAACTCTGGTTGTCCTGGAACTCACTCTCTAGACCAGGCTGGCCTTGAACTCACAGCAATCCACCTGCCTCTGCCTATTGAGTGCTGGGATTAAAGGCATGTGCCACCTCTGCCTAGCTATTACAATTTTTCTAGGACTTTTATTTTAAGGTCTCTTCCCTGTTGGATCTACTTTTCTTTATTCCTCAATAATGTACTTATTTTCCAAGTGATCTCCATACTATTGTTCGCTATGTAGAGCACAACCCAGGCTATCATATTGTCCCAAAGCAAATGAGATTACTTATATGGAAGAACGTTCCAACATAGCCCATAGAAAGCAAAAAGAAACATTTTTGAGCATTTTTACAGATTCAAAGAGTTATGTTCCCCTCAAATAGCAGCTTAGACACTCATAAAAATCACAATGAGTGTTGGTCACTGATTGTAGCCTGAGATGGGAGAGGTACCCTCATGCAGGGCAAGTACTGTAGGGGCTAGAACAAAGTGATTACTGAACAAAGCAAGCAATTTTTTTAAAGGGAAAAGAAACTCAGCTATACAGTAACTATACAGGTCTGGCCTATGATTTTGGCAGTCATAAATAGAATGTGTTCAGAGGGTGTTCTGGCTAGTTTTATATCCACTTGACACAAGCTAAAGTCACTGGAGAAGAGCGAGCCTCGATGGAGAAAATGCCTCCCTAAGGTAAGGCTGTAGGCAAGCATGTAGGGCACTCTTTTTAAATTAGTGATTGATGATGGGGGAGCCCATTGTGTGTGGGGCCACCCCTGGGCAGGTGACCCTGGAGTTTGTAAGAAAGCAGGCTGAGGAAGCCATTGGGAGCAAGCCAGCGAGCATATTCCTCCATTGCCTCTACATCAGCTCCTGCCTCTGAGTTCTTACTCTGTTTGAATTCCTGTCCTCAGTGATGGTCTGTTACCTGGAAGTATAAGCTGAAATAATCCCTTTCCTCCTCAAGTTGCTTTGGTCATGGTGTTTCATCACAGCAACAGTAACCCTGACTAGCACAGAGAGGTTTTAAAAAACTCTAGTTAGCCTGTTGAGAAAGTTGGTGATGGCATCCTGTGGGGAAGCAGGCATCCTACTAAGGAACAGATAAGAAGCAAGATGTGAATTGACTTTAATTTGAGATGGCCATCATGGGTGCCCACAAATGCTGGAGTCAAGAATCAAGGAAGTGGTTTCAGAATACGAAAGCAAACTTGGGCTGATGAGCACTATTTGAAAGTAAAAATAGAAGAGTCGTTTCCAGAGTGCAGGAGCAGATTAATTGCTGAAGAAAGTAGCCACAATGTTGGGACAGAACTTGAGAGAATTCTATAGTTTAAGAGTAGGAGAAAGAAGAGGAAGGATCATTCTTGCTAATTCCAGCTCCCACATCCCTGTGGTTTGTCTGATGAAATAATCCATCTCATCACACAGAGCCATAGGGAAGAATGTGTGTTCTGTGACCGAATGCTGGACTGTCTAATTATATTTCTACAGAGTGCATGGTGGCTATAAAGCCTGGTACTGTTCTCTAGACCTATGGACACAAGCGAAGTCAGTCATGGAACAGCCTTTCACACAATACCCTGGAAACACAAAGCAGAAGGAAGTAAAGAAACTTCCCAAGTTCATACAGCCAACCAGCACCCTTGGTCAGTCTCCACCCCTTCTTTATACCGTGCTTCCATGAATAGTGACTGAACCTGGGCCATCAAAGGAATGGTTTACTTCCATCATATCCTCTCCTATTGCTTTCACTGATACGCACATATCTTGTTGCTGAACATGTCCCACCACACGCTTTCAGCAGGCAAGCTTCTGCAGTTCTTACTCTGGGGCTCGCCACCTCCTCATGTTAAGTGGTGTTGACCTTCCATCGGCGCAGTGAAGATCATAAATGTCTGGGCTAGGTAATCATATAACACAAGGACTGGCTGTTGGGACTTTCATTTTATAGCATAGCTTGTCTGAATAACATTTTCTAAAGGGCCTCATTCTGGACTAACCATTATTAGCTGTAAAGAAAAAAATCAGCTTACTCAATATAAGCCAATTCAAAATATTCTCTGCTGTTTAACAAATGACTTAAATGTTTTGGGCATTTTGAGGTAGTTGCCTTCAAGGATTATAAAAGACAATTGTTAAAATAATGTGAACAGTGAGATTTATCATTTGTGTTTTCTAATGGATCTATGAAATCCCTTGAAAGGGGGGAGAGAGTCTTGTAATCAGATTGTAGTTGCTCAATCAACTTTATTCTGATGATATCAAAAGAATGAGGTATTTATCTGTTGGTCCCATTGTCTTGATTTGATTTTTTTTTTTTTTTTAATTTTCCAGGTCTAGGTATATGGAAAGGAATTTGAGATTTGGAAAGACCCTTCATTGTTTAGAATCAAATTTTTGTAAACACAAAAAAATTTTGACATAGAGGAATGAACCCAATGAAAGAAAATAAACAGATGAGAAAACTTAATAAAACCAAACAGTGAGTCATCGTGTCCACGCCCTGAAGTGCTGCGGCCACTTTAATAACATTGCAGTCCTTGAGCAAGTCTGAAGATCTTGTTTTCTATTGATTTTTATCTATCACTCCCCACCTCATCTTATGAAATCAGTACTATTAAAACCGTTTAAAATATCATGACCAAAGGCATCAACCAGTCAGAAGGCACAGCTGTGGTGAACACTATCAGTGGAGAGGAAATAGTAAGAAAGCTATAAATAGAAAGAGTACCCAGGGCTGAGAATGCAGCTTGAGGGAAGACTGCTTGCCTACCATATACAAACTCTGGGTTCCATCTGTGGCAGCTCCCCAGCAGGAGTGAGGGGATTTGCTTCTTCTTGCTCTTAAACACGCACCAGCTGATTCATCTTCCCGAGAACCAGAGTCTGTACCTGAAACAAAAATCCTGAATGGAGCCACCCAATAATATGTTAAATTCTGTGTAGATATAATACCCTTGCATTATGTCTTAAGAAACTTAACGTTGATGGAAAACTTGAAACAAGTTAACATTCCAAGGGATTTAATGGGTTCCAAATCCAGCAAGCCCAGGCTTTTATGTATTGAGGCTTTGGGGTTTTTATTTGTTCATTTGCTTTGTTTGTTGTTGTTTGAAAGGAAGCTAGTCCTCCTGGACTGACACTTAAACTCTTCTCCAGATTATTCTACAGCTTCATCAGACACACATCTGATATCATTTTGACTGCTTTATATTTTTTTAGCCCCGACTTGGTGCCCTTCAGAAAGCATGCGGTGAAATCAAAACTGTATGTAAGGCTGAGCTACTCTAGGTAACAGGGACTGCTTACAGGGCCAAATATTGTGTGGTTATATTAAAATTTGTATTCAAAAAATGTAAGCCTCTCTGTCCAGGGGGCTCCTATTAGAGGCTGTGGGTGAGTTCTACCAGAATGCCTTGGGCACTTGAGACCTTTGGCCCACAGTTCAGAAAGGATAGACAGGACAGGTGCATCCAGGGAGACATTCTGCTGATATTGGACTTTAATATCTGAGTCTCAGTTTGTATGTGGCATAAAGGACTAAGTGCCTAATTGAGGTAGATGAACTGATCTAGGATTTGTTCTCAGGGAAATCTCTGGCTACTGGAGGGGAGGGCCCAGAATAGGAAGGAGGTGGGACCACACTGAAGATTCCCTCATGTGCAGCGAAGGGCCTTCTCAAGGGGCTCCTGTCAAGAGTGGAACCTGAGCAGGCTGCCCTAATACATATGGAGCTAGCCCTTAGTGTGGACCTTCCATAGCCTTTCAGAGTGTTCCAGGATATGTTATTTTCCTGCAAGGAAAATGGGATATTTTAATAGTTTGAAGATTCTTGGGGCCAGAGGATAGGGCTTTTTAAAAAAATGGGGTATGCTGTAAAATTGGGAAATATTTGATCATCTTAGCCTTCATGAAGAAGCAAATTAGATTTGAGGCTGCATGATAGCAGAGGGGAAATTCCTGTAAGATTTTGAGATTTATCTGAATAGACATTAATAAAAGGGATCAGAGTAGTAATGTTCCCTGAGTAAGATTGTATTAATACTATCTGACAGCTGCATATTCTGAGGGCCTGGATTTTAGAAAAGCTGTTAGATTTGGGGAAGGATCTTGAAAGAGATAGCTATAAATATTGACCTCACATTAGCTAATAATCCAAGTCTCTGGCCACTAGGTTTATTTCTATTCAGTACAAAAAATACCAGGGAGGCTAAAATATTTCTAGAGATGGTCTAAAAGAAACAGAAATGATAAAGGATATCATTCTTTTAAAAGTTATGGCATTGTAGCTTTTAAAATATAGGAGACCCACAATCCCTTTAATGTTATTTCTATTGATTAATTATGGCTCTTGGTTTTAAGTAGACTATCCTCTATAAGTGTTTCAGAAACCTTTCATGTAGATGTTCTTATGGTCAGCTCTTTTTTAAACACAGCTTATTTTTCTGTTGGATGCCAAAGGGCAAATGCATGCATTCCCTAGTGATGAATGGAAATTGCTTAAGATGACGTGGGATTTATGAATGAAGAGAAGATTGTATCGCTGGGTTTGAAATAGTAGAAGTTGTTTTAGAGTCCAGTTTGAAAGACTTTAAACATTTTAAAAACATGTGTGTTCGTGTGTGTGTGTGTGTACATGTGGGGGTCAGAAGCTAGCCCTCAAGAGTAGGTGTTTTGCTTTCTACAATGTTGACCCTGAGGATGGAGCTCAGATTGCCAGGCCTGTGCAGCAATCACCTTTCCTCACCGAGCCCTCTCACTGGCCCTTAAAAAATTTATTTTGGGAAAAAATAACTGGAAGAGTAGAGAATAAAATTAGACGAACAATTCGTATCCTTAAAATACCAATGAAACTGTGTAAACACTGATGTGTCTTTTCCTCTGAGTGATTGACTTCTGTTGTCTATGTTTCGGACCACCAGCGTGAGTCTTCCCCGCTCATGCTTGTATTAACTCCCGTGATAGATTTCTAGATTTGATTGAGATTCCACAGCAGATGTCAGTTTGTGGTGACTGTGCCATGTGTGGCTGGTGCTGGCAGATGAAGAAATGGGCTCCACCTCTTGTCACTTTGTGAATGGACTATGAAGGGCTTGTTAATTTCCTCTTCGCTGAAGCAGATTCTCACCCATATCTACTGTGTCGCAAGATGGTTTGATTTGCATATAGAGAAGAATGGCTTGGGGGCAGGCTGTTTGGGAAATAGGATAATAAGGTACATTAAAAATAGAAATACTTGGCCTTGTTTGCTTTTATTCCTGGTATCTTCAGAAACAGTCTTGATTGTGCTGCTCTCCAGCCAAGGCATTTTTTGAAAAGAGTGATTAAAGGGCTTGGGACCCCATCTGCTTTGCTGATCCCACTTGCCTGGACTCCTTCCCTTGGCCTTTCTTGCTCCATCCATAAACCAGTACTGAAAAGTGATAAATTGACCTTTCCAGGTATATCAAAGATCTGCCTCTCATCTATAGGCAAAACTATGGTGCTCTCCTGAATCTTTAACATAAGCTGCTTCTTTGCCTTCCGTGTATGCCACTGCTGAAAGAATATAGTGTACAATACACACATTTGTTAGTAAAGTAAGAGCGCAAGCATCTCTCGCCTTTGCCTTTCCCATTACATGAGATTGCTAAAGGATACGGACTCACTGTCGAGAAGCAAGGGGTGGAAGGACCTGCCCTGGCTAAAATACACAGCCTTAACCTGAAACAGAATGCATTGCACAGTGCTTAGTGTGAGATTTATGGAATGGCTCCTCTCCCAGCCTTGTCCCTGCTTTCTCCTATCTGGTGCTTTGTTGCTAGTGAAACAGCCTTACTTTATAAGCCATTGTGATGGAGCAGGGGGAGGAGGCTGTGGCGGGCAGGGGTGGTGGTAGTAGTGAATGACACAGCTTTGCCAGATGACATGTAGCGGACCTCTGCATCAGCCAAGAGGAATTAAGCTTTGTCACTCCCCACTGGGACTACCTTTCGCCTGGTATGTGCGCAAGGAATTCATATGCTGCTGCCTGCCGCTGCAGCCACCAGAGCAGAGCCCTGAGTACACTTTGCCAGAGAGCAGTGAGCGAGAATGATAGCTGTCTCTTTTAAATGCCGCTGTCAAATTCTGAGGCGACTTACCAAAGGTACCGTGCTTTCCTTCTTATTCACTCCGTGGGTCTGCTTCCGCATCCCAGAACCACAGCTCAGTGGTTTTTACTTTCAAATATGACTGCCTTTTGCAGTTTATTGTCGGGCAACAAAGAACTCAGAGAAATCTGTACAGATCTCTCTGCCCAGGTAGACTCCCAGGTTTGTGCTTTCTGCCGGTCTATCCTAGCTGGCTTCGTGCTGAAATTGTGTGATTTTTTTTTTTTAATGACTTCATTTCTTGCTGAAAAGCAAATGTGTCTGGGTCTGGTGCTGAAGTTATTACGGGAAACCGTCATTTTGCATGCTGATTAACTGGTCAGGAGGAGTCAAGTGTGCACAACTGTTCTTTCTATGGTACACATACTAAATGCAACTGTCAGCTTCCGGACCTGCACAGCTACTCAGTCTAGAATAATTGTTTATTAATTCCTCAAATCTCAGGAGCTTTTTCCCAGGACAGTTTTAATTGCACCTCTCTCTCTCTCTCTCTCTTTCTCTCTCTGTATGCATTAGATGTGTTAGATGTACATGTTCAAACATGTAAAAAAACTCAAAATTATTTGGTCCTATGTGATATTTGAAGAAGTTTATTTGAAACTAAAAATACAATCATGGCTTCATACCTTGAAAATGTCTCTCTTAGAACTCTAAAATATTAATGAAATCTGTGTAACACTTCAGATGTGTTTTTCTTAGAAATTACTCTAGCTGAGCCATCTGGTTTACCTTGCATATGTTCTGTTTCAAAGTTAGTGGATAGGTCCTCTTAATGATCTGGCCTTCTAAACATGGAGAAAGACAAGTTTCTCTTGCCTTGTTTCCCTTGGATAAATCTTCTTTAGAGAAAACATATTACCAAAGAAGAAACTTTGGTCTGTGTAGAAAGAGGTGGCTGGAAATGCCTTTCATTTCAGCCTGTAATCGAGTACTGCCAAGTAATTAATGGATGTAATTATGTTTTAGAAGCCCTGAACCTATAAATATGTTAATGGATGCTATTTCTATCAGTTTAGCTTGACATCTCAGAGTTCTTTGATCACCAGCAGTGCAGCTAAAAATGCAATTAATATTTTATTTGGCAGAAGAATGAGCACAAAGCAAATAGTGACAAATAGATCAGGCATCAATAACAGGAAAGAGAATAAATACTGTATACTAACTTACTGAGTACACTTGAAAATTGTGTAGATAGCAGAATGATCCTTAGGAGGGGGGAAGGCCATTCCTCTCAAGTTAGGCTGTTAACATAAGGTTGGAAATTATGTTTGACTTTATCCTTTCCAGTTGGAACAAACTTGCAATTCTTGTTAGTATGTCATCAGTACTTCTTTATGTTAGAGTTTGTCTAAGACTCTTAAAGACAGGTCTCTTATTCTAAAATATTCTTTTCCTAGCTGGGTACTTATTTATCTTGGTGTTGAGAGGTTAATGGTCTTAAAATACTGAAGCAATATTTCTACTCCTGTGAATCAGAAATTCTTTTATAGGTTCTACTTTCAAGGAAGGGAGTGATGCAAATAATTTTTAGTTCTTACATTTTTTTTAAATTTTTCCATCCCCCCCTGAGTTTTATAGAAGCATTGATCTACTGCATTGAAAAGAGACTTAACTGATTACCAAGATAGTTGCTAAATACCTAGGCAATTGGGGAATGTATGGAACCCTTTTTGCTAGTTGCTATTTCACATTTTCTCCTAAATCTTTATATATGCTCTACTGGGCAATTAGTGTAAGACCACCAATTTATCATGAAAATCTCTACTGGGTACCACCTTGCCATAATGAGGCTACTCTCTGTGTTTGGCTGGATAGTCAAATGTTTGCAAAAAGACTCTTGAGTAATATAACTCCTTGCCTTGCCAACCATGTGCGGCCTTGTCAAAGTTCAAGTCTCAACAACACTACCTGTTGTTCCGAAATGACATAGGGAGTTCCAGAACCTACCTGTAATAGCCCTGTGATGTTCTTTTAGGTAATAATAATAAGACAATGAAGCACATGGAACTATAACCTTAAATTCCCTTTTTGGATATTTTGAGATGCAGGCAGATAGTGTGTGAATGAGGTCGCTTTCCTGTCCATTCTGTCCACAGGTACCAACCACATGTGTGCATCTCCTTACTCCCATTGAGGACTATCCCCAGTCTCCTCCTTTCTGGATGCCTAGCACAGTACCCTGTATATACGAGACACTTAGAAACTGTCTGCTAAAAAGAATTAGATGTGTCTGGTGGGGAAGAGGCAGAGCATTGAATTTTGTAGGTGTTCTTAGAAAATGCTTCAAGAACTTTATTAGACCCCATGTAGCTCCAGCCTTACCAAATCTTAGGGGTTTGGAGACTTGATTTATAAATGAAACGACCTTGCTATGTGTGACTCACCAACCCAGAGAAATAAGCAGTATGGCGCCTGTATGCCTTCTAAGTTCTCTTAAGAAGAAAGGGATGTAATTAGATGGAAAGTTTCCTTATGAATACCACATTCTTAGTGCTTGGCTTCCTTCTTACATCCTTTTTATGTCTGTTGGCCATTTAGCAAATACCTACTCAGAAACCATAATGTGCCCCAAACTGATGTTTTGACAGTAGAACCTGAACCGTCGTATTTTATATGTGCCTCAAGCATTTCCAATGAGCATATTATTGAATAATAACTAATTTCATTCGTTGGGGTGATATGATCTGTACCTATTTATATGTATCTTCCAGATGGGCCTTTGAGTCACCCAAATAGACACAAGCTCCCATAAACTTAGTAGGGTACATATTTCTAGTAAGCTTAGAGCTTCTTAAATTTGGAAATTGAATTTTTTTATTAAAGCTTCAAATAACTGAGGTATGTATGCATGTGTGTACATACATATATGTATATGTAGTTGCCTCTTCATGTCCCCATCAGCAAAGAAAATAACTTTTAACCCAAAAGCCTATCACTGCATTGTGACATAAGCATTGACTTACTAAAGGACCAGCCACTGTCTCCCTTGTTTGGCACCTAATATTAAAATCCAGAGGAGACACGCCATCTTTTCCATCCCCCTCCCTCTCCAATGAGCTGTGCCTGCTGAATCCCTAGCCTTGGAGCCAAATCCCAAAACAACATTTTCTCAGCTTTCCAGTGACATCTGACATGGAAATTTTCTTAATCAAGACAAGCAGGGTTTCTGGGCACCTCGGTACACAGGGGCTTACCTGGGAGCGCTGTTCTTGCAGCCAAGGGTACAGCCCCTCATACGTGGATGTGTTCTCAGAGAAGAGTGTGCCTTCTCTTCATGTCACGATTGTGTTTTTTTCTCCCTTGATACAGGCTGGCCTTGTGTGCACACAATCCTGTTGCGTGACCAGTGTGACACTGTTTCCTTCTTGGGTGCAACTGTTTTCAGTTTGGAGTCCTGAGTTCTCATGCCCCGCCGACCATGGCATTTCCCAATCTCGTGCTTTATTCTACCAAGGTCAACATCAGCTAATTAATATTTATTGATGTCCCACAGGAAGCACGGCTCTGGTCACCTTTCAGTTATTTCTTTGTTTTTGTGGCCATTCATTTCACGTCCCTACATTCTTCTTAGCTCAGTACTCATATCCAAAACCTCTGCCTTCAGCCACAGATCTCAATGTTTTATTTTTTTCATCATGTCTAGCCTAAGTGATATTTTATTTTCAGTTTTCCTTCACTTCCCAAATGCACATATGGTCTGGAATACTAAGAACTGTCTCAGACTCTGTCCCATTAACTGATCACAGGCAGCTCTGTTGACCTTCAGCCAAACAGAGCACCTGAATGAGATGTTTGTGGCTGACGTCCAGCTGCCCCCTGCTATGTATTCTGCTTTCTTTCTCTCTCACTTTTTCTCCTCTGAGTCCTTCTTTCCTGCTGCCTGGACACTGGCTCTGAACAGAATGTTGAGACTGTGTGTTGCAACCGCACTCAGATTCCCTTCTTTCCTACCTTCGCTCCGTACACCTGCCCCAGCTGTGGAATGGTTATGTTTGAAAGGGAAGGTCAGACATTAATCTATCAGTGTCTCCAGGGAGAGCTGAAACTCCACCACCACAGACAGTCTGCAATCTTGTTCTTAATTCTCTCCTGCAAATACAGTCTCACAGAGGCGTGCCTGGTTATCTTTTGAAGTATTATTCAAGCAACCTCTGAATCTCTTTAGATTCTGAGATTCTTTGACCCTTATCCAGTGTTTAAAAATTCTTACTGAAAATTTTTTTTTATAAAATTAACCTCAATCAAATATAATAATTCATTTAAATGTTTGTCTTAATGAAAGAAAACATTTCTTCATTGCTTTCTTAACTGCAGAGCCTCTCAATCCAAACAACGCTCAGTCATTGAGCGCAGTGTCAGTGTTCTCAGTGTGGTTATTTCTTTTATTATAGGCTCAAATTTTCTGTGCAGGTCCCTTTGCTCTTCCCCATCTGTCTGTGTCTGTTCCCATGACTCCTTCAGCATTCTCCCTTAATGGTCTCTCTTCTACTCTGTGATAAGATTCAGAATTGATTATCATCTGAGTAGAGAAGGCTCGCTCTCGGCTGAGTCTCATTTCTCCTGTCTGCCCATGCACGGTCCCTTCTGCTAACCCTCCCTGGCCTGTCTGTCAGACCCTGCCATTTGAACAGCTTGACCGGATCCCTCCACCTCATTAACTCTCCACCTCCTTTCAGATCTCCCCTGATAACGTCTCATTTCTCCTTTACCTCTACTCTTAACTATCAAAAGTAGTTTACAGAATGGGAGAGGGTTCGTTTGGTACAGTGCTTGCCAAGTAAGCATGAAGACCTGAGTTCGGATCCCAACATCCACGTAAAAGCTGAATCTGATTTTATAATCCTTGTGCTAAGGAAGGAGAGAAGGAGGGTCCCTATTCTTACAGGATAGCTAATCTAACCTGACCTAATCTAGTGAGCCCCAGATTAAAAAATCTGGAGATTAAAAAAAAAAAAGGTGGAGAGTAATCACGGAAGACACCTGTCATCCACCGCAGACCCTCAGGCATGCTCACATATGTGCCTTGTCACCCCAAAGCAGGAACACCATGCACACATACCTGAACACACAATTTTTCAAAGGGAGTTTAATTAACTTTTCATTCTGACTACAAACTTTAAAAAAAAATACACACTTTAAGATGCTTCACAAAATAAGATTGTGTTATTTGGTTAAAGTCCGATCTCTTGCTAGCGCATGAGACACATATCTCTAACAAATAGAGACCTCAGTTGAACTGGAGAAATCTGAACTAGGCCTGGTCAGGGGTTGCTGTTCCTGCACATGTGTTGAGATGTAGTTGGCTATATGTGATAGATTTCTCGCTAAACTTCTGATGAGTCTCTGAGATGTTTAAATTGAAGAGGGCTTGGACCACTTTATTCCCTACTGCTCTGAGATTTTTCATTTATGAAACAGGTTAGGTTTAGCATGGTGGTGTGCCTAGTTAGCCTTCACCTTCTGACTAGGAATTGCACACTGGAAGTGCTTTCCTCCTTCCAGGCAGCACCCATCTATCAGGTGGAATACTCAGCTCTGCATTATATGAAATCATCTGCATATAAACAAAAAGAATCCCGGCTCCTTCTAAGGTGATTGTAGTTGATAGGGATGACAAACCAGGTTCATTACTGAAACAAGGAAGGCCGCTTTAAGATAGGTATTCCAGTTTACTTACCCATCTGGAGAAATGATTAAAAGGAAGAATGAAAGTCCTATTAGCTCATGCTTGCTGAGTACCTACTGTGTGCCAGTTACTATTCTAGATGCCTCCTACAAACTAGCATAGCTATTGCTCATAGTAATGCTGTTGTTTCTTCATCAGGCACTAGAAAAACCAGCAGTCAGAGGAGTTGAAGGGTGTCCTAAGACTGAAATGCATGGGGGAGACATGGAGTTAAGAACCCACATTCCATTTTGCTGATATCTTTTCTGTTGAGGGGAAAGGAAGGGGAATGATAGACCTGCTGAGTAGAACTGTGAAGGAAACCAACCAAAGCAGGGCTTCCAGGCCCCCTTCCCTCCGTTCTCTGTGAAATAGTAGAATGGGATGGGCATGGAGACGAGAAGATGTGTGAAGCCTTACGGCTGGCCCCACAGTAACAGGACACGGCAAAACCTGCCAGTCATCCGCACAAATAGCAGTTTCTTATCTGAACATGAAACGTGACATGTACATACTGTTCGTTGATTGTGTGATGAACCAGGCCTCTAAGTCTAGCATGTGGAAGACCAATGCAAGAGAATCAAGGGTGCAGACCAGCCTAGAACTACATAATAAGACTGTGTCCTAAAGCACACATGTGTATACACACACACACACACACACACACACACACACGCACACGCACACAAGAAAACTATACTATAAGGCCTCAGGCTCATACTAACTGTACAAAGATTGTAGTTAATTCATTTTAAACATTTATCTTAGTAAAACTCTAGTCCTTCTGGCAGAAATACATGTTTTGGTAATTTCATACCATTTAAAATTTTAAGGGAAAAAAAGTGCTTTCTTTTAAGAAAAAAAAAAAAAACTTGCATTCTGAAGTTTTTCAGTATTAAAAAGAAAGTGACCATATTTGGATTCCTTCTGCTGCTTTCTTCTCTTAACAGTATTTCCCCAAATACATGATATTTAGACGTTAAATGCAAAATTAATATTCTGTATCTTACCTTACATACAGAAGAAACCAGTTTGTCAAATTTATTTTGCAGCTATGCTACTAATGTTTCAAGATCATATTTAACCCAAGGAAAAAGCATTTCCTCACAACATTAGCCCCACATGATGTCTTAGGAGTGTTAGCTCACCTCTAATGAAGAGAGAAACTTTGACCTTGGGTTTACAACAAGCAACAAGAACCTGGTCTGAGATCCTTGGATCAATAAGGACCTTCAGCAAAGTTTCTTAGGGCATTAGAAAATGGCAGAATTCTGATTAATAACTAGAGCCTGATTCATAACTAACTGAATATATTGAGTACAATAAATACTCTTTGTAAACTTTGATCTCATTTTCAAAATAAATACAACTTAGAAGAAAGGGTAGATATCTAATTTCGCTGGAGCTGGGTTAAAATATTAAAATGGTAAAGAATGGAGTGAGGTGCATGGATTTCCAATTTATTCTGTGTGCCTCGCGTGTGCGGATGGGGAACTAAACCCATGTGCTTCTTAAGAAGAGTTAAAGTAATACTAAGTATTTAAGATGCTTTTGCCCCAGATATCTCCATACTCTTCCTCACTCTTGGACACATCAGAATGCACTTTGACGATCTCCACAGCACACCATCACATTATGATACACACCTCCAGGTTATGTCCAGTATTTCACGGTAATAAAGGATATGCTGTGGAGTGCCCCGAAAGGGTTCCTTTGTGTCGCATAGAGGTGCATTTGTGAATGTTCACTGTCGACTTTCCTGATACCTATTTCCAAAGGAATGATGGGAAATGTAACCTACACTCTGTCTGCTGCTTTTTTAAGCAACAGAGGTTGTACATAAAACATAGTGAGAGAAATGGTATTTGAAAGCTGTAATATCCAAAGACAAAGTGAGAGTTGCTTTTATAAGTAGGTCACTACTGACCTGTGAGAGAACAGCTTCAGCAGATAAGCCCTGCCCAAGACGAACAGGGAGAATTTTTTAGATGTACCTTAGCAACGTGAGGCTATGGCATTATCCTAGCAAGACTGGGAGTGAATGACTAGACAGGTGGCAATGAGGGGGTAGACAGTGGGGTCACAGAGAATAGAGACCCGTGTAATAGGATAGCAAGGATCTGACCATGCTTTGTTCTTTTGTTGTTGTTTATTGTTTTGAGGGAAGAGGTAGAATAAAGACAGATTAGAAGGCGCAAACTGAGGTGTGATGGTTCCTAGAGCACAGTAAGCCAGATGAGGGTGAAGGGTGGGACCAGGATGCAGGCAGAGGCAGGTAAGGCCAGGGAAGTGCATCTCCATCACAGCTGCAGGAATCACTTTCTTAGTAAATTCTGAGAGTTCCAAAACTTGTATTTTTATTAGCCTTTAATGCAAGAGTTTCTAAATATTCCTCTCCATGTAAATCACTCAAGAGCTTAAAAAATAATGGTGTCTGGAGATTCCGATTTAACTGGCTCTGGTGGTAGATTATTTACTTTAAATTTTAGCAGAATTCTGTAGGTGATGTTATTGTGTAGAGTTTGGGAGACTTGACCTCACTGTTTAGGCAGCTTAGTGCAGACTAAACCTTTGGAACTGGGCTTACTCCAGCCAGATTTCAGGAATGTAACTGCCAGGAGGAAGACTTAGGACACATACAACCACTGGAGCTAACTGGGATTTTGAGGGCAGAGCCCAAATTTGAAAGAGCCAAGGGACAGCAGCACCACATATGAGTGAAGTCACAAAAGCCTCAGATATGAAACGGAACTGATTAAGTGAGGTGGAGGATAGGAGAGCAGGGTAGAGGAGAGAGTACGGGGAGGGACAACCAACACTAAAGACTTCAAAGAAGCCATATGGAAACCTATTTAAAATACTATGTGTGGGCCAGCCCAGTGCCAGGTATAAGTTATCTCTTTTTGACCTGTTCATCACAGAGTTCCCTTAAATCCCTCCGCCAAACAGTTCAAGCTCATGCTATTGCTTGTATTACCCTTTAGAATTTGATAGTAAAACCCTCTTGCTGAGCACACTGCATACTTGAGTCATAGTGGATGAAGAAATCAAGCTGGTACCAACCTAGATGCTTCATTCCCACTGGGTATTTTTCACAATGCTGGAAGGTACTAAGCACATTACCAGAGCAGAAAAGTAATTTTCAGTCTTACCCAGCTATGAACCCTGTAATCTACAAATAACAACTGGGCTGGCAAGATATGCCCACTGATGTAATAGTGGCACAAATGTTATGGGATTAACCAACCAATTTGATTTAAGGCCTGCTCTACAAGATGGAACTCTTGCCTGACACTATTAACTGGGCCAAGTACTCATGGCTGAATAGGTCATAGGCACTAGAGAATAACCTGCTACTATTATTCTGCTAAATTGACTTAGCATAAAACTCTTCCCTAAGTACTTCTTATCATAACCACATATTAGTACATCACTCAGCCCTCATCAGAAAACCTTTTTGCAATAGATGCCAGGTAGAATAACAGACTGTGGAAGATCAGGCTTAAATGGGTCATTATATCATATCCATCTCCCCACTAAGGCTCAAGGATCACCTCTGAAATGGGATGAGCTATAGTGTTTTCCAGATATGTCAGGGCCTTTGTACACATGATCTCACAGTGGCTCTGACTGCATGCATAAGATCTGTACAAGATCAAGTCAGACAAAATTCCAGCATGAGTGGCTGAGGGGCTTATGAAATTCTACCTCAAGCTAAGAAGCTATTGCAATTGATGGCTGGTAAGGAGGTGAGAGTCAGATTTCTTCAAGGATATTGCCTCTGAGAGGTCACCAAGTTCCCATGGATGGTCCTACATTCACGTACATACTGGCAGCACAGTGGGATTTTTTGTTTTGATATTTGTGGTGGGGGTTGTTGTTGTTGTTCAGAAAGAGCAGATGAAATTGGAAGGGAAAAGTGGTAGAGGCAATATGGGAAGAATTGGAGGGGAAAGAATCAGGGGAATGTTTAATCAATACATGTATATATATACATTTACAAAACTCCCAAACAATAATAAAAATATTTTCAGTGAGCTGTAAGCCCTGCTAGACTTAAGTGGCATAACCAATACGTTCCTCCAGTACCTGAGCTAATTATAAACAGCTGTCCTGTCACTTGCAATCCAAGGAAGTATGCAATGTGTTATCACACATTTGCATGTAGACATTGTGGAGAAGTATGGCATGTGTTATCACACACGGACATGTAGACATAGTGATGGGAGTTTGTAAAATCTGGTTTTAAAATGGTAATTGACAATCACTCATGTCCACTCCTGAATCATATTTCTGGGAACACAGCTTGAACCCTAGCATAACAACAGCAAAATGATACACAAGTTCTGTGTAATGAGGACATGGCTGCTTTAGCGATTTCCACACTTTCTTTCTTTTGTGGTCCACTGACAAAGTCTTTAGCATCTGGCAGTTGATACCATAAATCAGAACAACTGTCCAGAATACTTTGGGAAAGAATGCTTTATTGCCGTGTCATCTTTCTGCTTTTCCTATTTAGGGCAAACTGATGCTTCCTGTTTCCTTGCCCAGGAAGTTCCTGAAAGAAAAAGTCACTAAAGGCGGGTATGGTGGTGCATGCCTGAATTCCAAGATCTCTTCAGGTAGAAGCAGGAAGCTGAGAAATTCAAAGCCCACCTTGACAACATAGCAGATTGAAGGCAGGACTAGACCACATGAGGCCCTTTCTTAAAAAGTGGGGGGTGGGAGGGTAGAAAGGGGAGGAGAAGCAAAGGTAGTGGGGAGAGAGGAGATAGAGACAGGGTTAGAGAGAATGAGAATGACTAGCTGAAGGGCAAGGCTGCAATCCTCTTCGGTTGTGCAGAGAACACTGTGATTTCCCATCCTTCCTTCTACCCTCCTATTCCTGTTCTTGTTCCAATGCTGATGTTGTTCTACTTATGGGAAAAATTCAACTTTTCCAAAATTTGACTTCCAGCTAACTAGCATTATAGGCCTGTGCTACCCATAGGACTTCATGTGCACCTGGATTTTTTAAAATCATCTTTCATGTTTTCTTATCACTGGAGAAGGTAAGCTCCCAAGTATTGTATGACCATGAGCATCTCCTGATACCTCTAATTTCCCTTTTAACTAGCAGGGTGTTTCTTGCCTTCCTTCTTCTCCTCCTCTCAAAGTCTGCTCAAGCTGTCTGGGGGAAGGTTCTGGAAGCAGGCCAGGAACACCAGGGAGCTGGAGGCTGAAGGACAAACTATTGTTAAATTCTACATGACAAAATTCCCAATTGAATTCAATCTGAGGAACATCTAGGACCCCACAGAGTTTCTGATTGAATTGAGTCTTTTCTGTTCTACTAAGCAAGGTGACTTGTACAGATCAAAAGTCAATTTCATTTAATGCCTTTGTTTTCTAAATGGTTTGTCAATAAATTTGGTTGATAAACTGTGAAGATTTGGTTATAAGTTCTCAGAATCATGGCAGTTTCCAAGACTGAATAATTCCTGACATCCTAATATCTATTTTATTGGGATGCTGCCTGTCCAACTCCCAAATTTTAAAATCTGCACAAGAGTTTTACAGCCAAAGATACACTGACCACAAATATTTGTTTGAATTACCTCTCAAACAGCATGAAAGAAAAAGGGGTGGCTCTAAAACTGCAGGAAAAGAGTATCCAGAGACTTTCAAAAGTTTTTGGAAGATAGAAAACAGGTAAACCAAAATGAAAATCACAGCCCAGAGTGACCATAAGAAAAATGATCCGGGGAGTCAGACTTAGCACTGCAGCCACAGGTAACCAAGAGGAAGAAGGCAGAGACCTGGGCTTGGTTTTGAAGGAAGGAACAGATTGAGAAGTTAAATGCCACTCCTCATCACTCTTTATTGTATTCCATAATCAAATTACAAGGACAACCTAAGAAATTCATGAGTCTTCAGTGGTGATGATCCCCAGAGCAAAGAACTCTAAAAACATCTGTTATGGCAGTCTGTGGTGGACAAGCAAATATGCAACCTGCTTACATTGCTATCTGTGGGCTGCCTAAGATCCTCCAATAAAACCTGACCCTGTTTGCTAGTTGAAGAAAGCTGTGCAGTGTAACCTATGCTCACTACTTTCCTTATATGCTCTAACTCTTTTGTCTTGCTGTTGTTTTTATGTGTGGATTAATCAGTTGTCTTGTTTGTAAGAATAAACAAACACATCGTAATATTAAATGGCTTACTATATAGAATTAAAAAGAAACCATTATTGCTACATGCAGTAAAGGGATGACTCTGAAATACATTCTGAGTCGAGGACTCTAAACACAAAATTGCATATGGCTTAGCTTCTTTGAATGTTCAAAGATATCAAGCCTAATGTGTAAGAATACAAATCAGAATAGTTACTGACTCTAGAGAGGAGACAAGAGGGAGGGGTTTGAGGGATGCTGGTCCTGGCGTAGCTCTTAATCTGATCTGTGATTTCTACACTCAATGTGTTTGCTTTCTGAAAGCTCCTTTAGTTGTTCCCTCTTGGTCTGTTGTGCTAAGCCAAAGGATAATTTTAAGTAAATAAAAATGGTCCATAGGAAGCCAGGCGTGGGATGGCAGTGTGCATCTGTAATTCTAGCATTTAGGAATGGAAATAGAAGTAACAGAATTCAAGGCTAGCCTGGACTACAGAGGGATTTTGCAGCAAGCTTGACCAACAGAACAAAACAAAACTAATAAATAAATAAGTTTTTGGCTTCTTATTTCAACTTTATAAACACAGGTAATAGAAGCTCTTGTACCTCCAAAATGGAGAGATTATACAAATGACACAATTTTCTCCATCATTGAACATGGACAAAGCAATTTAGATGGATAAGTGAATGATAACATTCATTTTAGAATCTTTCAAAACTTTGAAAACTGAAACTAAAGAATTTTCATATTGAGGAATAAAAATGAGGGAGAAAGAAGCAAGAAGGGACTTTCATCTTTTACTCCACCATGCCATTAACACTCAAAAGAAAAGGGCAACTGTGCTAAAAAAAAACACTATTTCTGCCTCCACTTATTTCATGCCTGCCACTACTGAGATGCCAGATTGGTTATTCTGTCTTACTTATCTCAATTAAATCTTCACACCTCTTTTCTCTTCCCTCTTTATTACGATGAAAACTACTAACCCAGTTCTAACAGTAAGGGACTTAAACATCGAGACACCCAATTACAATAAAAAGGATAAAATATTCAGGAAAAACTTTTCAGCAAGCCAGAGTGTGTTTCTCATGGTCTTAAGCAAGATTGCATTTGAGATCCCAGCTACTGGGGTGTATTGGGTAGGGGTATTTTCATAGTGTTGGCTTAAAAAAATTTACATTTTATTAGTGTGTGTGTGTGTATGTGTGTCACACAACAACAACAACAATCATGCATGTGGAGATCAGAAGACAGCTTCTACCATATAGGTCCCAGAGATAGCACTCAGGTTGTCAAGCTTGGTGGGAAACACCTTTACTGTTGAGCTATTCTTCTGGCCTTCCCATGATGATTTTGGTCTCATTACCTATTTAGAAACCATGAGAGTTCACCATTGCCCAGCAATAAATTCTAGAAGGAATACTGACTATTAATACTGCTACAATGTGTGTAAGATACTATAATTATGACATCATAAAACCATAATAAAACTAATTTTCAAATGTTTCCTCTTGTTGATCCACGGTAAAAGCTAAGGGCATGAGGATATAGCATGATGCAAGGAAGTGATCTCTGCAGGAAATGCAGATGGTAGAGTCTGAGTGTATTGATTTCTGGAGCTTCGTCTCAGCATTTGCTATCCTCTGCTCTTTCTGAAACTCATTCTACTAAATGTTACTAATTCCTCAATCAAAAATGAGCTTACCCTAAGGTAAGGAATCCATAGCAAATTGTATACTCTGTTGTGCATATCCAAGGTTTTATTACCGTATTAAAGATGCATAGAAGTTAAATAGGAAATAAAGTTAATTAACTTGGTTTGACCCAGTATGTTCCTATTTTATTTGGTGGCTGGACTATTTTTCAAGTCACCCTAACATAACAGAAGCCAGATTTTAAGCATCATTAGTTTACCTCCATAAGTGTCAAAGGTCTGGACCATAAATGTGCCAGTCATTAGGCGATCCTGCCCCAGCAGCTTCGATACACCAGATTTTTCAAATATGTACTAGAAAATATCTAGGTGATGGAAAAATCACAATTAAATTTTGTGAATCACTGCTAGCACCAACATTCTCTGGTGTTGTTTATAAATTTAGGCTCATGTGCTTTAGAATCAAGATGTGTAAACGGCAAAGTGTATACTGTTACAAAAAAGAATGTAGAAGTCTGACAAATTCTTTCCTAAACAGAGAGTCCTCCCTCACGCATCTACAAGGAAATAAACTGCATCGATGTCTGCACTTGAATTACACTCCCTCCCCAAAATGTATGTCTCCAAAGTGCAAGGCTCTCTGCATTTTGAATCTATCCAATCATTGCAAGTTTGTTCCCATTCAGTTCTTTTACAGAAATCACAATAGAGATGATTTGACTTTGTTGGATTTAAAGGGCAGCTATACCTAACCAGTGAAATTATGAAAGGTGTAAATGACCCTCAGTTGGCATCTACCTTTGAAATCAACTGCTCCCTGAAGAGCCTGGCTAAAGAAGCTCTTTGCATGATACTTCCACCCAGCTGAATGAGGAGACTCTCAGGGAAAGTTCAGTGTTTCGTTTATATATCAGAGAATGTTTCTCAAATATTAACATTTGTATAATTGGTCTTCTCCTGAGTTCTTCAGTGCCATGATTAATCAATACATTCTGAAAGTGAAACCGTGTCACTGATGATAGTCATCTTTCAGTCTAGAAGAGTCTGGGGGCCTTATTCTCATTGATTTCAAATAAAAACGTCCTGTTGTCGGGATGAAGGTGAACAAGAGGGGCTACTCCACCATTTAGAATTAGAATCTGACCTGTCTGTCAAACAAGCACTCTTATCCTCACTGGTTTTGACAGTAGTATCATAACACAGCTTCTGAGAAAGCACTAATAGCCAGGACTTTAGTCCACGATTGTGCAGCTTGACTCTCAGTTCTTGTTTGTAGAATCAAAGGCAAAAAGGATCAATGAACAGGATATTATGTCTAATCTTCTCTTGATGTGATAAGTAATTAACAGAGGTTTGTTAATGCAAGATATTAGATTACATAACTCAGTTTGACCATGCTTCTGTTTTATGAAGAAAGGGGGGATAGAATCTCAATTACTCTGGTAGAATGAGGAATTTTTATGAAACTTGTTTTCAATAAGAGAGTTTTAAAGATGTGTGTGTGTGTGTGTGTGAGAGAGAGAGAGAGAAAGAAAGAGATAGAGATGTACCATTTGCATTGTGTGTGTGTCTGTGTGAATGAGTGAGAATTTATACGCTGAATGTTTTCCTTTATGTACATATATACACTTATATGTATACACACATACAACTTTATTAACTGCTATGCAGAAATATTTAATTTTGCTGTATTTAAGTAGCCACTACTCTGATGTTCAAGGTTCATATTTTCAGCACCTATTACCTAGCCGGCCATCACTAAATATAGCAATCTAAAGGGAATTAGATGGATAATCAAACTAGTAACTTAGCTTTGTGTTTGTATACGACTTAAAAAACCAGAAGCACGTTAGCAGGTGATGCCATGAGAGGCAGGGTGCTATGAAGGCTCATGAGTAACGTTTATGTGAAATTCCTTTATAAACAAACATTGCAGCTGAAATACTATAATCATACAATGTATTGTTTTAATGAGAGGCACCAAATTAATAATAGCTAATGAATTTCTATCATTAGATGAGGATAAGTTTTTGATTTAACATACCAATTATAGGCTAAATCAGTTTCCTTGTCTTAGCATTAAATGAGTGGAGGTACCATAATATGAAGAAGTTGATAGATTTTTAGGGGTGTATTTGAATATTGCCATTCATTTGAATATACAGACACATCATTATAATAGGAAGCAGGTTATATTCTGTTATTGATTATAATATTTAATATTTAGCAATTGTAGAATAGATTTGTTATCTGAATAGCCAAATAAAGACATAATATAGATTATGAAAATTCTAACACTAATACTAGATCGATTCTCAAACGTGGCTAACAGTTTTCTAGAGACTATTTAGTCGGAGACAGTTGCATCTTGTGTAGTATAGACATCACCATGAGAGTCACAGAGAAGGACAAATAGTTCTATTTTTCTCTCTAGAGAAGCATCAGCATTGATTTGTTTTGATTGCTGCCTTGGTACAGAAAACAGAATCCTTCTAATAGAAAAACAATCCTTTGCTTATTTTGTATGTACAGCCTGTATGTTAAGCCTGAGATATATCTGTAGAATTTACAGTGTATAAGATCATTTTTTCTGGTCCAAAACCAAAGTAGGACTTCCTTTTTCTTTTCCACTGAAAAAGGTTTACAGGAGAATTGTAAGGCAATAATTCACCAAGAGTTAACAGTTGTTGAGCCTCTTGTGAGTTCGTGGTGCATAAATGAGTGTTTCAGTGAATATATCTTTTAAATATCCATATTGCAAAAACACACTAGATGTACCACCAAGATGGAAAACTCTTTGAAAGGGAAAATGCTGTTCTATTATATTGTGGTGTATTTGTACTTGATGTTAAATTAAAATCTGTATGGAGATTGGGGCATGTGTTCTCTTTACAAAGCTTTGGAGCAAATATGATGCATCATGAAGACGTGTCACAGTGTGTCACCTTCAGGCAGAAGATGTAGCTGTTAAACAGTCTATTTTGGTGGAAGTAGAAACAAATCATGTTTTAAAAAGAAAAAAAATACACAATGGCAGCTTTGTTACTTATTTTCACATGTTTATTGAGCTCCTACTACTGTAGGTGAAATAAAGTTCTGGACTGAAGGTGCTTATGCCCAGCAGACACTGCCCACCCCCATCTGTGCAAGTTCATCTCCAATGGACAAGGAAGGAAACCAACACTAAGGGAAAAGCACACTCTCCGTGTTGTGCAGAAGCATGAAAGGTTGCAGAGTGAAGTGGAAGCACAGATTAAGATGGAAAAGTCAAGGACAGCCTCTGATGAGATTGTAGTTGAAGCACATTGAGCATCTAGGGGCAGAGCACTCTGTGCAGAGAGCATGTACAGAAGCAGGAGGCAGTAGTGGCATGGGAAGAGCATCCACGGATGATGCTGCCTGAGCAGTGTGAGCAAGACTGGGAGTCCAGGAGCTGTTCCTCTCTGGGAGATTTTAAGTTGATTCCTCAACATTCCTAGAAGGTGGGGAAACCTAAAACTACAAATTTACTTCCTTATGAGAAATGCATTCACATGTTCACAGATCTTTCCTATCTGTAGAGAGCTCACAGTTAGTAGGGGGAGTCCTCTTGAGTACTCTGTGCATTGTTTACATCGATCTCATTGATTTCTTGGTACTTTTCTTTGCATTAACATGTAATTGGGTAAACGTTCTTCATCACATATATTGTTTACTAACCACTGAAATAACTGTGCACAATCATGTTAAGCTTGAGGAAATTTCCCCTCTGCAGGTTTATCAGGAAGGATATACCTACTCAGAGTGATAGAATATGAGCTGTTTATTGTAATTTAAAATATCTCTCATGTTTCTTGAGTAGGAAGCGTTTAAGTTAAATTCTCAAGATAAATGGCATTTTCTTAGACATTTCAGAGTAGATTTACAGTTCCCCTCTTGTTATCATGAAGACTCAGATGTACTGCGTTGAATACTTTATCTCGCCTTCACTTTCCTGAGCCTGTCACATTGTCACATACTAGATATGGAAGAAAATCTGTAAAATGTAGTGAGACTGAGGACCTTTGTAGGTCAAAAGCTGCTATATAAATTCACAGAAACGTGGGATATGAGATCTTATTCCCAATAACAGTCACTTCTCCATTTTAAGTCTAATAAACGTGTTTAGTTCAACCACCATTTTCCTCAATGAAGATAACCTCCTAACATACAAGATCAAAGTGGGCCTTTTTCACTTGAGCAGAATATTGTAGCAAAACTTGACTAGAAATCATTTTGGGGGCACAAGGAAACCCTTGCCATGTGTTATGACTTGTCATTGCTTCTGGCTGTGAGGGTCAAGAACATTGCATCTGACTATGACAGTCGAGAACCAAAGCTTCAGCTTTCCCTCTCAAAGATGGAAGCTGTTCATCCATATGTGGGCATCTCCCTAAAATCTAGGAGTAACTTTGCCTAGGGATCACAGCCTAGACTGATGGGTGCTTCTTTTCATCTTCTTCCTTTTCGGATTCTTGCCAACAAAGAATCCTTGAATGGGAAATAATCGTTCAGAGGGCTGACTTGTATAATTAGGAGGAAGAGTTTAGTGAAGCAAATCTGCCCTTTGATTAATTCTCCATAGCAGTGCTAGTGTTAGAGTTAAAATGTACCCTACCTATTGTTTCTTATTTAAATCAAAAGCAAACTAATGTCAACCTCTAGGAACATTATGTGTTTGAATAATAAGTTCTGCCAGAGTTGGCACTGGTCCTATTGAGCCATCTAACAAAAGATGGAGATTAGGAAGGTCCCCCAGGTGTCCAAAGAGGGTTTTTCTATGAGACTGAAAATGGGATGGCTGGATGCTAAAAAGCTGAAGATAAGAGTTCTCATGTTAAAAATCAGGTAAATATTACACTTCTGAAAGTACCTTAGAAGAAGTTTGCTTGCAAACAGAAGTACTCACAGGGGTCAGACATCCATTTCATATTTAATAAATATGCAAGTGCTGTCTCTACAGTCTAGAAAGTCTTGACCTAGACATGAAAACTGTGTATTAAACCCTTCAAGTCAACAGCAATCAAGTTTTCAAAGCAATGTGTTCTCTACAGTTTTACATGAAACACTCACTGGGCCTCCCAAGTCAGTCTCTATATTTTGCCCTCCATCTTAGAGACTGGCTACAATGCAGCATGTCCTACACTGTGTAACACAACTGTGTGGCCAGCGTTCACAGACACAGTTGGTCCTGGTGTCAGTGTTTCCGTGGAACAAGAGGAGATATAGTGGATGTATGGTCGCTCTAGAGGAAGCTACAGCTGCTTTCCTCGGTTTTTCTCATGCTGAAACAAAGCCAGGTGTTATCAAATGTTTGGCTTCCCCAACAAGACCCAGATATCCTGTGTTGAATAAGAATTGTTTGAATTGTAAAAGAAAAAGAAAAAATTTAAACCTCTGATGCTTAACACAATTTGCTTATAGTTCAGATGTTCCCCATAGCTGCCAGATTTCCACCCTGTGTGGCATGTTCTATAGAAAAGAGGTTTTAGTTCAGCCATTTTTCCCCATTGTTTATAGGCTTTAAGTCAATACCCACAATCGCAGACTCTCAACTGTCTATCTGTAGGGTATGGGGGGGGTGTCGATGTAGGTTATCAGTCATAAGAAATGCACCTTTCTGCAGAGGGATGTCCATAATAGAGGAGGGTGTACAAGTTTAGGGGCAAGGAGTAGAAAGGAAATCAGTGTATTTTGCTCTTAATTTCACTTTGAAATTAAAACTACTCTTCGAAAATTTTTAAAAGGCTGGGCAGTGATGGTACGTGTCATTAATCCCAGCACTTGGGAGGCAGAAGCAGGCAGATGTCTGTGAGTTCGAGGCCAGTCTGGTTTGCAGAATGAGTTCCAGGACATCCAGAGTTACAACAGAGAAACCCTGTCTCAAAAAAAAAATTTTAAATGAAGGATTGGAGAGATGATTCAATGGATAAGAACACTGACTGCTCTTCTAGAGGACCTGGATTTGATTCTCAGCATCCACATGGTGGCTCACAACCATCTTCAACTCAATTCTCAGGGGATCTAACACCTTCTGCTGTCCTCCTTGGGTATCAGGCACACACATGGTACATAGAATTATATGTAGGCCAAACATTTATTCATACACACACACACACACACACATATATATACACATACATACATATGTATATATGTATATATATGAATTTTTATATATGCATATATATGTATATATATGAATTTTTATATATAGTCAAAATTTTAAAAATTAAACAAATATGCAAAATAAATTACATGATTTCAAAACACATAAAGCAGTGCCATATGCTATGAATACAGTTAAATGTGGGGAAAAGCATATACAAAAACCTATACTACTGATAGTTAACGTAATTAGTTGAAAATTCTGGTTAACTCAGGGTAGAAGAGGGTTAATCTAGATGCATATTTGCAACATATTTTTTCTTTGAAAAAAATCTGATATACTTTTGACAACATATGTACTTTTGGCGACTTGGTGAAGAATATTTAGATTTCTTATGTTTTCTCCATATTCCCATTCACAAAGTTTAAATAGTTAACAGAAATAAGAATGCAAAAATGTGACTATGGTAGATTATTATTGTTATTCTTACAGGCTCGTCCCTACACTACCCTTTATCCAGTGGTGTCTGCATGTGAAAGGGTTTTTAAAGTCGAGTCTTTCTGGGGCTGTGCAAGCTCAGTAGCTTCAGTTTCTCTCTGATGCTGAGCATAGTGGCTACATCTACCCAACCTATGCCCAATGCCATATATTTTCACCCCATAAGGTTGTTACTAAAGATGTTTGTCCTGTTCTTCTGTGTCTGTGTTCCGATGATTTCCCTGCAGATCTTTGTTGTTCTGTGTAGCATGACAAGCTGAAATACAGCATATACTCAAGCCACAGCCTTAACAAACAAGACTGCTGGATTCTGTTGTATTACACTGTGAGCTCAGACAGGTGATGCCCTGGGGTGGAGTTTATGGCAGGTTCTCCATGTTCCTACAATCGAATACTTTATTCCTGAGCTAGTAGACAGCACTAATCTCTTGGATTCTAGATCTTCTCACAGTGACAGAAATCCCAATTTGCCAAATATATGTATTGTGAGAACCTGAAGGAAGGACAATTTCAGGAGAGAGCATTTATTCTACTAAATAAGCTTAAGTGGAGGAATTTCTAATCCAAGTGATATTAGATGTTGTTTATATTTCCCAAACCAGTGTGCAGTCTATGTGATGCTTTCATGAGGGAGGTTGTAATATAATACCTCTCAACATTCTGTAAACATATAAATGACTGAGCTTTGAAGGTACCTAGAGTTTATAAACAGCCTAGTTTTAGCTATTTGTTGTTTTCCCCAAATAAGAGTGTATGTAACGTTCTAATGAAGTAGTGATTATGCTGATTGTGTATTAACAGTTGTGCAAGACATTTTTTTAAACTTCTTCTTAAATTTATAATTTGATGAAAATTGTACATAGTAGGGAGAGTCTGGGGTCCAGAAGTCAGTAGCAAGGAACCCAGGGGTTTAGCATTTGCTAAGAATGGCAAAGCCATCACATACTGATGAACCATGACTATTTAGTTCAGCCTGGTCATTCAAGCAGAAGAGTTCGTACTAGAATAACCAGTGTCTTCTGCATTTCTGACATCTTTCAAGTAAGGCAGTTGGCATTTCTCCTTTCTGACTCAGACTGACTAGAGATGAAGAGTTGCAGCCTGTCTCAAATTCTCCTCCAGATCATTTCATCACATGCATGATATGCAGTAGTAGTAGCTTTAATGAAAGCCTCAGACAGGACCTTTGGGGCTGGAGAAATGCTGGACTTTTGGTTTTCTAATCAGCTTTGGTGACAAAGGAAGAAGAACATATAAAATGATGAGGCAGGTACACTGGCCGAGCAGAGCTTCCACATGTTAACAACCCCTTGTTGGCTTGCTGTTGGCTCTGCTTACTGAATCCCAGCTTTACACACCCAGTTATGTCTCATATTTTCCTGTCCCTCCATGCATTAGAGTCTCCCTAAAGCTTTTCTGTGTTTATCTTCAGAGTTTTCACTGTGCGACTTTACATAAGGAAGGGACCAGTTTCATATCATCTGATGTTTCTTACGAAAAACCACCCATATTTTCCAGGAGTTGGCCAAGTGTGACAATGCAAACCTGTAATCCCAGCACTGCAGAACCAGAAGCAGACAAATCACAAGTTCAAGGCTACCTCAGGCTACACAGTATTCTGTCAGGGAAAGCCAATGAATGGGTTGTAAGAATAGTTACCCAATATGCACAAAACCCTAGGTTCGTTTTCAGCACTGTAAGAATGTAGACATATTATGTAGGATGTTTACCATTTCCCTCTATTTAAACTTTTCTCACAATAATTTCCAGGTGCTACCACTTTTGTTAAGAAAACTCTTAAAATATAGCATGCCTTAGAGTAGGAAATAGGTTTGGGAAACCTATGTGTTCCTGCCTAACTCTAATAGCTTTCCTTAATGAGAAAGTAGATTCAGAAATGGCTGATATCATGTGGTTTAGAAATAATGGATAAAACTCCCCTGCTCCTTTCTTAAACTATATCCATAGAGATTTCCACCAAGCAAAGAAACTTTCTCCCCTCCTTACCCAATATTTGAGAATTTTACTTAACATATGCTGCCACAATGACAGTGAATGGTTACAGACACACACAAACGATCCTAACATGCCGTTTGCTGTTTTCCCCAATTAGTCACAGTGTATTAAAGTGAATGAAATCGTTTTACGTCTTCTGGCAGCTGATTTTGCTGAAGTGCTTGTATCCACATTAGAAGAGCCGCAATCGTGAGCATTCTGACTTGGAGATAAAGAGAGATTGAGAATGTTGAGGAAAACACTAAATGACACAGGGAGAAATGCAAACCCTGGAGGAGAACACAATAACTCTTGAAGCCTAAGAGTTACAAAATAATTTAAATTTTGCTGATGCTCCTTCTGCAGCCTCAGGCTTTCCTGGACTCTAAAGAAAGTTCTGAGATGTGAAATGAACCAAGCATTGATCCTGTTTTAGAATAACCCTTTCACCTCTGGAATGTGAATTTAAGGAGACTAGGGGATACAATGAATAAAATTCTAGATTTATTGTTTTTCTCTTTCTTCCTTTTCTTTTTTCTTCTGCTGCTTAATATTCCCAAGATGAAATACCACCTTTTAAGTTGGTAGGATAGCATCCTATTGAACTGATGAAGTACAAATGTTCTAGCAGGAGCTAGGGGACACGACACATAACAACTAACTATTGAGCACTCTCCTTACGTATTAGACATTGTTCTAAGCATTTTACACATATCAATCCCTTTAATCCTTACAATACTTCCATGAGTTGGGAGTTATTATTTATTATTTATTAGTTATTAGTTATTAGTTATTACTTTAAAGATAGGGAAGCTTAGGGAAGGAGAAGTCAGTCATTTTTCCAAGACCATACTGTTAGATCTAAACTCGGTTAGTAGGGCACAAGAGTCAGACTGTGATGAGTATTGCAGAAAGGATTCGTTCAATAAATGAGGAGTATTCTGAAGGGATAATTCAATTCTCAAGTGTACAGGCCACCACTTAGGTCTAAAACAGAGTGTTATACAACACTGCAAAATATGAACCTAAAATACGACATACCCAAACTTCAACTTATGGGCTAGCTCCCGTCTTGTTCCCATCCCATCTCATGGGTACAGCCCTTCTCATTGATCACAGAAAAAACTCAAGAGAGTACCTTTGATCTGTAATGTCCAGTGGGTTTCAAGCATTATTTTATCCTATTCCTTTATTTTTTTAAAAAATTGGTTTTTTATTGTTGTATATGTGTGTATGATTATGGGCACCTATGACAGACAACTTTCCATCCAATGTGGGTTCTAGGGGTCGAACTAAAATCCCAAACTTTTGCAGCAAGTACTCATATCCACTAAGCCTTCTTGCTAGTCCTCTTCCTATTTATAAAATTTATTTATGTTTTTATTTATTTTAGAGGGCCTTATGTATCCAAAGCTGGCCTCAAACTCTCAAACTTGCTCTACAGATGAGGCTGGCCTTGAATTCCTGCATTGCCTCTGCCTCTATAGTGCTGAATGACAATCATGTCCCTCCACTGCCAAGTTCTGTAGTCCTCATGATTACGATTAGCCTACGGGCTCAGTTTGGATCCTAATAGTAATTGTGACCAATCTATGTAAGCTAACTTTCAAAGAAGGCGTTCCTTGTCACAGTACCTGGTGTTGGAGATAATGTGTGAAGCACATCCATTAGGCCCTTTCTACTGGGAATATTTAAGTTGTCTCTCACTGTGAATATTCTACTAAAATTCAAACTCCATAGCACAGTATGTTTGTATTTTAACTTCTGAGAGCCCATAATGACCCATAGTTCGACAGAGTCTAGTAACATCTCTTCAACAATAAGATTATTTGATTAGTAAGGTCCTTATCAATCCTACAAGATTAACCTGTCTACTCTGGCACTTTGTGTTTCCCTGAAGCATGCTACAACAGAGCTGGTTACTACAGTGTGGATAGTGAATATCTTCCAAAGACTCGCACTGAAGGCTTGGACCCCAGATCCTGATGCTATTGAGAGTAAATGGGACCTTTAGAGAGGAAGCTTAATAGAAAGAAGTTATGTCATTGGGGTTTCTCCTTAGAGCGGATATTAGAACCTTGGCCCTTCTTCTTCTCTCTTGTTTCCTGGCATGAATGAGCTGAACTATTTGGCTCCATCAGATGTTCCCCATCATCACTTTCTACTTCTAATGAGAGCCTGAAAACAATGGATTGAAACTTCCAAAACTGTGAGAATAAGAAAATCCTTTCTGAGTTGTTTATCTCAGGTATGTGTTAATAGTGACTGAAATCCAGCTAACACTGATAAAGATGGATTTTGGCTAGATGTCTCCAGTGGATCTTCAAGAGGATCATTGTATTAGTGCTGTAAAATGAGTTGCAGATGTCTTGAGAGCTGCACAGGTTGTGTAAATACCCTGACTCAGGTCTTGAGCTTCCCACCAGAGTGTTAAGGGGGAGAGAAACCAAGAAATACTGCACTGACTTTATCAGAGAATGACAGGCACAGAGGAGATGCTGAGATGTATAGGAAAGAATAAGTCTGCTCTATTACTTGTTGGATATATTCTCCTAGATCTCATTAATACCATTCTCAAGTCGTCTTCTCCTTTTCTGTAAGCTAGAACAAATATATGGCTCCAAAAACCACCACTCTGTTTCATAGCAAAGTACCTCCAGCAGCATCTTCCAGCAGTATCCCTCATTAGGTGATGACTCTGCAGAGTTGTGTATATGGTTTTGCTCCTTAGTGCTTTATGTTCCTTCTTCCGGGCATGACTATGTCCTTCATTTCTGTTTCATGCCTGAAACTTTTTTGTCAAGATCTAGTTTAAATGCCTACAATGAAACTTTGCCCAGCCCCACCACAATGATAGTTTCTCTTTGTATTCCAGAGACTCTGAGAAGCTCTCTGTACCATTGTCCATGTTCTCCCTGGGTTGTATCATTTATGTGTTGCTCTGATCATTCCTAATGCATTCCAGGATCCTGGTGAAGGAAAGGATGGCTGGTCTATCCTCGTTTCCCTGTATAGTGCTTATGGTGGTTACTCACACACTGGAAATCAAGAAATCTGTGGTTAGTTCAGTGGTTCTCAACCTGTGGGCCGCAACAGCTTTGTGGGAGGTCTAATGATCCTTTCACAGGGGTTGCCTAAGACCATCTGCATATCAGATACTACCATTCACAACAGTAGCAAAATCACAATTATGAAGTAGCAATGAAAATAATTTTATGGTTGTGGGTCACCACAACATGAGGAACTATATTAAAGGATCAAAGCTTTAGGAAGGTTCAGAACCTTCTGGCTTAGTGGAATTGAATCAGAAAAGGAGAAGAAACTTTGTGCAGATCTCTAGAATTTTCTCCCTATATAGGCTTGATATACTTTACTTTCTGAGTCTGGCATAGCCTAAGATAGTAAGAGGGACAGAAAGCTGATGGCTTGCCCTGGCCCTCCTATATTGGTGTATTCTGTTTTTTTCATGAATCAGGTTGTCTCCTAGTAGATGGTATACCCTGAGGACTTTATAGATTGAATGGATTTTTAAAAACACTATCAAAGCGAATCAAACCAGACCAACCTCAAACATGAAATTGCAAGGGGAAATATCCAAACATCCCGTAGTTTGATTTACACTTAGGAACTGATTTTCTTTTCTTAGTTATTAAATATGATCCTCTTGCTTTAGAAGCCAGAAGAATGTTTGTCCTCTTCTCTGTGTAGCTCTACATAGTGAAAAAACATTTGCATTTTGCTGTGAGTATAATATAATAAAAATAACACAATTCATGTAGTTTATCTATAGTGTTCAATTTCCAGAACCATTGATGTGCTTCCCATGTTGATTTTCTAGATTGCTTTATAAATCTTACATTATCAAGTTTCCTGTATACTGTTTCTTTTTATGTAACTAGGTAATTGCAGAGGCATATTTAAATCTGTGGACTGTGGGTACACATTGTATGGTCTGGTGCCAAAGATTATCTGTAAATAAGCCACCAAAATATTATGAGTGCGAGGGAGGTTTCTCTCTGACTCTCTTAAACTTTTTGTTAGGAGTACTCAGCCATTCTTTGATTGAACCCTTGATGTGAACGCATTACTGCACTCAGTTCTTTTGTTGCTTCTCAGCAGCTACTGAGAAACCCAAAGAATTCAATCTTTCAGAATGCTCTCATGGCTGCAGTGATCACACTGGGATGCTTTGTAATGAAAATGGAACATTTTATCTGAATTCAACTCAGCAAACGTTTATGGATCAACTGCCAATGGGCTGGACAGTGAAGATGGTCACCCATTCTTTGATTAGTTTGAGTTTAAAGAGGGAAGGGGACATGTAGCCAGTAATCATGTAGGTTAACTCATGACAGATACTCAGAATTGCTAAGGGTGTAAAGCCAAGGAAAGGGAAAACTCAGCACTTACTCCCAACTAGATATTATCAGAGATGATGTTGAAAGTATTTACCAAGCCGAAGGGTCTGATCCTTGACAAAATTGACATTGGCTATAGCCTGGGCAGGCTCCTGCAAAGCCAGACAGTGATTGGTTCATGAGCAGGTCTGAGGGAGACCTGCTCCTATTTAGGAGAAGCAAGCCTTGACTTGGGCACCAAAGCAGCATTGGTGGGGGAGTGGGGAAGAGGTGAGGGGCAACAGCTTTAGCCAGCAGCTTGGAAAGTATTTTTAGCATCCTTCCCCAGCCTTCCGGTATCTTCTGTTCTATGTGTCATTAAGCAAGATTTAAAATGAAGAAGTCACATAATAGAGGAGATTGAGCCTACAAAAAGGCTAAATCAAATTTGAGTCTCCCTCCATCTATACTCTCTTGGGTAAAATCAAGTGGATGTGCGACTCACCTAGTGTTTATAGAAACCTGGGTTTGACACCAACACACATACACACACATGTCAAAAATCTTTCATTCCCATGTTTCCATGAATATATGAAGTTAGTTTAATCCCTGATAAAGACCTTGCTGTTTTTTTCCTACTCAGGTTATTGTCCCTTCCTTTTTTACACATCTTCAAAAATATATTTGTTCAAGACAGAAGTTGTTGATCTAAGATTTAGATGCTCAGGGACCACAGCTGTTTACTTACATTTATTTATTATTTCGGGAATCCTAGAATCCACTGCATGTCTGCCCAGGTTCATGTGTGTAGGAAAGTAAATGAAAGATTTTTCCAATTTCTCTAAGACTTCTGTACAGCTCCATTATATTAAAGGAAGCTATTCTAGAGAGGCAAATTTCAGGTACATTATGATGTCATAAAATGAAACATTCTGAAAACATAGCACACCCACTTGAATCTCAAAAGACTTAAACAGTGAGTATTTGCTTTTGAGCACTTAGATATATATCATTATCCAACGAGTGGCATACTTCTTTCCCCATATCAGTGAACATTCTAAGCATTGTAAGCAAACTAGAAACCCACGGAAGTTAGGCTTTAGCTAATGTGGCCAGCATCGCAGCTGCTGTGGCAAACCTTTAGAAGCCACAGGTCACAGGTAAGCACACAGGTGCCCGTGGCTTAGTGTAGTGGTTAAGGTCAAGCCCGTGACCAGTGTTCAAGGTTCAGCCTTGGCCATTGCTCACTGGTAAGTTGCTTTGGATAGGTCCACCTCCATGCCCCATGATGTTCTCATCTGGGGATGAGGACTTGTGAAGAGTCAGTGGTGAAGGTGAAGAAGAAGCTCCCTGCTCCCTGGCCTCTGCTATCACTGTGGTCCCAGGGATCCTTCTCTTCTTATTCACTTCTTGTCATTCATACATATATAATATATGAATATATATATATTCCCTATTCCATCAATGGAGTAAGAGTAGATTTAGGGAGAGAAAAAAGAGATAATATTTAGGAGACTTCCCTTGTTTTAACATAGCATGTCAAAACATCTCAAGACTCTAGAACTAGCCAGCCAATCCTGTATAACTGAAAACAAAAGCAAGCAACACCTTTAAGGCTTATTTAGCAAGGCTCGTATTTTGAATCCTATCATGGTTTTCTAAATGCAGCCTAACTCATAGCTGTGCTGATGAAACTATTCCTCAATCGACAAACACTGTTTGGAAGCTCAGTATACAGAACACCTAAAGAGGGATAAAGAGTAATTTCACTTATAAAAAGCTAATGAGGAGAGATGAGCAAGGATCCATGAGTATTGTCATCTGTTCCTACTTAACTGAAATCCTGTGTGCCTGTCTTTGTCTTTAGAGTTTTTTGAAAGATGAATGGACATTGCTGCTCATTTTAAGAAAGCCTTGGCAAAGTCTGTTGAAGCATCAGTTTAGCGCTCCTGCACCCTGTTCTCCAGCAGCTTTGATCATGAACAGCATCTCCTTTAATGTTGATGGCTCCATCCAGTATAAAGAAAAGCCATATTTCTCTGCCTCTGAAGCCCTAGATGCTTACATTGATGATTTTCACTTAAGCTGTGAGCCTCCTGACCTTAATGACACAGAGGTTAATGTGGATCAGAGCCCTCTTGAATTTCTGGCTAAGCCAAACAGTGGTAAGCTTTCATTATTCTCAGAGTTCAGTTTTAAGTTCCTATAGAAAGCCTATGCTTTGTGTGGATATCGTCTCTAAAAAAAAATCTTCCCATTTGCAATTTGTCAATCTTTTTATAAGATTGTCAGAAAATTTTATGGTTTCAAAACTTTCCCAGCTTTGAGTTCTTTTGATTGGGGGCTTACTACAGAAAACAAGGCAGTGCTTACATTTTGTGAACTTATCCTGGGAAAGTAAACACACGTCTTACTGCAGATAGAGAACCAATGACAGGCCAAAGAAATGATTCCATGGTCGTCTAGCTTGGTGAACTTTTAGTTCAATGAGGCCAACTTACAGAAGGAGCCTGGGTCTAGGATTGGTTGCAGGAGAACAGGCAACTTGGGGCAGCTATTCCACTGAGACGGAAAATCTCTCCTTCCCCCCAAATGGGAATTGTTCACATATCCTCAGGAAGGAGCATGGCATCATGAACTCCCCCCACAACAGCGTTAACTTCCTGTGAATCTTGAGGTGGGGCATGGCCTTATGAACCCCTCCGCTCCTCTATGATAGAAAGTTAATGTGTCCAATCTTATGCAGGACTCCTTTGGGAATTGTAGCCACTAATAGTTCAAAAAGGCAAGACCCATGCCATGCTTGGAAGACAGTGCTCCACGTAGTGTTGATTGCAGACAGGCAAAGCTCTGCCCCTGCAGCCTAAAGCCCTGGGCCCTGTGGCTGAAATGTTAGTCATGCAAATTGTCTAAGCTAAAGTCACCCCTTTGTAACGTGAGAATAATTTTAAGTATAATCAATACTTCCCCTAATTGTGGTGGGAACTAAATAAATGGTGAAACATTATAAATTGTTGGAGGTATAAGGTCCTTGTTTTGTTTTGTATTCTGGGAGATATGAAAAGGCGAAGCTGCTGCAGAGGTCAGGTGACCTCGAGGTCTGGTTTCCACTCTGCTGGTGACAGCTAGACACAAGAAGAGTCACTTTCACTCCCTGACTTTTAATTTTCTTGTCAATAAGATGAAGTCACTGAACTTTACGAGTACCATAATTTTGAAGCTATATTATATAGATGGCAGAAAAATAACATTGGTCCACTTCAGTATATCAACATTTCTCATTAAAAAAGTGTCATTTGAAGAAGCTGACAAAATACCATCACGACACCGAAACTAAGTGTGAATTTAAATTCATGGTTGACTTTAAAAGCACTGGATAAATAAAATTCTCAGGTTTTAACTTATCTTTATGAGTAGAAATAACAGCAATGCTAATGATAAGTCAGTGGTTCTCAACCTTCCTCATACTGCGAGTCTTTAATACAATTCCTCATGTTATAAAGACCCCCAACCATGAAATTATTTCCGTTGCTACTTCACAGCTTTAATTTTGCTACTGTTATGAATCATAGTGTAAATATCTGATATGCAGATGATCTTAGGCAACCCCTGTGGAAGGACCATTCAACCCCAAAGGGGTCAGGAAAATGTCTGTTCTTTCTCCAACCCAGTAATTTAAAGACTTTATGTCAGTGTACACACATGAATGATGGAACGTAATACTTTACCAAAATAAGGTGGCATTTATTGTCATTTCTATTGTCACTAAACATTATGAGAATGTTTGCCATTCATTGCACCCTGAGCTGGGTATGCAAAGTATGAATAGATTAAGCAGCTTCTTGGCATTTTTTCAAGGGAAAACAACACAGAGCTGAATGAGGGTGCACACAAGTGAGACACGGTCCTACATGACAGAAAACCACATTTCTCTATGCTAACTTGTCTGATTATAGTATTTGACATGGTCTGATAAGCGGGGAGAAATGACATGGGGACCGAGTATGAAAGTGTGCCTAAGTGTCTAGATTATCTATGCAATTGAAGTGCAAAATATATTGTAATTTATTCAGCAATACTGCTGCTTTTCTTGCCAGGGATTTTCATTATTTTCTTGAACTTCCTGGTAGAAAGAGTTTTCTGTCAGTTTTTCTCCTTGAATGAAGAGAAGAGGCTGGGTGGCTGCCGCTTGCTTGAGGCTTCTTCTAGGCAGGTGTGCCTTCTCTAGGCCCTCCACAGCCTTCACTTCATTGTGAAGAAAAATGAAGTTCCTGCTTCCCACTTTTCTGAAAAAGTACTGTATATTCATTGCAAGAAAATTTCTCAAAACAGAAATGAATATAATTGCAACACTAGATCGTTCTCTGCGATTTTCTCCCTCTGCCATTCAAATATGTAATGGAATCACCTTATTGTTGCTTCCCCTACAAATCCATTTTTGTGAGTATGATTCAGATTTTTAAGGTGGTTGTATTATCTCTGATGGGACATTCTGTGAGATCTGATGTATTTTTATTTTTATGCGTAGGAGTGTTTTGCTTGCCTGTATGGCTGTGCGCTGTGTTCATGCAGTGCCTGTGGAGGCCAGAAGAGGACGTTGGGTCCCCTTGCTCTCAAGCTATTAAACCGTTGTGAGCTGCCATGTGGGTGCTTGGACCTGAACCCTGGTCTTCTGCAGTCGCAGCCAGTGCTCTTTACCACTGAGCTGTTTGCTCTTGTCACAGGAAATTTGGTTGTTTTAACACATTGCTGTTGTCTTACATGCCCACAAAGCTGTCAAGGTATTTTCTTAAGATGACTTGTAAGAATTAAGTTTCTAAACCAAGAAGACTGTATATTTCAAAGGTTAGATTTGTATTGTCAGACTGTCTCCCGGAAAGGACAAACAAATCTATTGTATTTGTTCCAACCAGAAACAGAAGGAACCTTAATTTCCCCATTTCCACTTTCGGAGATACCATGAGCCCCTTTATTCCTGACAGTCACTGATTTTGTCACTGTGTTTATTTAGCATCTACTTTGTCTCTTTTGTTCACTGCCTTGTAATAGTCTTACTTAATTTTTATGCACTCAATTACTTCATCCAGAATATATGTTGTCAGTAGATATGGCGGATACTTAACTGCTTTACAAAATAATTCCAGTGCTTACCCTTAATAGAAGCTAAAGCCCCCTGTTCTGTCAGTCCTAGATTTTGAATTTTTATCTGATTATCTATTTATATCATTTCTCCTTTATTTTCATTATGTTAATTGCAGTAATTGTTAAATATATTGGTTGGGTCCGGGACTGAAAGTTTAGGAGTCTCATATATTCACTAATTCTTGCAAAAGGACTTTGCAGTCATTCATCACAACTGGTCTTCGAGTTGCTTCTGTTAGGTCCCTTCAGCCATGTCTTGGAGCCTCCAAGTCCATTCTTTTCCCTGCAGCCAGAGGGGACTTCCTAAAACCTAAATCTGCAGCATTTCTCTGTGTAATAACCCCATAATCCTCCATGTAAGACTCAGGTTTAGCTCCGACTTAACAGTCCACTTCATTTTCTCTTGGTCACAGAGCTACACACACACACACACACACACACACACACCATTCCATCCTAAGCTTCGTCTAGCCAAGGGGATAATACAAGGTGACTGTCTTTCGTATGCTGCTCGTATGCTCTCCTCCCATCCCCCCTGCTTTCTGGTAGTCTTCTTTCTCACCTCAATTTAGATGTCACTTTTCCTGACACCTCTCTCCTCCCTGAAATGTCTAGTTTACTGCTCCTATTATGCCCTCCCTTAGTGCCTGTAACAACCTCATAAGATGGCGTTTAACACTGTATTGTAAGAGCCTGGTCTCTGGTTTGTCTCCCACAATAGAGTGATGGGGCCATCTAAGCTCTGGTTGGTTTACTTGGAACTGGTTCTTAAAACTGGCCCTAGGGTAGCACAGTCAGTTCCTGGTGACGAATGAAGCATTGTTCCCACAGCCGTGTCGCTATGTCTGAACCTCACAATTTGTTAGTTTTCCCTTCCCCTCCACTGGGGTTAGCATTTCTATGAAAGTACGACTACTGCTCTCCACTCAGAGAGCTATAAATAATAATAATAATAATGGTAATAAGCAGGGGACCTGAAGTCAGGTGGGAGATGGATGACTGGACCCAGTGGGGAATCAGAAGGAAGTAGTCGGGGTGAATACAGTCAATGCATTGTGTTCATGTATGAAAACTTCAAAGACTAAAGGTACTATTTTTAAAAGAACTTTTGCTTTCTTCTGCATTGTCTAAATTGCTGGTATATTTTGACCTACTTATTCTGAACTTACTTGTACTTCTCATCTGGTCAGGGTGAGCATGGTCTGCTCAGTGCCAGGTGCTGATGCTGAGGACCTTCTTAGGCATGTCCAGAGTGAGACAGATGAGGGAGAATGGGAAAACCCTCAGTTCTTCCTGAAATTCTTCACTTAGGATTTCCTTGAATCTGCTTCTCTCATACTTTCCTTCCCTTGATCTAATGACTGTGATGGTTGGAATGATACTGGCTCCCATAGGCCCTCATGTTTCCACAGTTGGTGGAAATGTTTGGGAAGGATTTGGAGTTGTGGCCTTGTTGGAGAGAGCATATCACAGAGGGTGGGCTTTGAGATTTCAAAAGCCCAGGCTATTCCCAGTTAGCTCTCTCTGCCTTGTGCCTGTGAATCAGCATGTAAATCCTCAGCTGTTGCTTCAGAGCCATGCCTACTGGCCTGCTGCCATGCTCCCTGCCACGAAGGTCATTGACTAATGGAACTGTGAGTCCAAATAAACGTTTTCTTTTATAAGTTGTCCTGGTCATGGTGTCTTGCTATGCTGTCTTATCGCAGCAATGGAAAAATACTAAGACAACTTTTCCCAGCCCCTCTCTAAAGGCCAGCCTCACTAGTTCTGGCTTAGCTGCTGGTGCAAAGTGAGCACCTGCACAGATCTTCATGCTTCCCACATTTATGCCTTTTTTTTTTTCCTGTGTCGTCTATGAGTCACCACCAGTGTCTCAGTTATTAATATTTCCACAAAGCTGGCGGAACTAAGTGAATGGAACTAGACAGATTAGCCTGCGGGATTAGTCTCTTGATGTGCCAGATAAATCTGTATTTGTCTAAAATATGCAAATGTATTACTGTGTCTACGTGAGCACCCAGTTAACAGCTTCTCATGGCATATCTCAGGCATTGCACAGAAATCTGGGGGCTTCTCCTGGCAAGAAGTCAGACACACTCACCTTAAAGTTTTATCTTCCTAATTCACTGTGATATTCTGTTGTTGTCTGAGAAACTTTCTTCCTGTACTCTCAAGGGGATTTGCAGACATTTCCTGGACAATATTTTGTCTGTTTTCCTTAAAAGGGAAATGATTTTCCTTTGCATGGAAATTGTGCTGTGAGAGATCTAGAGAGAAGAGTCTCTTGAAAGATTATGGTAAAACTGTGAATAGCTTTCACTTGAATTAATCCCTTGAATACTCCTCCTTCAGCTTTTATGCTCATGTGCAGAGAAAATGGCCCAGCAGTACTGTTGCTAGCAGCCTATTTTGTGGATGAGAGGGTTGTTCTGGTACCACAATAATAAAAAAAAAAAAGTTGTAACTATTGATTAGAAAATATACTGACCTGCAAGCCAAAGTGGAGTATCAGTGGAAGTAAGGAAGAAAACGTTCTTGCATTCTTAAAACCAACTGGGAGGCTGTTTGAGCCTCTCGTGTGACTTTACGTATCTCTGGGGCAATCTGTCCTGTAACCTATTTGAAGTTTTGAGGTGTAGAAATAGAGTCTGTTCAAAAGTCATGTTATTGTTCGAAAGATGATACATTTACCTTCCAATCCATGCTCCTTTGACGTGTACATAGCACCTAAGGAACACAAAGTAATGAACTTGGACTTAAGGGCCAAAGTGTTCTTTGTTCTGAATAGCCGTGGTCGCTGTCTCCAGAAACCTTGTGGTTTGTGAGAAATTCAAGTACACATGGCAGCCACAGCCATATCACAGAGGAGCAAATGCCAACGGGGAAACATTCGAGGGGGTCCTGGAGCAAGAGATAAACACCAGGACGGAGGGTAGGAAGCTGCCTGTCTATGTGAGTCTCCTGTTAAAACAAATGAAGGCCACGTAGAAGATAGCAGGCCTAAAGATAGTGGGTGAGAGCATTGCAGAGGGAGATGCGCAACCGGGAGAGGCCAGCACACACACGAGAGGCTGCTGATGACAGTGGGTGGGCAAAAAGCAAGAGGACCTTAGTCCTGTCTCCCGAGAGGCTGTTTCAACTTCTATTTAATTCTGTTCGTATTACTCTGCATCTATATTCATGCAGTTCCTCGCACAGTTTTGCTTGTTTTCATGTGTGTTATTAGTAGAAAAATAGTTGTGAAGATATCCACTACCCATGTTTCCTACACACTTTATCTCTTGAGGCTTTCATTTTTAGAAGATGCACGTGTTTAAAACTTAGATGAGAATCTGAGGATAGTTCAAATGGGCAATTTGGACTGGATCATTTATCACCTTTTTTCTATTGCTCCTTCTAACTCCTAGCATCCTCACTGAAGCTTTTCATGGCCTATGTAATGGAAAAGTCACTTTCAACTTGCCACCCAGTCCTTCTTGGCCCTCGTTAGCCAAGTCCTCACTGCTGCGAAGGAGGTCCCGTCGGCCTGTGTCTCCATCCTCCTCCACTCTGTCTGAACTGCAGATCACGCTCTCACACATTGTGCCCTCACAATCCCCTTGCCCATGTTCTGGGATTCCTCCCTGTACTGGTTATACCTAAATATCCAGATGTTGCTTCACCCTTCAAAATGCAAAGCTCCGCCTCTTCAGAGACCTTCCTGTTTCTTTTCTGCCTCCATGGCTTAGCATCCCTCCACGCCACCCAAGTCTCCTTGTAGTAGTACCCTCTACTAGCAGTGACGGCCTTATGACTCTACTGAGACTGTTACTGGCTCAGTTATGGTTGCTAGTGCTGTAATGAAACACCATGGCCAAAAGCAAATTGGGGAGCAAAGGCTGTTTTGGCTCATCATTGAAGGAGGTCAAGACAGGAACTCAAACAGGGCAGGAACCTGGAGGCAGATGCTAATGCCCAGGCCATGGAGGAGTGCAGCTTACTGGCTTGCTCCTCATGGCTTGCTCATCTTGCTTTCTTATAGAACAAGGACCACCAACTCAGGGTTGGCAATATCCACAATGGGCTGGGCCTTCCCTCATCAATCGCTAATTAAGAAAATATAACTTACATCAGTTAGTAAAGCCTGAGCCTACAGTGTGGTCTGCTCACAGGCCTATCTTCTGGAGGCATTTTCTCAGTTGAGGTTCCCTCCTCTAGAGTAGTGTCAAATTCACAATAACTATGCCAAGCTTCTCTCATGTGCTGGGAACTACTGTGTATTGTGTACACATTGTGCCGTTTCTTTCTCACAGTCAAACTGTGAGAGGTTAATCCTAAGTTTATGAAGAAATTCCACAGAGAGAGGTTATATGAAAGGCCCAGAATCATTCAGCTACAAGACCTCCCCCTTGGTTCGATTCCAACATCTCTGCGACTGGTCCGGCCAACACCAGCCAAAGAGAAAATACCTTGAGACTCACCGTAGACTTGATTATCTGAGTTTCAAAGATGGTCACTAATTGACAGACTCACCCATGTCTTAATTCTTGGTTTATCTAAAAGACAATTGACAAGCAGGAACTGAGCATACTCTATCTGCCTTGTAACTCCAAACAACTAGCTTAGTCTCTCGCACTCTCTTCTCATATGAAACAGGGCCACTAATAACTTTCGAGGGTGATACATTGCGAATAAAAGAAAACGATCCATGTGAATGCACCCAAAACAGTTCCATGTAACATCATCAATTTCCCCAAAAGTATTTGTTTATCTTGTTGGAATGAAATGTTAAATGGCCTTTCTTAGTGACTTTGACTTTTTTGTTTTTTAAATTCTTTGCTCTCCCTCAAATCTATAACAGATTTGCTTACGTTTCCACAAGGACAACTCCTGACCTCAGATGTTGGGGATGCAGAAACTGCCCTTGCAACTGTCTATATTGGCTTGCAGCATATATCCACACGGCTCTCAAGACCTAAGCTGTGTGACGAAGGGCGCTAGTTGCAGTGTGCAGACGTGATTGCAGTACACAGAAGGCTCTTCCTGTTCCCAGTGCATTGATGCTGGCATGGAACTTGTCGCACTTCTGGTGAAATTATAGTTTATGCACCCCACTCTTTTAGGCAGTTCAAGTAATTTGTTATATCAGAATTTTGCTTAGATATTTATTGCAGTGGTGTCTGAAACTTGAAATTTTGTACCCTATTTATTTACAGCTTTCCATTTCTCTCTGTCCTGCATTAGCGTATGATAGACATTTACAATGGGAAATTGTATAAAGCAATTAATAGGGTGAGGAGGGCTCTGGAGATCCAGAGAGGGTTCCACAGCCCTGCTAGAAAATTGGTTCCCAGGAGGCTCAGTTTTTAATGGAAAAAATAAATAAAAGCGGAGTATCATTAAACTAAAAGAAATTACTTCGCTTAACTCTTCCATCTTTTGTAAATTAAAGGAAAAGCATAATAATACAAGAATAAAGATTTGAAATTATTGGCAAAAATATTGGACTGTGATGAATTAAACAACTGAATTATATACTTAGATAGTACTGTTAGTTTATTAAATTTTAATTGTTATCACAAACATATTATAGGCAGATAGTTATATGTACTTTAAAGAATAATGGGATATCAGTGAGCCCACAGTCAGCTCTAAAGCTATACTATTAATGAGTAGGTGAGGCCCCTCTATAATTCTCATAGATTTCACCCACGCTTAACTCCCCAACAGTTGTTACTCTGCTCTTAAATTTATTGTTTATCTGTTGTGCCTCAAAGCTTTCCTCTTCTGTTTCTCCAGTGTCCATACCACACAGTTCCCTTGCTGGGTGGATGTACATCTCTGAGACCTTGCTTATACCATGGTAGACTGGTTGTGTGCACTCTAATTAACAGTATGATTGTCATCACTTCACTATGTATGCATGTGTACATGTCTATGTGGGTTCAACCACCTGCACATATGGAATGTGCTTGCACATGTATGGGTAGGTGTGTGGAGGTCAGAGGTTGACATCTGATCTCTTCCTCAACCTCTTTCCACCTTATTTCTTGAGACAGAGTCTCTCACTAAACTTGGAGCTCAATGATTGGCTAGGCTGGCTCATCAGTGAACTTCAGGGAACTGTCTATATCTTCCTGCCCAGATGAGATTACAGTCATGAGCTTCTGGATAGGTGCTGGGAAAGCTAATGCAGGCCCTCCAACTTAACAAAGCAAGTACTTTATCCACTGAGCAATTTGTCAGCGTCAGCATTACATCATTCTTACTCTGCTCAGGCTGCCACAGTAAAACTCCATCAAACAGGTGGCTAAGTAACAGATTTATTTCTCACAGTTCTGGATGCTGCAAAGTCCAAGATCAAGTCCTAGTAAGACCACTTCTCTTCATGGCTCACTGGGTAGAAAATTCCCTGGTGTGTTCTTCACTTTTATGAGGACAACAATTCTCTTTAGTCAGAAGTTCATGTTGATGAACCCATGTAACCCTAGTTGGCTTCTCAAAAGTTCTGTCTCCAATGTAACCACATGGGACTGTGTCAACATTCAACTTTAGGGTGTGTGGGGGGGGGGCACAGTTCAGTCCACATCAATTACAAATACTTGCAATTGTTCGAGGTTTGCTTTTATTTGCATTTTTTTTCTTTTATTTATTATCTTTTTATTTTCAGGATTTCTTTCAATATAGTAGCTAGAAATAGTTTCTCACTGGAATAATTTTTTTTTTCTGAAGCAAAACAAAAAAGTTAGCATTTCTATGTGCCCAGTGCAATTTAACGCATTTAAACACACATATATTGCTGTGTAGTTCTCACCATTTTCTATTTTCAAACTGTTTAATCTTCTCAAACTGAAATAGATTACAGATTATCGCAATGCTGCTTTCTGTCTCTATGAATTTAATTATTTTGTATGTCAAAATAAATAGTCATGTAATATTTGTTCTTGAGTGTCTAGGTAATTTCACTTAGCCTAAGTTCTTCAAGGGTCATCCATCTTTAATCTGACTAACATTCCATTATCACATTCCATTTACAAACTATACATTACATCTATTAAGCCACCTCCGGGCAATCGTTGATCCCATGATTTGGCTGCTATAAATAAATCCCCTATGAACACTATTGTACAAAAAATCTCCTGAAAGTCCTACTTTAAATTATATGGGACCCAAATCTTTGCAGTTAATTTGTCCTCTGGAATAGCAGCCTGTGCTTATCGCTACTGAGTCCCTTTTATCTCTAGTTAAAGCAAACATGGACATTTCAGTAAATACGATGCAAATAACATGAGTGTTTAATGTTCAGTTTGTAACTTCATTTAGCACTGACTATGTGCCCAAAATTGTTAGGTGCCCCACACCTTTTGTTTTCATGAGCATACAGTCTATAGAGAAGAAAGACTAATAACAAATGAATTATAATGTGGTGTCTGCTTGACTAAAGGATATGATTGAAAAAATGGAAGTCCTGTTGTTAGGAATTGAGAAATCTTTCCCCTACCTGGGTTTTATCAGAAGCAAAAGGTGATACAAAATTGTCAGCAAAGGGTGACTAGGACCCACAGACAAGGGCTCCCATCCTAAATCTAAAAGATTTGTGAAAATTGAGAGAGGATCATTGTACCAGTTCAGTATGTGGAGTAAATACGATAACCTGTATGCATCCTTCATCTTGAAAGCATCGCATGATTCTGAGCATCTGAAAGGTTTTGCTAAATTAAATCTCTTGAGAAAGACTGCTCCAAATGAAAGAATATGATACATTTAAATTTTCCTAAAGATAAAAGAACATAATTTACTTCGAATCCTGATTCTTAAGTCTGTCCCAGAAAGAGTCGTTTTTCATCCATTTCCAATAAAAACCAACTTCAGATTCCAGCTGAAACACTTGTAAATGGAAAGCCATTTGTAAAGGGATTTCCCTATAATAAGATGACTCTGCAGAGAAAGCTGTAAAAGCAAGTCTTCCGTGATTGGCTACAAAAAGCAAAGCACTAAAATTGCTAAGTAATACTATAGATTTCAGAATTTATATGTATCTTTAGCACTAGTCTCATAAAAGGAATGATTATTTAACAGTCTAAATTCCCAAAAATGGTTTTCATAGTGGGGAAAAATGTAATACATACTGCTATAGCTCTTTATCTATGGATATTAAAATGTAAATTTCTACCTTGGAGCATGTGGAAAATCTTTTCATAGGATGAATCCTAAATTAAGTGTGACAGGTGATTGTGATTAATCACTCCCTATTACCAGGAGAGGAAGCAAAGAAACCTTTCTTGCCTAATGAAATATAGCAGAACTCAGAGGGGGAAATGCAAAGATGGTCCATTTTTAAAGTCAAACATAAACCACTTCACAGCTCCTTGAAAATGGATGAAAGTGTATGAATCTGATGCCTTTCATCCATCTGAGGATTTCCCTGGACTTCTGACATTCCTGAACTTAGGTTCAAGCACTTCAAATAATGTGCTTAGAGTGTCATCTGGTGATTATTTTTCTAACCAAGATGAACAAAGCCTGAGATTGCTTAAACTGTGGCTAGAGGCCACACTGAAGAGCAGATAAGGACACAGCTCATGGAACCCAGTGTCTTCATGTCCTAGTTCAAATCTAGTTCTTTCATGACAGGTTTAGAAATGTCAGCAAGGTCTTTAACATCAAGAAAGTTTTATTCTTCTAGGAAATGAAGTTTAATGAGGGTCCTGGGGGTGTGAGCTGAAGGGTAGGTAGTCAGGGACAGTATAATCAAAGTGAATGGTACTCATGTATGAACTTCCCAAATAATAAATTAGTATAGTAAATTTTTTAAAAATTTTGACTCCTCTGTAAAATGAGAGTAATAGTAACTTCATCCACATTTAAAGGGTATCATGTACTATGGTAGACTTTTCATTCTTAAAAGCAATCTTAAAAATTAAGATAGCCTTGAAAAATTATAGAGACTCACAGATTTCTTACTTTGCCTGTTTAGTGGATTTTTGAACTTGTCACTAAAACTCCCTGAACTTCAGTTCCCTTATATATAAAATTAATTGATGTCAGTTCATAAGTTATATAAGTCCCCTCACAGACCACGAGTGTTAAAATTTATCCATATGTTAACAGATGAAAGCAGGAATATGCAGTTATGTTGAAGTTTGATACCTTGGATTTCCTGAAATCTTGAAGTCACTTCAAATTACACATCCTCTTCCCTGTGTGAGTGTGTGTGTGTGTGTGTGTGTGTGTGTGTGTGTGTGTGTGTATTATGCGCATTATGGATCCTTATCTTTCAGGACTTTCTGTGAGGAATTTATGATTTGACTAACGCATGACAAAACAGGTTGGTTTTCCCTAAAAGCTGTAAAGAAGGGAGGGGGTAGACATGTAAATATCAGCACCTCCCAGGAGAAGAGGACATTGTAGCTGGAAGTCTTCAAGTGATGAAAGCACAATAATGAGTCTATCTGTGACACAGAGACACAAAAGACTTGTCTATATGGGTTTGAAGTACCCAACTACAGTGGCATTACCACCCATAAAGTGCCCATTGTATTTACTTGCTGTGCTTTGTTTCCCATGTGTGCTTGCAGCAATTTTACTGTACCTGTAACAAGACTCTTCCTGCATCAGCATCCTTGTCCACAGTTTTCTCAGCTTGCTGATGCATTTCTCGGCTCTTATAAATGGGAACACTCCCAGAGTGCTGACTGCACATGCACCTACATCTGCCAAGCAGAGGAACAGAATGAGCCATGATAAAAAAAAAATCACCAAGGCACCGAAAGTCATTTTGGAAGCCCTGGCAGGACATGGACTCCTGAGAGACTCTTGCAGTACTCTCTAACCATTTCCCTTTTCAAACCTACTTTCAGGTTGCACAAGATCAAATAAAATAAGACATGTAGCATACTTAACAGCCCTTTGCATGGCATCAGGGTTAATATGCTTGGTTTTGGTGTTACCACTTCAGACATTCACCTTTTGACAACCTCTGCACAGATCAAAAGTTCTGAATCAGCTGGCTCACCTGGTGGGGCCATTCTTCCATAGTAATGATATTACTATATGTCTCTTTCCCTTTGTGACATTGAAAATCAAATGCCCATTGTAGCTGAGCATCGTATTAACAATAGAGAGAAATACCTCCTTTTCTAGGACTTAATGGGAGAAGCGATTGTAACAACAAAAGCAATTATACTCTATTGATGCCTTTGATCTGACTATTAGACTCACTACAAAGGTTGGATATAGAAGTGAATTTTTTCTCTTGTCAATGAGTTTTCAAGTTCCACAGGAGGACTATCTCTAATATCTCTTTTATCGGGACAGTAGGCAGAATCAATGAGAAAATACTGTTAAGCGCCTCTGACATGCAAGATGTTTGATGAGAGAAAAATGAATAAGTAGCCCCAGATCCAGTTATTTTTCAATCAATCCCACGCCGAAGGAAATTTCAGCTGCTCCATTACAGGGATAGAAGCTTTTACTTTTCTCTCTGCATTGTTCCTACACTTATCCCAACAAACATCTCCCACATGTATGGAGGTTTTGTTTTAGAGAAACATTTTGGGCCCTTTCTTTTCTAGAATAATCCCTATAAAATCTTAAGAGTATACATTTCTTCTTCCCCTTCTTCTTCCTCCTCCTCCTCCTCCTCTTCCATTTTCTTTTTCTTGTAGAAACTTTCTCCTATCTGAGAACATTGATTAGCCGCACTAAGGAAGCAATGAGATTCTAAACAGATTTTGCTGTATGTTTTCCAAATGACCATCCCATCCCATGTGTCTCTCTTCTTCATATCCTTGTGGCTTGGGTAGGCCTATATGTAGGGCGCATATCCCAGGGAATTCAAGAAGCCATCTGCCGTAATGCTCCTTGGAGTCTCACTCTTCATCTGCCACATGGAATTCATTCGTTTGCTCACACATTTTATTTGTACTAAGACTGGAAGTCTACATTTTTCCGTACAACAAGTGTTTCAGTTCTTTAAGGCAAGAGACCAGAAAGAAAATCACAGATGCTGGATTGGAGAAGATGGATTCTGAAGTATTTATATCTTCTTAGCATCTAGAAAATCAAACTTGTGTATAGTTGCCAAATTAAAAAAATAAATGGAAAAATGTACCTATGTTTTGATAGAGTGAGGGCCAGGGACTGGAGGACTTGGGGGGAACAAGCATTCTAAGTTAAAACTAAGCTGCAGTGTACACAGCAATAATCTTAAAGCATTGTCCACACAGAATTTCGATGAAAAAATATGAAAGATGAATGAATTTGCAAGCTTTCAAGTGAAAGCTCCATGTATATTTAAAGCACTCACTGCCTCATGCGAAAAGGTCAGCATCCCTAGATGAAAATGCATCCAGCGTGGGTTAGTAACAAGCTTTTAAGGATATGCTTTTAGCCTGTAAGTCAAGTCACTTTTTATTGTTCCTAAGAAGTATATTTTAGTACATTGTTTTAGAATTAGATTAATAATTAACTGGGACCATCTCCCAATGCTTTATTTTTTACATTGTAGCTCTTTTCCAGAATTGCCTCCTATATTAAAAGACTCTAGCTGAATGTACACTTGAATTGAAGCTTCAAAGCAACTATTATGACTGGAGATTATAATTAAGAAGTACCAGTCACTAAAGACACAGCTTAGCGGAATCTAAGCTTTTCGTTAGTAGGGAAGCCAGCCTGACGTGTAGGAGTCTCTGCCATCTGTGGCTCCAGGCAGAGCTCAGTGGTGTCACTCTGAACCACTCCTTGAACGCAGATCATCACATGGCTTCGGCACTACAGCATTTGTATCATCCGGGCTTGTCATCACAGCATACTCAAGAGCGTGAGGGACTTCAGTAGGCCTTTTAATAATTTGTGTCAGCAGTCTAAGGGTATCCTAAGGCCAATGTTTCCACATGGAATGGGCTACCTCATGTAGACCAAAACACAACCGTGCAACCCAGAATGTTTGCTTGTAGAATGTGATAGATGGTCATGGAGCTGAATTTTGGTTGCCGATGCACGTGCATAGAACAAAGGAGGAGCAGGGACCTGAATAATCTTCAGTCAGGGTTGCTGTAACATTCCCTTAATGACGACGTTCTGAAAATGAATATTGAGTCTCTACTGAGAGTCTCTGGGAATCTAACAGTGTAGAGCAAGCTCAGTCCTGCTTTACAGTTTGGTGATGGGAAAGATGTAAACAAACTGAGGGCTGAAGAGATGGCTCAGCAGGTGAAGGCACTTACTGCCAAGCTGAGGACCTGAGTTGGATTTCTGGAACTTAGACAGAAGAAGGATGAAACCAACTTATGTATAAACATACGCTAAATAAATAAATAATAGTTGGATAGATAAATGAAGGAGCTAAAATATTTTTAATGACCAAAATAGATGACTAGTTCTAAATCATTGTAGTTCATATGTCTCTTGGCTTAGCACTATTGACATTTTAACCAGGTGAGTCTTCAATGCATGGAGCCTTCTGTACATTGCAGGATATTAAACAGCGTTTCTGGCCTCCACCCACAAGATGCAGGCAGCAACCTCCTACCCAGTTGTGACAATCAAAAATGTCCCGGGCATTGTCACATGCCCCCCCAAAGCAAAGCTACAGGCATTTTTAGAACATAGAACAAGGAAATCAAACCTAAGTTGACAAAGCTATTTCATAAGATACTTGTATTAAGGTCTGATGATAGACTGGGTACAGGAGGAGGGAAGGGAACTGAGCAAAGAAATGAGCTGTCTAAGGATTCTGTCTTGGGGTTCTCTGTGTATATTACCTGTGGTGCCCCCTCAAGGGCAGAGGAGCACTGTCACCCTGTGAAAAATCCCATGTTCACTGTGTAGACGGGTGCATGGAGGCACTTGAGGTATTTCTTTTAAATCATAATTCATATTCAGGCTTAGAGGCATGGTGTTTTGTTATGTTCCTAACTCCGAATCTCTGGGTTCAGTGTTTTGGAACAGGATAAAGCTAATGAGGCATTCTTCTGGGGGAAGGCAGCCTCAGGAAGGCTAGTGTCAGTTGGGGTCACTTTCCCCAGTGTCCCCAGGCAGAGTCTGTTACTTCCCCCATATTGCCAATTTTGTGACTTCTCTGGGCTTCTGCCATCCTCTTTGAGCTTGGTCCATAGTCAGAACTAACCAATGCACATCAATGCTGATATTGGCACGTGTGTTTCTTTTGTCCTCTGCCTCCCGGTCCCTTCCTCCAGTCTGTCTTCTGGCTCTCCCTGCACCATCTCCCTCCCAGCTTTATTCTCAGGCAGGTATGCTTCTTATAGAATCATTCTGTCCTTTAGCTCCACATCTAGCAGGAAGGAGAATCTTCAATAATTTTATTGATTATTACTGTGTGTAAGATGTCATGTGTGGACACACGTGTCAAGGTCACATGAAGGGATCAGCAGAAAATAATGTAGACTCCGTTCACTTCTTACATCCATTCTGAGGATTAAACTCAAGTCACCAGATTGTAGCAGTAAATACGTTTACCATCTGAGCCATCTTGCAGATCCAGGAAAAGAATTTTCTTCCCTCCTTCCATTCCCAACAAAAGACCCTTTGTGGCTGGGCACTGCATCTAAGATCCCAGAAACAACAACTGTGCCTCCAGGGGCACAGGAATCTGATTGGCCAGAATTAGATCTCAGCAAGACCCTATCCAAACACAAAGGTTGAATTGACCCCACTCAAATAGCATAGACTCGGGATGAGGCAGAAATATTTCCCTGGGTGATCCAGACACTGTTGATAGGGAAAAAACACACAAACAAAAAGAACAACTGATAGTTCGACAAGAATATGGCAGTACCCCACCCTCACTTGTTTTATTTACCCTCCCCAACTACAGTGTGAGCCTGCTGCAGTCAACTTTCACAGTTGTCAGATACGTGCTTGACACATGGAAGACATTCAGTAAATACTGTGGGCAGCTGCTAAATTCATGAGTGTAGGAGCAAATGAACAGTTAACCTCATTTTGTTTTATAGATTGAGCTCTGATGAAATGAAGACAAGTTAGGAGAACCAGCTAGGAGTCTTTTTGATACAAGCCGAAGAACTGGTAAATTTGGTTGCTGTTCAGGATTATAGTCTCCTTCCCTGTTTAGAAGCATGACATCATAAGGCTAGACAGCACTGTCCGCCACACGGAAATCTCCTGAAGAGCCAGTAGTCTCCTAAGATGAGCTGAGCTGTCGTGTGAGGAGAATGAATATTGCGATTCTCCATCAGAGGGTTCTGATGCTCAGAAGGACTGATGACAGAGCAGCTGCCAGGGGCAGATTCAGCAAGAGCTTGATCTGTAAGCACCTATGGTTAGGAAAGGGGAAGACGCAGAGTGTGGTGCCATTTGGAGCTTAATGGCCATGCAGTTAAATGAGCTAATCAGGCCAGACAGAGAGTCAGGGAGCACAAAGGCATGAATCCTAGCAAAATGACCTCAAGGCCATGCCCAGGTATATCAGCTCACTTCCTGCTCTTCCCGACACCTGCTGAGTCACCTCTGTAGAAGAGAAGGCCTTCCTAATCAGCATCCTGTGCTCCTTTCCAGAATGTGGAATATGGAGTTGTAACACCAACCGCACTTCTTAGGAACTGAAACAGTAAGCTCTTCTCGCCTTCCCTGCTCTCTCAGGGAAGATATAGAATATAACACACCTGCAGGAGGAAAGGACCAAAGACAGGATGGACAAGGCAGATTTATCAAGAGGAGTACTAAGACATCTTTAGAGTTTCAATTATACAGGCGTTCCTAGCTCTTGCTGCTTTATATTCACCCCACCCTCCAAAAAACCCTGTAGTTTTCTCTAAAGAAATTTTGTTTATCTATGCACCTATATGCTGTGGGAGTTTATTTTTAGTTATGCATAAAACGATTGTTTTGTACATTGTTAGGTTTTGTATTGTTTGCAGGTGTTGGACTTATGTGGGGGATGTTTGATTGCTTATGATCTGCACGTGCTATCAGTAGAACACCTGAGGAGTTATGAATCAATAAAAACACCTGAGTGGAGACGCTCAGGGTTCCACTGTCCAGTGTGGCGCTGGCCATGATGGTGGTTCCCTCTGCTGAGGTTGAGCAGGGTTTGAGTCTATGAAAATGCCTCCGTGTCTTTATTGGGTGAGCCACCACAGCAGCGTACTACCACACCTATATTTAGTCTTCATATCCATAACATGAAGACAGGTGTAGTAATATATTAATAGTCACATTAATATGTGGTTGAACTTTTGTTTGATTCTTAGAGCTTTTGATTTTACCATGAGTCTACTTTGAATGTGCATTTGAGACAGATGTGTTAGCTCCCAAGCATGGGGCTGAGTCCTTCTCCTTGTTTGGGTCTCAGCGTGTCAGATCTGCAGAGATACCTGTCCCACCTCACGGAACCTCTTCCCTCTTTCTTAGGAATCTCAGTATCCAAAAATTTTAATTGGCAGGAAATACTTTATTGACCCTATATGAGAGATATTTTCAAATGGCTTTATATATTTTATACTAGTATTGCTGGAAATTTTCCTATCTACATATTTGCTAAATAAGCTTTAAATTAATCCTTTTTAGAGACTGTATTTAAAACTGCTTATATTGGCTTACACCTCAGTGCTACTTCCATAATTTTGGTTTATTTTCATTTGATGCAGATTTTTAAAGGTTTTGGTACTAAAAACAATATTGAGTATGATTTTGTGTATAATAGTGTACAGGGCTATATTATTTTAGTCTAAACATGTCGATATTTTATCACGAGCCCCTTCAAAATTTGGTGTAATCATGTAGCATTACAGATTTCCAGGGTAGAATGCTTGCAGGCCCACTGGCTACCAAGTCACAGGAGACAGCACATGTATGAGACTGCCCATTTGAAAGGTGCAGACTCAGATCAGGGAGTGAGCGCAGTTTGGAGAGAGCACAGTGAAAACATACACATGTCAAAGACACGATTTGAGCTTTGCTGATACATTAATTATTCCCATCATTGTGACCAGTCATGACAAGAAATGGGACCTAGGACTTGGCTTGTAGTTTGAGATTGCACAGTCCATCATAGCACTGAAGGCATGTGGAAAGTGTGCATGTCTGGAACTTCCCACATCTCAGTGATCATGAGACAGAGAGATTGGGCAGCGACCAAAGCCCAGCTACAAACTTCAGGGCCTATCCTCAAGTGACACTCCCTCCTCCCACTTGACCCCACATCCTAAAGCTTCCACAATTCCCAGAACAATGCCAACATTTGAGTACCAAGTATTCAAATCCATGAGCCTGTGGAGGGCACTTTCCATACAAATCATACCTAACCAGATAACAAAATATGAAGGTAGTATAGTATAGAGAGTGGAACATAGAGAACATAGCAACCCACATGGTGGTTTGAAGACTTTTCTCCAAATTGCATCCTGTTTGGTATTGGATCATGACTGATATCAACACATGTGCTTTTCTTCCTGAGCCTTCTATGCTTTTTGTTCTAAACAAAGAATGGCAATCCAGGCCCACCACCTACACCAAACTTAGGTTTCTGGAAAGGGACTGAAGTACATGATCCACAAGTAAACCACAGTTTTGCCTTGGTTTCTAATTTCACTTGATTCATAAAGATAGAAAAAAGCAATAATAGGTTTTCACTTTGAGCTATTTCTAAATGTTGTGTCAAAAATTAGCTGTAAATGTTCGGGTCTCTGGAACCAGTTAACTTGTGATTGTTGTCTGTACTAAATGAAGTACACCCACGAGCATGTTCCACTACGAATAAGAATCTCAAAAGAAAAACATACTTTCCACATAACTTTTAAACATTTGCTCTATTGTATGAGAAATTTCACGTGGGAAAAACCAGATGATTTTATTTCCTTAGGGATATATTTACAAAGGGCAAGAGTGTGAAAATGGATGTGTATGCTATTAGCTATCGGCCCAGTGCCTGCCGCAGAGGGTGATCTTGATTCTTTGCTGTATATCCTTAGCATAAATGATTATTTCGCATGCTTTATTTCTCTAATATATTCAGAGAGAATCAATAAATTATATTTATTATGCAGAGGCAAGAGACATTTTGTAATCTATCCAATGGTGAATTTCTCATATATCCATTTTGCTTTAGAATGTTACTGGGCTTCAATTCTTTTTCTCTCTCTTTGCGGATTAGCACTTAGCCATAGCATCCTAATACGCAGTTTGACTTAGAATTGTAAATCATCTTACTACGTATCTTTGTACTTCCTGAAATCAGGCATTTTGTTTAATTATTCAAGCCAGAGTAATGCCACTGACCTCTATGCTACATCATCTAGGCCTTTGAGAGGGTAAATCTAAGTGTGGAGAAAGGGGAGCGAGTGAAATACTTTCTTTCTTAGAAAATCTCTCTTGCCTATCTGAAATCAAAGTAGTGTTCTGTTTCCATGACGACAGAGGAGACTTTAGCTGGAATGGCACTGAGTGCTGTGGGATAAAACTGTATTGTTATTGATCATCGCATCGCTTTGCACCTTGACGTTACTGAATTGGTATTTGAATTAATCGGGAAGAAACAAGGAAGGACAGTAATCAGGGAGGAGGGGAGCCGAAGCTGTATTGAACAAATGCTTGCTTCTGCAATGGTGATAATGTGGCAAAGATTCGTCCTGACTGAAATTAACCAAAAGATAATACATTTTAAGGGAAAAGTTTAAGTATGCCTCAGAGTAATAGGCTGAGTTGCCACCAGCTAAGATTTTTGAGGAAAGTACCCAAGGGTCGTTTTAGACGATCTTTTGAATACAAAATTGAAGCCAAACAGCCATTAAAGGGATAGAAGGAAATGGTGTGTGTTCACAGGACTACATGGGGCTTCCTATAGTGGAGCTTTCAGGAGTGCGAGACTGAGATAAGGTTCTAAGAGAGAGAACTATGAGAGGAGATAAAGGGTATGTGAGCAGCAGTTAGTAAGTTTGGGCCCCTAATGGGAAAGGAGACTATAAGTAGGGGATGTGTGCCAAGTTTAGTTGGGCACAGGGCACATGGCTCCGTGATGGAGAGCTTGCCAAGCAAGCACAAGGACTTTTGGTTCAATCCGCAGCACCACAAAAATGTCACAAGCACCACGAACTTTACCATTCTTATCACTCAGAAACATCGAGGTATGTGTTTCACGTTTCAGTTTGAACTCACTACAAGCAAAGACTGGTCCAGGCCCAGTGCCTGTGGTAGCTGTGTGGTTATCCACGGTCACTGCGCATCTCCGCTTCTGTTTAGTCGTCTTGATGCAGAACGTCAGCACGTTCCTACCCCGTCTGTCTATTCCTTATAAAGTGCTTAGGATTACACTTTAAAGACTCGTTCAAGAAAGTACAGAAGCCATGTATGGAGGAAACAGGGAAATCTGGATTAGATTTCTGTATGTAATGCCTCCTCCAGAAAACATTATCTGTAACTGCTACAGGATACAAAACTTAGAACTCCAGGCTGAACGCTGTCAGTTCAGTTCATCCGTCGCCTTGTCAAGATTTACTGAACAGCTAGTAGTCCCTCAGGAATCATTCCAGATTCCTGGATATAACCAAAATATAGACATAGTTGCTCACCTCGTAGAATTTAAAATCTAGAGGGTGAGCCTACTCAATTAGAATATAGAACAATTCTGTGAGGTGTATCATGATGATATACAACATATGGGATGCCTTTGAACCCAGAACCAACACAACTCTTCTCTAACTGAATATTGGGTGTGAAGGGGACAGATCATGGGATACCTCATGAGAGAAGGGAGTACAGACATGAGACTTAAAGGATACACATGAGGAAGGCAGGGAAATGGGCCTGTGTAGGGTGCCTCAGAGGATAAGATTCGAGGCACTAGACTGCAAGGGGGAATGAGCCCTAGACAATCGAGAGGTGTCAGTGAAAAAAAGAAACCTATGCTGTGGGGTTCATACCTTCTCTGAAGAGACTGGGATTTAAGAGATCAACACAGCTGGGCACTCCAGAGAAGCACACTATATTTGTTTGGAGTTTCTTTGGTGTCAGGGTGGTTTGTAGAGTAACTCAAGAAGGCTGTGTAGAAGGGATATCCGAGTTTAACTAGAATGGAACACTACCATAATTTCTTGACCATGACACTCAAACCAGAGGCATCGAAAGTAAGAAATAGAGCTAGCTATTAAATAGAACTAGAATTTAAATCCTTTCTAGAAATTCAATTATTTTCTGTTCTAGTGAGTCAACTCATGTATGCTGGAATCCAGGGCAAGCCCCCCACCACTGAGCTACACCCCTAGCCTAGATCAAAAACTTACAGGGAGTCCGCCAGGGTGCTCATATGTTAGTAATTGTAACACTTCGCCAGCTGAGGCGTGAGTATTTTGAGTTCAAGGTCAGCCTAGTTTGATGTCAGCCTACACATCAAAACTTGCTTAAAAAAAACCCTAAAATATGAATACCCCATGTGAAAGGACAGTGCTGAGAATGAGAAGACAGTCTCCCTGCTTCGGTGTCCTCAGTGCTGTGATTCCAGGGGTGAGCCTCTACCTGATGAGAAGGTGAACTTCTGGTTAAGACAAGGATCTTACGATAACCTTGATGCTGATTGTGCAACATTGTAACTATGATTAGCAGCACTGAACTGTATGCATAGAACGGCTTGAAAATTAATTGTTGACTTTTGCACGTGATACCCCACAAAACAAAAGGTTTGGTTACTAGAATCATCCTGTCCTGCAATGTTTCCCAAGATAAGCTAACACATTCCAAAATAGAATAGCCTATTTGCAATCTTAATTCTCTCTTTACATGCTGCTATTGAAACTTGGGAGAGTCAAAATCTGTGCCAATTAGGGAAGTTGGTTGGGAAGAGGCATGCTGAGTGAATGGTCTCCTGCTTACTCTTCCAAACTCCAAAAGAACTTCTGCAGCTTAACCCTTCATCTGTGATGAGAAAAGGCTCGGAATGCCAGGGAAGCATCCTGGCTGAAAACAGATTAAATTAAGCACAGGCCTTGCCTGTAGCCTTCCAAAGTTTTAGTCTTGTCTTCAGGGAGGACAAAGTGTCCTCAGGGAGATATGCCCTGAGCATAAGAACAATTCTGTTGTCCCTTGCTGATGCTTAGTGTCTTCTAACCTCTCTAATTGCTGACATCTGTCTACGACGGACTTGGGACATGCAGGAAGCAAGAGAGAAGCTTCCCAGTTCATAAGCAGGAATCTGAATCAGAGAATTAAGATCAACTCATGACCACAATCATATTGACCTTTTTTTGTGTGTAGAGAATTAACTGGCTCTGTGAAAACATCTAGTATCTTCCTAGGTAACGGCCTACTGTTGAGAGATGTTTCAGTAGACCATTGGAAGAGATAATCTGTGAACCTTTAGTCCCTGTCTAGTACCTCTGGAGAAAAATTACGTGAGTGGTTTTCTGTAGCAGTTGAGGTATTGTTACGGGCACATATTCATATTTTTTAGGTTCTGTGGAACCGGGACAACAGAATTTGTGATGTTGTGAACTGGACTTGAGACTCTGTTTCTCTGCCATCTATCTGTGTGACTTTGAGCAGGTGGATAGTATATGTGTCTGCCCTGTTCATTATCTGTACTGTAGGGATGATCTCAGCTCTGCAAAGGAAATGCTAGGTGTGTATTTGTCCCAACACTGTAAAGTGCCTTCTAAACAGTTTCTCTTAGAGTTATGTAAAAGTAGACGTTCAACCCCAATCAATTATTTTACCCCTCCTCCAGCAGTCAAAGCCTTCTAACAGGAAGGCCCTTTCAATCTTTCAGTCTCGTTCTTCAAATCTTCTATACATACAGAGTTCTCTTTTGGGTGTTGCTGATTCCCCGAGGGGATCAAATTGAATGAACAGTATGTAGTCACCGTTTGCAACCATTTTTAGATGGCTTTACTCTATAACTGACTTGTATTTCTTATTATGCCTTTTGGTTTTCTTATACAAGTAGATGATACTGAAAGTGTCTAGGTCTCTGGTTTGTTTGTTTGTTTTTTATTTTGTATTGTTTTTCTGGTTTTTGTTGTTGTCATTTTTTCTTTTGTTTTGTTTTGGTTTGATTTTTTGAGACAGGTTTTCTCTGTCCTGGGACTTACTCTGTAGACCAAGCTGGCCTTGAACTCACAGAGATCTACCTGCCTCTGACTCCTAAGTGCTGGGATTAAAGGCATGCGCCACTACCACCCTGCAACATGTAGTCTCTGTTGATCGCTTCAGTCTTCATTTGTGATTTCCTCTTTTTTCTCCTGATTCATAACGAACAAAGGAAACTTATTACTACAATCTGCTTGAAGTAGACCTAGATCATAATATTGTGCTAATAATTTTGCAAAGATGTCACCAAAAAGAAAGCAAGAATTGCTCTGTTGTGAGGCCAAGCAGGTGAAGGAAAACAACCTTAGAAGCTCTCTTATGTACCTGTGTTCTGATTCTAAGATGACCGAAACCTTACAATGTAGTGTCTAGTTTTCCATTTATACTTTTTAAAATGTGAATTATGAAAATTATGTGCCCATCTCAGAATGCCTTGTACAGGTTCTACTCCCTCCTTGAATGAAAAATAAGCCTCTTAATTCAAGTACTACTTGCCTACCTGTGTCTCCTCAAATGTTTCCCTATTTGAATTTAATGTATCCATGTCCATTTCATTTTGTTTTGTATTTTGATCTTAACTCTTTGTGTGTGTTGGTTTGGTTTGGTTTGGTTTTGCAATATTAGCACCTAAGGAAGAGCCTAAATAATGTAACCTGCAACAATAATAGCAAAATATCTATACCAAATCTTATATTATGTGTGTGTCCATGTTATGTGTCTTTCTCAATGGCTTCTCCATTGCATATATGCATCCATTTATTTGCTTATTTGCTCATTTATTATTTATTTGCTTATTTTTGAGACATGAGGTTCTCTTACTGGACCTGAGGATCATCAATTTGGTTAGACTTCCTGGACAGTGAGCACAAAGGACCCTCCTGTCTTTGTCCCCACCCAAAACTGGGATTGCAGGCTTGCACCCACTTTTTTTTTTTTACATTTGTTCTACTGATCTTAAGTCAGGTGTTCCATGCTCACGTATCAAGCACTTTACTGTCTAAGCTATTTCCCTAGCCCACGTCTTCTGTTTTATCTTAGATATCATGGCTCTTTTCTGTCTGAATATTATTTTGATGGCAGTGGTTGCACAGGGATTTGAATTTCTGTGTATTAGAGGCCTATCCAAAAAAATGCTTGCATTCCTTATTTTTCCTCCTGGGATAATCTGCACTGGGTCCTGAGAAGCCCAGATTTTGTCTGTCACTAGAGGTGGTGGTGGAGATTTTTCTCTTCTCAGCTCGCTGACTCCATCCAATAAACTTGAGTTTCTGGTTGTTTTGCAAGTATGACAGTTAATCAATGTTAATTTTCGGGAAACCTAATTTGCTGTGTGTGCTAGTGGATCTCTGTCAGGATCTCATTATGCACGTGCTTTCATGAAATGCCTTTCAGTGTTTTTCTTTTACAGCTGTGAGCCTTCTGTGGCCAAAAAAGTTACTAAGGAAAAAAAAAAACGTATTTGGATATATATATATATATATATATATATACACACACACACACACACACACACACATATGTATATATATATCTCATATTCTCAGAAATTCAGAAATGATGACACCCTAATCAATCATGCTGCCTGTTTTACATTTTTTAAATAGGCAGCTTCAGAACAGGTAGATTCTCTTCTTTCCCTATCCTCGCTCATTCTCTACTTCATATGCGAGATGAACACCAGTTCCAATAGTTGCTGAGAATCCTTCCAGATGTTCTTTAAGTAAATATAAACAAGTAAAAAATTCATGTTCAAAGGTTTTCTCACAAAGCACAGCATCGTGTGACTGTTCTACTCATTACTTTTTTGCTGGAAAATGCTTAGAGATGTTTCCATATTAACCAAACAAATGGTTAGCATTTTTTATATCTGCATGGTGTGCTTTGTTTTAGCACACCTCACTTATTAAACAATCTCTCACATGAATATTTGAGTCATCTACAATTATTATTAATAAAGTCTTATGCTATTTCCAATACTTGCTATTAAATTACATGTATCATTATGTACATGTGGATTTGATTTTTTTGGTTTTTTATTACTAAAAATATCTAACAAAAAGTCACATGAAGAAGGATGAGTTTACTTTGAATCACAGCTCAGAATACAGTCATTTATGGTGGGGAAGTCATAATAGCAGGGGCAGTTGGTCATATGACTGCAGGAGGTAGAGAGATGAATGCACATGCTCAGACTATGTTCTCCTTTTTATTTAGTCTTTACCCAATCCATAAAGTGATGCTGCCCACAATTAGGGTGGGTCTACTTACATCAATTAACCTATCTAAAGATCCCTTAGGGATATGCCCTTACATATATCTCCTAGGTGATTCTAGATTATGTTGGCAATCAATATTAACTATCACAGCATCCATAAGAATATCTAGAAGATAAATCCAAGTAGTGCAACTCTGGGTCAAATGGCATATACATTGATGTTGATAACTGTTGACAAATTGCCCTTTAAAGGTTATTCTGGCTAATATTCTCTCTGCTTTGTGTGAGAGTATGTTTTCACCACAGCTTCAAAAACATCTGTCAGACAGCTTTCAGACTATTCTTAATCAAAAAATAAAGATATGCCATAAATGTAAGTATATTTAGTATATAAGATAAGATACTTAGTTTGCATTCCTTATATATGGGGATTAAAAAGTTTCATTAATTTTAAGGGTCATTTGTAGCCAGGCCTAAGACTGAACGCCTGTAGTCCTTGGAAGGCTGCTGTGGAATTTGTACTTCAAGGTCAACTTGGACTATATAATGAGTCCTTGTCTTAGGAAAAGCAAAATAAATAAACCATTTTTATTTCCCATTCTGTGATTTTATGTTTATACCACAAGCCTATTTATGGGGGTTTTGGCTTATAGTAAATAATAATATGCAAATGTCCCTGATATAAAATGAATTCTAGTAACTAATCTTTGCCAAAGCCAGTGTTTCTGTAACTGGCTAGGCTCATGGAACTTGCATCTGTGGGTAGAAGAGTGGACAACCCTGATAATCCCTGAGAATTCTACTTTATTGGGGAAACGATTCTATTTAAGATTCAAAAATGTGAACAGAGAATGTGATGAAGCATTTCTATTGGTGAATTAATTCACACAGTGATTCAAGTGCCTTGATATCATTATCTTCTATTAAACATCATTCTTGCAAAAATAATTAAGAACTAAGGCTTCTTAGATAGGTAGTGTCTAAAAAAGATGAATATGGCCACACTTGCAGCCATTACCATGCAGCTCTTTGTCTCTTGGGCTGTGCGGTGGAGGCAGCCAGACCTGAAGCAGGTTCTCTTCAGATAATTAAAGCTGTTATTCCACAGTCCTCTTATGGAGATGACTTACTGAAGTTGATAAAGAGAACTAAGGTGTCCACCTCTTCACCACCACTGCCCCGGCGCGTGCGTGTGTATGTGTGCTCGCTCACTCTCTCTCTCTCTCTCTCTCTCTCTCTCTCCTAACACTTGAGAGGAAGTGATGTTTTGTTTTGTTAGAGTGTTTCACCTTCTCATATGACTCCTGGAGACAGATCTTTCCAAACACACAGCTGTAAACTCTAGGAAGGTCGTAAGATTTGCTCCAGCACACACATAATTTGATCTGGCTTCTGTCTATGCCTGAGGTGTGTGTGTGTGTGTGTGTGTGTGTGTGTGTGTGTGTGTGTCAGGATTTGACCAGCACAGGTAATCCTTTGCTGTTTTAGGCTGCTATGACTCTCAAGAAGGGAGGAGAGGAGATGAATCAAAAGAGAAGATGGTCACATTGTTGGTTTTGTGGGTTTGCTATTGTTTCGTTCTGTTTTGTGATTGGTTGGATGGATGGTTTCTGCCCCAGTGTTGGTATATTTGACTTCAGTTAAATTTCAGTACCCAAGATCTTCCCCTGCTCATCATTCTGTCTTCACCCTGATTGCTTGAAGGAGGAATGTTGCAGGAAGCTACAGCATTCAGATATGCAGATCTGTCAGTGGCATAAAGCACATCGCCAGGTCAGAAAAAGGCATCTTTTCAAATGACCCCACAGTTAATCTTTTCCTGTGTGTTAGTTCCTGGTATTAAATGAGCTCAAAAGAGTTTGAGCAACCCTACAGTCCCTCTTCTGAGCTGGCTGTAGCTCTCCGTGTTACTAATTACAACTTCCTGTGGTTTCCACGGTAAATTAGACTTCACCCTTACATTTTCAAAATTGCCTTCTCAGGGACTCCTTGAAGGGACTCTTACTCTGTCATAAATTGCATGCATGTAGAGGCCAGATGACAACTTGGGTTATTAGTCCTCAGGTCTCAATCTCCATCATCATCATCCACTCCCCCACCTCCTCCTCCTCCTCCTCCTTCCCCCCTTCTTCTTTTTCCCCTTGAGACAATGTCTCTCACTGTCAAGAACTCATCAAGTGGGCTAGGCTGGCTGTCCAAGTGAATCCAAGGGATCCCTCTATTTCTGCCTCTTCAGCCTTGGGATTACAATCATTTGCCACTTCAATCTTGCAAAGCAAGCACCTTACCAACTGAGCTATCACCTGGTGCATTTTAAATTTGAAATAAAGTCAATTTATAATAGGCTTATTGGACTATAGTCCATCAAAAATGAAGGAAAAATAAAGGGACTTGTGTGTTGTAAGAAAGTGCCAGGAGAACTTAAGTTGGATTATCAAATATATAATTTAATGGTGAAAGAAGATCAAATATAACTCAGAACTTTTGACCCACATACTGGTTGAATGAAGATGCTTTGGGTATGAGTTGAGCTGTTGGGGAAATACATAATTGTTTTGGACATACCCAGGTAGATATGCTTTGTAGATATCTACACTATTGTATAAGTAAATAGCCAAGCAGATAAAAGACATGGAAATGGTATATCCTGTGTCTAGAGCTTATGGGGCGAGTCCTCATTGTAGACATATTATCATTTAGCATGGAAATGAATAGGATAATAATGTGAGATAATAGGTGAGAGGAGTGTGTATGACTATTGCTAGTCTGCACAGACACACGGACAGCTTGGCTGAGGTATTGTCAGTGAGGTAGGGACACATGGAAAATCCCAAGCCAAGCAGAAGAGACTTGACACCTGTCATGCTGCTGAAACGTTGAAGATGAAGATCAGGGTAGATTTCTGAATGACTTCAAAGATAATGTGTACCCAGACATGTTTTCTAGAGGAACTTGTGGCTAGCAGTGGGTACTGCCTCTACTGTGTTTCAAGTGTCTGATGTTTTTATGGTCTAAAACTCCAGGATGCAGTGGCATTTTATTTTATACTTGTACAGAATAAATATAATTCAATAAAAAGTAATTGCACCTTAACAGTGATTCGGGGAAAAGAGAACAAATTGGTGTGCCCTGGGCAGCCTTCCAGGAGATTCTCACGCTAGCTGGGGAGTGATTAAGAGTACTCAAGAGGACTTGCTTTTTGCCATATTTCACATTTTAGAATAAAAATTTATAGAAATGAATTAGGAACTTCTTTTAAAAGGAAGCAGTTTTTTTTTTTTCCAAACTGGGTGATGACAGCAGCCTGCCCTTTGTCATTGCTCATCATGAAAAGCAAGAAGAACAGGGTACTGTCATTGTGTAAAGACTGTAGGTTCTCGTGATTCAATTGCTTCATGTTCTGCTTAATTAAAGTGCTGAACTAGACTGGAGCATGTAGGGAATCTGTGCAGCTAGTGTGCATTTTGTAGTCAGGCTTTATAAAAAAAAACCAAAAAACCAGCATCGTTGGAAGTGTTTAATGAAACAGATTCAAATCAGATTTGTGTAATTACTGATAATTACGCATAAAAGATCAGGTGAACAAATTTTTCCCTCATTCTAACTTAAATTTTTACAAGGGGCATTAGTTCTAGGACCACCAGGGCCCAATTAAAGTGGTAATTTAATAAATGATCTCCTAGTACCATGAAAGAATTGGCATTTGCCCACCTGATGTTCTTGGCTTCAGGAACTAAGTTATGCCTGTGGGAGGACTTACCATATCGTATGCTAAAGACATGTTTTATGCTTAATCGGTTTCCTGTATATTGGAGGTCTATTTCACTATTCTTAGAAGGAGCAATTTTTAGTCTCTCGAAACTCATCTCTAATTCATTCTAATTATTATGTGTGAGAAATAATTTTCTTCTGTTGTCAGGATTCCATATTTCCCTTTTAAAAAGATAAAAACTTGGGGTTGGAGAGAGGGCTCAGCATTAAGCGCATTAGTTGCTCTTCCAGAGGACCTGAGTTCAATTCCCAGCACTCACATGGCAGCTCACAACTGTCTGTAACTCCAGTTCCAGGGGATCTGACACCATCACACCAATGCATGTAAAATAAAATTAAATAAAAAAGATTAAAACTTAAGCGAAAGAAAATTGTGGGCTTTTAAAAAAAAATCTCCATTTGCATGGTTTGGGTTTCTATCAAATATAATTAATTCACCTATCAAATGACTAAGGTGTCGTGGAGATATTAGTTAGCAATTAGTAGCCAATAGTGTATGCCAAGGACTTTACAAACATTGCCCTGATTAATTTCGACAAGTTACAAAATAGACATTATCAACCCATTTCAAAGATAAGGAATTTGAGGTTTAGAAAATTTGTTAGCAAAGTGAATGGAGAGAGCAGCCTGGAAAAAAAAAAAAAAGATTATGAACTTGAAGCCTGTGTGCTTTCTCCCATTCAGGTTCAGCTCTCTCTGAAAGAGATCGCATCCTTATTTCAAACTCTGCAGTTAGACTAGACTGAGATAGCTGCGGAACAGTAAGCATTGCATTTACATAGATAACACACACTGTTGGTGCCACGTCATGAAGTCCTACATGTGTGAAATAAAGAACTACCTCTCTCTCGCCTATCTTCAATTAACTTAGCTTTACTGGTGACAGAAAACAGCGGTGAGTGTGTGCCCTCTTTGTGTACATAGCATCTGTGATAGGTGTACATGACTCACAGTCTAAAGGAGAAGAGACACATTGTGAATGTGCTTCTGATCTCCGAGCTGTTCACAGAACAGCCAATGATGCTATGGACCACTCTAGAAAAAGCATTCTGCTTTTGACTTATGTCACACCTCAGCTATACACACAGGTGATACAAGAAGGGAGTCCTTGGGTCAAAAGTCAAAACAAGCTAAAGGAAATGGGAAAAGATGGTTTAAGTAGACAAGTTGCTTGGGGCTTTCTCGTAGTTCTCTGTCATGTTTAACAAAGATGCCAAAGCTTTAGACTCTGTTTTGTAAAAGAATTTTTAACCTAACTGATTTTAGCTAAAATTCCTGCTAGTCACATTTAAAAAAAAAAAAAAAAAAAGTCTAGAAACCATCTCCTGAAGGAGAAGGTGCTGGCAGGGCAGCACCAATGGTCCTTGCATATGTCAGCTTTATGGTCTCTACGTAGATGTGACAGTTTTCTGATAATGCACAAACGCTTTGCTTATTTCAAGCAATACATCCCTAATTGTCAAAGAAGCAATATCAGAGCTTTACTGTGCCAGCACTAGCCTTCATGTGGTGTTTACTCTTCATACCACAATAAATACTGAATGTTTTCTTAAGCTTGGCTTAAGCAAAACAGAAGCCAATAAAGGCTGCAGTTTTACACGGGAGAAAAATGAAGGCAGGGCAATGCTTAAACTCGGTACCTAAATTGTTCAACAGGGCTACACATAAATGCATACTCCTTCTAGCTACTGCTATGCAGTCGGTGTGTGGGTGACACATGTGAAATGTTATTTGTGCCCACCTCTCTACAATGTTTTGTGCTTCAGCTATTCACTCTGGGCCACTGAGATGAACTGACTTCTCACATAACTGCTATGTGCTGTAAGTTGCAGAATTGCCATTCACGTGTTTTATCTTTGAGGGGTTCCCCTAAGCTAAGTTAAATTATTTTCTTACAGCATCTCTGGATATCACATGGGAATATTAAATGTAGAATGCCAGTGCCTTTGATTTATACAAGTTAAAGTGTAAATCTCTCATATGTTTTCTGCAGTTTGGAAGCTCCTGGAATACTATGGAAGCTCACTACCATCTTGGCTTTTGCTGTTGGCTTTAAACTCTTACTGCAGAGCTCCAAAAGAAGCCACCATGATACAGAGGGTGATTTGCAATTTCTGCCCATTGTGCCTTATCCTACAGAATGGAATAATGGGAATATACTGGAGCTCAGAGGTCTTTTGGAATCCTCTGCTCATGTATACTTTTCTTAGTACTGCTTTAAAATAGATATGTAGGTAACTATATTAAATATGTATTGTGTGTAGGTCTGATTTTGTGTGACATGTATCTGTTTTATGTGTGTTCATTCACACATGCACACATCCCTTCCTTCCCATATTTCTCACGTGACACTGATATACAACTTACTGAGAAATGTAAACAATGTTTATGCCAAAGGCACTGACTGATTTGCTTGGCAATATTGTCTGCTATTAAAAAAAAAATTCTTGCTTTCGCATACATTGAGCGAAAATTACATGCATAGGAGCACTCCTGTAAAGCTCTGACTTTGTAATTTTGAAGTGCCTGAAGGGAGATGACAGGGCATATGAGATTGAGTCAAGGAAGTCTCAGTTCTCATAAATGGACCTCCTCTGAGGTATTCCTGCTAATAGAATTGGATATAGTTGTACATGATTACTTTCATAATTGAAGTGTCCCAAAGCAGATTCAAAGTTCAATAATGAAACTGACAAGCAGTGGTGGAAGCAAAGGCTCTTTTTATTCTACATGTTTGTAAGTGTTGGTAGTTTGTTAATTGGAAAATTGGAAGAGTACTTCTGAATGCAATGCTGCAGAATCAGTCCCGAATTAAACATTCACGTTCTGTGATAGTGAAATGCATTTTCCCCCTTCATCCTAATTAACTGTAAAAGCTGATCTTCGTTCGGGCAGGATTTATGGAAAGAAATAGTGAAGTTGATGAGGTAGACATAATCCAAGGAGAGGCAGACAAGCAAGTAATTCGGGGAGAAATTGTATATCTGAATAATTTGTCTCAGAAGCAAATGAAGATAATTTGGAATTTTTTGGGCTATTAAATCTAGGTACCTGGATTTTATTTTTTTACTTTGCTGCTGACAAATTGAGTTACAAAAGACCATTTAGTATCAAATGAATTTTCCAGCTGAAATCTCAGCAAGCAGTTTGCCCATAGCATTAAAAATGTATATCATACGTCTTCATTTCAGTGATGGAACGTGCAGGTGGAGGTGCGGAATTGGACAGCATGAAAATTAGTCTACAGTCGTAAGGTTCTGCTTTTTTCCCCTTTCCTGCATCAGTGTTTGTTGTGTGAATTCTTCACGTTGAGTCACTGTGGCAACATCGAGAAAAGAATGGTCTTTGTTGTTAGGCAGACCTAAGTTCAAATCCAGTCTCCGATTCTTGTTAATTGTCTGGCCTCAGGTAGATTTTTAATTTCCCCAAGGTTAAATTTCCTCATGTCCAATAACTGGGGGCTATTACAACAGTTATGACTATAAAATTAAATCTACGCTCAAAAGAGTCCAAATTGCAAGGTTGTAGACAGGAAAAATGTTTGCTGCTGTAAGAGAAGTCCATTGGCTCCTGCCTTTCATTTGATTCTTTTCTCTCTAGATAGAGAGGAGCTTTTACCCTTTGAGCAGTGGTGGTTTGCATCTGAGTACATTTTTTATACTATTGTACTCAATGCTCATAGGAATCCTGTGAGGTCAGCATTTAATAAATGAAGCAAGGATTAGAAGCTCATCCAAGACCACACATGGAGCAACACATACTATTGCATCACAGTGAAATTCTAGTAAATTAAATATGGCTTTGAGTCTCCCATAAAAAAATTTATTTCTGTCTTCACACTCTTGTAAGGTTTTTATCTGTATAGTCACAGTTTCTTTCTGTAAAATCAGAGAGTATCCAAAGTATAGCTTTAAATAACGGGAACCAGACTGCCTTGATTCTGACAGACGTGTAAATCCTGCTTTAATCATGCATTAAAAACACATTTCCTCTGTTTGATAAGCAGTCATCTGCTCTGGCTTGACCTAGTGAAGAATAAGCACAGGAAAATACGTGACAACTCCAGACTGTGTAAAATCCATTCTTCTCAAGGCATCTGGATGTGATTTCTGCCCTCTGCTCCGATGCTGGACAAGCAGACACTTGTTCTGAAGTGGTATGAGGTGACACAAACATGCACTTAGAAACTGGGCTTAAATTTGAGAGTTCCTTTTTTGAAGATTTATTTATATTATATGCATGAGTGTTTTGTCTGCATGTATATATATATGCATCATGCGTGTGCCTGTTGCCCACAGAGGCCAGAAGAGGTTGACAGAGACCCTGGAAATGGATTTATCATCCGAACTCTGATCCTCTGTAAGACTAGCAGAGCCATCTCTCTAGCCCCCAATCATAGAAGTTTCAGAACAAAAATCTTTAAAAAAGAAAATAAGTTCAGAAATGAATCCTAAAATTATCCAAAACCAAGAGAGATGACCATTTTGATGCACAGTGACCATGATATGAATCACCTTGGGTCTGAAAGGGCCTCTGAGAAGTTGTTTTTCTAGTAAAGTCTGGGGTGATCTGCTCAGTGATTGAGCTGCATGCTCTGCTTCTGAGTCTCAGACTGAGCTACCATCCTGCTAAAGAGTCCAGCTGTCTATTGAGATTGGCTTGTAGAGCCAAAAAAGAAAATGGGCAGAACCCATCTCCCTGTGGCCACACTATCCAGCGCATTGTTAGATGTCACCGGGTCTGAGATTTATTCACACCTCTGTCTTCAGGAGCCCTCGTGAAAGGTTTGAAATACTGTAGCCAATAGGCTATGGGGATGTCTAGAATATTCAAGGAGCAAAGAGAGTGCTCCATATTTATTCTGTCATGGAAAATGGTTCATAAATGCTTGATCAGTAGAGAATAGCTGACACAGAGTAGGAGTTAGAGGTCTAAATACAGCCAGATTTCATCCTCTAAAATTCCTCGAATCTTTTTCCTCAAAGGTATTCTTTCAAGGGATTTTTTTATGTAGCAGAAAAATCCTTGAATCTTATATTATAAATTAAATGGACTTGTGACAAAGTCATAAGATCCAAAAATTTAGTAAGATGACCTTTCTTTTTTCTAAATTGACCTTTCAGGAGATCATCAAACATTGTTCCAAGTGCCTGTATCACTGCCACTTAGTGACACAGAATACTCGGTTATTACTACAAGTTGGAGGCGTGCATCCCTTTGTTCACACAAAAAGAATTCCCAAAAAGAGTATGTGAAAGTTTGCTAAACACTATATCATCATGTTTAAAAGCAGAATCTATTAGCCATGTATGTCAAAATCTTGCTTCTGCTCTTTGCTTCATAGCAAATTTGGGCATAAAATTTCATCTCTGTACCCTCCCCGTCATCGCATGTCGAGCAGTTAGCTGCACCTGTACCATCATATACTTGAATATTGACTAAATACTAAGTGCTAAGAGGATAGGGCATTTAATATACCCACGCTGCTCTAGGATTTGGTATAAAAGCAGCTCCCTGTCAAAGCCACCAAGGATTATACAATTTAGAATAAATGATATCAAGTTATTCCTTCAGCGTAACATTTCTTTGGCAAAGTAAATTTGTATATTTTTCAATTTGAAATCGAATTGAGTTCTCATGTCAAAAAATATAAAATTATACATAAAGATCTTAGATTTGTTCTGGTATATGATGAGTGCCTGCTGTTTTTATATTTTTTATTAAGTTTATTTACTTGTTTGCTGGGGAAGGGCACCTGCCATAAGTGCCTGTGGGGTTCCATACTCAGGTAGTCAGGCTTCGTAGCAAGGCTTTTACCCACTGAACCATCTCACCAACTGGGGCAAGCCTGTCTATATCATTGCAAATGAATATTTATTTTCCTAAAGAGTGGTGTACTTCTTAAGCATACATTTTAAATGCAGTTTTAAGTAGCCCACACTAGCTACCCTGAGGCAATTCATATTTTCCATCAGATTATCATCTTCATGCAAACCTGTTGACTCCGTGAGTGAGCATTCATTTAACTGTGGGGAATCATGAGCATGTCATCTGGAATCATCTCACAGATAAGTCAAAGACTTAATGCATATAGTCCTTCCTACATGAAAAGAACAGGGAATGTGAACTAAATTTAAGATATTAAAGAAAGAGCTGATATATTAGAGGAAATGGGTCCTGTGGGAAAGAGTGCAGCTCCTTAGGAATGTTGATGCTTTGATGAGACAGGTCTGCAAAGGCACAGCTATGATTCTTCTCTCCTTACTGGAAGCAACAGTAAGAAGCAAGAGTTCTCATTTGTGGTTCAAACACATTAGTGATAGGAATGCCAGAGACAGAAAATGTGTGATTTTGTGCTCATTAATTCATAGAGGATTTGCAAATTAACCTGGCTAGAGAGATTCCTCTTCCAAAAGGCCTACAAACATCTAGTAGCAGAGTTACCACAGACCATTTCCATGAGGTTTGCCAGATGTCCAGGGCCACAGGAGTCTTCTTTGTCCAAGTATGCCATTCTGAGATTAGGATGTATATTGGAGACCTTCCTGCTTCCTAGAAAACTGTGATGTGACTATGCACGGAAGGGCAAGAGGTAAAGGAAACAGTGTGGTGGAAGCTTTTACCGTATGTCCCTGTCATAAGCAGGACTGAATTTCCACATTCATTTGTCCTTTAGCATGTAGGGAATAATAGCTTGATGTCACTTCGTCTCACAGAAATGTTTATTTTATTCATTATTATTACAATCCTCCCTGGCAATTTGACTGGAATTAACCCTATGCCTTGATTTCAACCACTGTAGGGCTTTTGAACGATTTAAAGTGGATCAAAAGATAGCAGAATTCACTAGAGTGTTATGAAGTCTCACCTTCATTTGCAGAACTAGTTCTATAGTCAATCTGATAATCCCTATCCTTGAGGCATACGAAGGCTCTTTGAAGGTTACTGATATCAGGCTACTAACTTCTTTGTAGGTTTTCATGGACATCATCAGGTGAGACATGACAGGTGACCCGTTGCTTCCTGTACAGTCATTTATGTTGGACATATCAGTAGGAGCAGAGCTTTTAGACACTAATGAGCCTGTGAGTCGCACGAGGCTTCTGTCACTCTGATTCCATAGGTTGGTGGGGTCTGGAGTTCTGCATTTTTGAAAGTCCTCTAGTAGCTGTTCATGCAGATAGCCCCTGGGCCTTACTCTGAGATGCAGAGAGTTAGAAAATAGAATAGGAAAAGAGAATATTATAGGAGTCCTATAGCAATATGACACACAGAGCTGACATGTTTTTTAGCTGTAAAACTTCATTGCTGAAGTAGCATTTAGCTTTGGTATAATAAATAATTGGGAGGAACAATTTTAATGATGGAAAGACTTACTTGAGTTCATGGTTTTAGTATGTTGTATGTGGTCCTGTGTGGTTGGGCAGAACACCTCCGTAGCAGGAACCCATGGTTAGGATAGCAGCTCACCTCATGGCTGGCAGGAAGCAAGAGCAGGACTAGATGCCATGCTCCCAGCGACCTCCTTCCTCTAACTGGGCCACACTTCCTATTTTTCATCTCGTTCCAGTCATGAAAGGATTATTCCGGTGATTAGGTCAGAGTTCTCAGGATCAATTTGTTTCCCAATAGCAGCCAATAAACTAACAATCAGTTCCCCAGTGTGGGAGCCTGTGGAGCACATGTCACATTAAACCATACAAGCGGCTGTGTGGTTAAGAGTAATGCAGTTTTAGAAGACATCCTGTCATTGTGAAGAATTTATCACACCTTTTTTGTTTTGCTTTGTTTTTTTCATTTTTAAAACATTTTTGAGATTATCTCAACTACAACATTTCTCCTTTCCCTTTCCTCCCTCTAAACTTTTGTGACTACTCCCTTCTGTTCTTAAAATTCATAACCTCTTTTTTCACTAATTATTATCGAATGCACATTTACACATACATGTATATGAAGTGTATGTATATACATATATATTTCTAAATATAACCTGAGCCCATATAATGCTACCTGTATGCATGTTTTCAATGCTAACGGTTCTCTACAAAAGCCAATTGGTGGGCTCTCTCCTGGAGAGGACCACTTTTCCCACTCCTGGCTTTACTCCTTTGCTTACAGTTCTCTGTGTAACGTTTAGGCCTCCTTGGCTTTTTCCAGTCCAGTGGTACCTTTGTTTTTAAGATGAAGCTGGGTTGTTTGGAGGCTTCTTTTCTAATGTCTAAAAGTATCTGTCCTGGTCCCATCACGGATATAAAGCACATCTGTCTCTGAATTACAAAACTGTAAGGCAACCAGCAGAGCCAGGATGGACATTAATGTCAGGCAGATGTGAAATAAATGAGAAGGAGAGAGGGGGAGAGGAGGTGGATGGAGTAAGAAAATCTTTTCTTAATAGGAGAGGGACCGTGGTGGAGCAGAATACTACCTTACCTCCTACTATCAAATTCAGCTTATCGCTGTTCCCTTCTGCTTTAAAGCTAGCTGTGTGGACTACTTGATCAGATTAGTGAAGGAGATGCAATTAACTCGTTCTCGATGGTACATTGCCAGTAGGTAGCCTTGGCTGTAGTCTCCACGCACCTAAACAATATTGCTGAAGCCTGAGTTGACTAAGAAAGCTGCAGAGCATTCTGTCCGTGGGAAGACCCACAGTGTGGCTTTGAATCGTCCCAAGCAAAACAGCAGTATATTTTAATCGGGAGTGATGAATGATTGAGGGATGAATGAGGAATGATTAAGGTTGTGTCTTTAAGCTTGAACCTTAGCTTCTTTGGGTTCACCGTGCTTGTCGCTTTAATGAAAAGAGAAAGCCATAACTCAGTTCTGTCACCAAAACCTTTTCAAAGTTATTCTCCAAGAAATCTTGCTTAAAACGTCAAGTATCGCCAGGCAGTGGTGGCGCACACCTTTAATCCTAGCACTTGGGAGACAGAGGCATGGAGATCTCTATGAGTTCAAGACCAGACTTGTCCACAGAGTGAGTTCCAGGACAGCTACAGTTGCAACAGAGAAACCTTGTTTCAAAAACAAAAAAAGTCCAGTATCTCATCAAACCAACATTGCAGTAAACTGAATTAGAAGAAGAAAGGCAGGAGAGAAAGTAAGAACCACAGTATGTTCATGGGGAGCAGGAGTGAGAGCTACAGAACCAAAACTCAGAGAAGACTACAATATAGCCATTTATGTATTCATGTATTTATGTATTTATTTATTTATTTACTTATTTATTTATGGATAGTAAGATTCTCTTTCAAGCCATTATGGTGAATCTCTCTCTCTTTCCATGTCCCATCTCTATCAGGTCCCATAAGCAAAAGCTTCATTTCCCCTAAGGAGAGTTAAGCAGTAGAACCTACAAAGTAAAAAGAACTCTGCAAATGCCAGTCTTCTTATACTTCCATTATCTTTTATTTACTTCCATCCTTAGTTTGCACATAGTAGGCACTAAAGCTCAGGAGCATTAATTGTATTCAAGGGACAGATTCCTTTGCTTCACAGTGGGTTTCACTGTGTTCTTTTGTGGAAGGCAGTGTTTTTTTCTGCGTCTGGAATGGTACATGTGTGCCTTGTAGTGCGAGTTGCCTGTCTCCTGCTGCTGGGAAGTGGTCATAATGTTTAAGTGCAGCAAATATTTTTTTTTTTTCTAATCAAGAAGTTAAGGGCTTAGCAGGTGCCTCAATTGTGTGTAATTAGTTACTAGGAACTATTTAACATGTGCTTGATTAGTCTTAGCCAAAGGAAATTTAATTATATTTTCTTCAACAAAACCCTAAAGACAGCCAGAGTAATTCTGAACCACGGTTATATCCAGTTCTGAGGAGCTAAGATCCTAGGAACGGCATTCGTTTGATGCCAGGCAGTTGAAGGATATGATAACATTAGGTACATGAGCCCATTCCTCACCATGTGACCCTCCCAGCTCCAGTGTCAGCTTTGTCTGTGATGCACAGTTGTGCCTTTCTCCTTAGATGACTACTGTTTGCTTTCCAAGTCGATAAACAACAGCTTCGCTTGGAATAAGTGTCCAAACCAGATGGCCTGTGTCTTGCTTCCTGTGCTCTTCACAGGTATGTGAACTTGACACAGCTGGAGTCATCTGAGTGAAGGGAACCTCAATAGAGATCAGGCTCTAAACAGACAGCCCATAGGGTATTTTCTTAGTGATTGATGGGAGAGGGCCCAGTCCACTGTGCCTGGTGCCATCCCTTGGCTGGTGGTCCTGGGTTCTAAAAGAAAGCAGGCTGAGCAAGCCATAAGGAGCAAGCCAGAAAGCAGCACCCCTACACGGCCTCTGCCTAAGTTCCTGCCTCCAGGTTCTTGCCCTGCTTTAGTTCCTGTCTTGATTTCGTTCATTGATGAACATTGATGTAGAAGCATAAGCCAAATGAACCCTTTTCTCTCCAATTTGCCTTGGTAATGGTGTTTCATCACAGCTACAGTAACCCTAATTAGGGCATGAGGGGCAGATGGTTTTCCCACCCTACTTTGTTGTTCTTCTGTTTAAAGTGTATGCTTAACTAACTAAGCCCCCTTTGAACTTCTCACTATGTTTATTCTCTGTGTCAACAAAGGGCATATCCCCTAGCTTCCTGGAATGACGGTAAGAGGATCCTTGTTCTTCATTATTACCAATATTCAAACCCCTGTGTGGGAGGCCATCATGTGCAACAGTGCTTGTCTAGCTGCAGAGATGTCATTAGGGAAGGCTGGTTGTTCTGACACACTAGATAGCATTTATTGAGACTTTCTGCATTTGTTTCAGTGAGAAGTGGCTCACTAGCTAAATGTCTGTTCGGCCTCCAAGGTGACTTTTGGAAGGATCCCTTGTTAATAGGATCCACTGTCAATGACAAAGTTGAGTGTGACATGAAAGTCAGAAGTCTTTTATTCAAAGGAAGGATTTTAAAGATGGTTTTCTGGACATGGTGTTGCAGATCTGTAATCTGAGCCCTCAGGTGAAGCAGGAAGATCAAGAGTTCAAAGCTATCTTTACCTAGCAAGTTCAAAAGCAATGTGGGCTACATGAGACCTTGTTTCAGTACATAAATAAATTAACAGATAAATGTTGCTTGATGAATCATTCCAAGAAATCTGAATAAATGTGAAAGAAAATATATATTTAATATCAATTTTACAATCAATCATATTTCTAACATACAAATCATAAAATGAAAAAGTAGTTTAGACTGTAATGTTAGGTTGTCAGTTCTTAATACCTGTTGGGTTATGATGTGATTTTAGCAGTGATAGTCCTTAAACCTAATCGCCCTCCCAAAGAAATAGAGAAAGAAAACAGGTGGATGGGAGTGTGCTCACATACTTGTTTATAATGCCATAGTCTATCAGCACCATGTTACTGAATGTCTGTTGCATATGCTGTCCTGTTGCAGGAATGCTATGTACTCACATATTTCATTATTTGACCCATGTTTAATTCACTTCTGTATTTGAAAGTGGTTGCCTTCCTAATGAATAAAAGAAAAGTATCAATATGTATCTTAAAAGAATCCAAAGGCTCTTTTAGGAGCAATGAATAGTATTGGCATTCCTTTTAGATTGTTTTATGATTCAAACATAATGTTGAGGGGCTGGAGAAATGTCCCAGCAGCTAAGCGCACATGCTGTTCTTTCAAAGGAACTGAGTTGGTTCCCAGGACCCACGACAGGTGGATCACGAGTGCTTGTAATCTCAATTCCAGAAGACTCGGTGCCCTCTTGTGACCTCTGTGGGCACCCACACACGCACGCACATGCTGCGCATGCACACATCCGCACACATGCACATACCCACACAGACACACACATATACACACAGGAATAAATAGATTTTAAGTATAAAGCTGAGCCTATGGGTTGGTTCAATCACGCCATTTTAAAACATGCAAACAGATGAGGAGGGGGAAATAGTATGTGCACACATTTTCACAGTAGGAAAGGATGACACATTTCACAGGCTTTTCCATGGGATATACCCACACCATGTAACGTCTGCTGGCTTTGTGCGCCAAGACACATCACATCCTGACCTACGCAGCAGCACGTGGGCTTATTATTGGCCTGTAAAATTTTGTCTATCCAGGAAGAAATAAGATTTTTTTAAATGTAGGAATAAGAAAATAAGAAATTCAGTATAGGCTCACTCTAAGTGTGTTTCCTTCTACAAACCTCCCTCGGCTTCAGTATTAAACATCAAATTTCAAAAGCTGTTTACATTGTCATATAAGTATTAAGTTATAGGGATAAATATACAAATCTTCTTAAAAGACACATGGAAGAAACCATGATAGAAGCTTTTATGTAAGGGTTTAAAATTCTTGGGCTGAAGAAATGGCTCAGCAGCTTAGAGAGCACACAGATTTTGTAAAGGACCTGGGTTCATTTTACAGCCCCCACATCACATGGCTCACGACTGTCTATAATTGCAGTCCCAGAGGATTAAAACCTTCTTCTGGTCCCTGTGGGAACCTGCATTCTTGTACACATACCCACACGGAGTCGCGCACACACACACACACACACACACACACACACACACACACACACACACGCGCGCATGCCATACAATATTAGAGGCTGGAGAGCTGGATCAGCATTTAGGAACACTGGTTGCTCTTCCAATAAACTCAGGTTCAATTCCCAGACCGACATGTTAGTTCACAACCATCTGTAACTCCAGTCCCAGGGGATCCAGTGCCCTCTTTAGGCCTCCACAACCACTGGGTAGGCACACACATTGCACACAAATATACCTGTAGGCAAAACAATCCTATACACAATAAATAAGTATTTTAATCTTTTAAATATTTTTAAAAGTAAAATAGATTAAAACAAAATGTCTTTTGTCTTTCTTGCCCTTCAGGGTCCTTGGGAGAGTATTGACTACTGATTGTCCTTGTGCCTTTTCTCAGTTTCCATTTACAGACATAGTTTGAGTCAAGAGTTGACTTTTACTAAATCACCTTGAGAAAGCCAAAATCCACTCTGTGTTGAATAGCTGAAGGCCCACGGTGCCTCTGGTACATTGAAAGTGAGGAGGCAACTTCTCAAGAAGTTTTCTAGTAACTGCATTAAGTTGTACCAGGCATATCTGCTGCTCGGCCCTCCACAGTGCTCATGACACCTGCTGCCAGCCGCAATCCCACCAGCCACTGCAGCCATCACCCTGACATCTTTAGCAAGCTATTCTTAGATAATATTGAGCTTTTCCCATGTGGTTATTTGGCTAACACAGCTTTTAGCTTCTGGATAAGCACTTTGTTTCCCTTGTTCCTGGGAAGGGCATGTTTGATTCTGGGAGGGAGGGTGTGGGTTGGAAATGGTGATACAGAACTGGTCAGGTGGCCATCTATATAACTCGATTTCAACCTTTTCACTAGAGGATCTCAATCCTAAATCAATAAAATAGCTTTGAAATACTAATGAGAAAGCAATTTAACAAGGTTAACTATTTCTATAATGCGAACTAGGTAAAAAAAAAAAATTTAAACAAAATAGTCTTAAAATAGGGTACGGAATACAGGTAACCCTAGAGTCTCCTGGGAAAATCTCTGTTGCCCTTTAAGAAACCCTAACACTGCATTCAAACTCAGGGTGTTTTACTGACAAATTGAAAACTGAAGATGACTTAAGTTGTAGTTGCCGAACCTGGGTGCTCAGGGTGTGATGACATCACTTGGCTCAGTGCACTGTCTTTGGCCCTGCCAATGAACAGTTGCCAAGTGGTGGGTAATGAAAGGAAATACAATTTTGGGTATTTCCTTTGTGTGTGTGTTTATAGTTTTGTGTATAAAAAAAAAACAAACAAACTGGTGAAGAATCTCAGGCCTGTTTGAATGATGGTTTTTCAAAGCACAATGTCTGGTTACTAAGCTAACAACGTGAGAAAATCATTCACCTCTTCAGGTGGGGACGGGTAGGGGGACAAGTGGCCACTTCCGTGACGAAGTGTTGGGTTCGCTTTGTGATAGTTAATTGTCCTTAGCACAGTGCTGACAGTGAGAAGAGTCTAAGACCTAAGATGCTTCTTCTGAGGCAGCACGGACGGTGCTGACTGTTTTGGTATCACGAAGCTGCCGGCTTTGTTATGGTTGGGGGGCGGGGCGGAATGAACAGAATTCTGTGATAAATGACATATGAACATGAAACGACATGCCTTCCATTTTTTAAGTTAATTGCCATTTACAGCAGTGTTCATCTTTCCTTTTGTCATTGCTTATAAAGACATTGCTCGTTTTATGAAGACATCGTGAATCATTTCCAGGAAACGCATATCCTAGAGAAGAAATGAGCACTTTGTTGTGGAAACACACGCCACTAAGTTGGGAGAATAAATGTGCACAGCCCTCAGATGATAAACCTCGCGGCTGCGTTAAATGCTTGTTATATTTAATAGTTCACCATATGCAATATGATTCCTTTTAATCCTTTAATGATTCCCAGTTAAAACAATGACAGTAATAACAGACATGCTCCAATGTGGGAAGATGTGTCGTTGGGTCACCCAGCTTGACTGAGTGTGCTGGGTAATTATTTTACATGATTTTTTTTTTCTCAAGCCATATCAATCCTGTTCTTGAGTTGCTTGGGGCTTTCTCCTCTGTCTCCTTTACTGTTCACAGAGATGCTTCTGTACAATCTAGGAAGCATCGTTCCTTAGTCTCCTAACACTGACATGAGCCTTTCTGTGTCATCCTCACATTCTAAACGAGTCACTTTACTTCTAATTTGGTGGACCCATCTCCTCCATGATCTTGACATCTAGTGTGTCAGTCACCCAGTCTCTTCTCTAATGCTCACCAATATGTGAATCTTTGGACCCTCTGTCTTTCAGTTGCTCTTTGATTGCTCTGCAGGTTGTTCTTTAAACCCGTCCTTATAAAGCACTTATCAGCTCATTGCAATACATATCTTCTTTTGCCAAACCATCATCCCTTCCCATTTCTCAGCCTCTCCAATCTTACCTTTGGAATGACCCCACCCCTCTGCTTTACCCTGGATGCTGGTTCATGTTCCCAAGAAGATTCTACTAACCCCTTGGTCTTTATTATTCTCCTGCAGTACTAATGCTCTATCATCTGCTTCTCTGAAATACTGCATTGCCTTTCCTTTCCTTCCTTCTTCCACCTGATTATTCTTAGTGTCCACTAGCCCATTTTTGTTCTCTTTGTTCAGTCTCTTTTCCTGTTACACATACTTATTTATTGGTGGTGTGCCTACTTGCACACTTCTTATCATTTTATAAATGTCTCCAGGTATGTCTCAGCTTTTGATCCTTACAACTCTGAGAGGTACCTGAGAACTGTGTCCTTCTTTTATTGAGAAGAAACTGATGTTCAAAACATCCAGACTCATCCTAAAGCTCACCCAGTTGTAGGATTCAGGTCACCAACTCTTCCTCCTGCCCCTTATCACCTTTCTCTGGAAGAAGGATTGCAATCCATTACAGAGCTTCACTGCGCTAGAAACTGGATGGAAATTAACCAAACCCTTCATTGTACCTTTGCAGATGAGAGTCCCTACACTAAATCTACCAGCCAGACAAAGCCGCCTGATGGAGCATTGGCTGTGCGGAGACAGAGCATCCCAGGTTAGACCAGACTGTTGGATATTTCAGCTGTTTTACTTATTTTTGAATCTTGTTATTTGGTGGTCCTAAATAATTCCAACCTGGTACCCATGTTATTCAAAGAGCATGGACTGCATTCAACGCGACTCGTACAAACAATAATCAGAAACTAGGTCAGGAAGCCTTGCTGACCTCTGAGGATTCATCTTGCAACGTGCCATAGCAAAACCCTTTATGCAATGACTCGAATAAGAATCAACTCCATCTTTTACTTGTCTTACCTCTGGTTTCAGCTGGATGGCTTTCATGTCAGCATCCATTTCTTTCCCGAAGTTCCTGGCAGAACAGAACTGTATGCCAATGGTGGGTGTGGTACAAATATCTGCTCCCTTCTGCTCATCTCTTCCAACCTATTTTACTCCTTTGGATGACTCTTGTAAAACTTGGGGGCTTTCCTTCCAAGGATCTGATTTGGGTTTTTATGATAAATTGGATGACATTTTTCACACAAAAAGTTTGCAGGAAATATATTAAAACACTTCTACCTCAAAAGCAGTATTTTGAGGCTATGACTTTTTAGAATGACACAAAAGCATGTAGACTATCAAGTTAAAGAGGGAAGGAGATGCAAAATACTATCTCAACTCAACTTAGAAAACCCTTCAAAAGAGCTGAGTGAAAAGTATTGATAGGTTTTACAGATTCATCTAAAATGTGTTTATAAATTTCATGGAGCACAGCTGAAGCTAAACTATAGGACTTTAGGGTAATTTTGGCAGTCAGGGAGTGGCAGAGCAGTGTTTCCTACATTAAGGTGAATAGGTTGCCCAGTCTGTTGGGGAGAGGGAGGAATGTTGCATTTGAATAAGAACAAGATGAGACTAGTTTGTGGCAAACTTTGTTCATGAATTCTATTTGCTTTTTAAGAGTTGCCTGTGGTTATGTTTCATCTTGTTTGGAGTTTTAGGGTGGTTAGGAAAGCTCGTAGCTTATAAGGAGACATACACATGCTGTATCTCCCTATTTTGCTACATTGAAGATTCTGAAATAATTTAGATTCTGTAATTGGTTGGCATCATCCAGTGCCAAGATTTCTATTCCATTCCATGAAACAGCATTCTTATGGCTGTTCACATTTAGAAGAACTATTGCAACCATCTCTGAGCTGTGTGCTCAGACATAAGGAAGTGCCCAGTGTCAGAAGGTTAATAATGGGTGTTCTCACCTACTGGGAAGGACAATATAGCTCCATGTTTGATAAGAATGGGAGATACTTGATATTCTGTGCCTGGATACCACACTGTGGGCTTAAACCAATGGAACCAACTGACCACACACTGAGACCTGAAGTCATGAGTCAAAACATGATCATCTTCTCTCATGTCATTATCTCAGACATGTGGTCACAGTGATAAAATGCCATAGGCTGTTATCCATGATTTCTTTCCAAGGATTGTTCTAGTGTTGCATACACCTTGTAACTCACTTACTTGAGGGGACAGACATTTTCTTAAAATCACTTTCACATTACACATTGGGCTAGCAGATTGGTAAATCATAACTGTTAACTTCATATCACACAAGTGATTCTTCATTATAGAATTTTTGTTCTCCCATGTGCATGTGATTTAAAAGCCACTGGAATTACAAATTTTGGCTTCATGTGTTGTTTGCATGTGATTTGACCATGACCAAACTTCTTTTTGCTCATCCCTCATAGAGAAGGGCCAGAAGGAATAGATCTTCAAAATCTCTGTTTTTAAAACAGTCCAAGAGAATAAAGATACAGCATCCAGATGGCTGAGAATCTATATGGTTGATCATTCCTAACTGTGAGACTAAGCAGAAAACAATCTTTTCCTAAACTCTTTCCCAACGGACTAAGCACTCTTGGAATTTTGAGATTCTGAGACTGCTTTGCTTTCTCACTTTAAAGTACATGTAAACCCTTCTTTGGGGAAAAAAAAAAAAAAAAGGTCCCCAGACTCTTAACAAGAAGTCACTGAGATTAAAGAGATGTAACCAAACATTAAGAAATCTTGACAATTCACCTACCATGTCCAACTTTGCTCTTACACAATCCAGGACAGAAACTAGTCAGGGGAAGAAGCCTGGTAAACACGTGTTCACGATTTGCTGGCGCTTCCACTGAAACTTCAGAGTGACCGCTCTGTGAGCTAGGCTGGATACGACTGTGCAGCTTCCCCTCTTCTCCTGCACTCACCTTCCAAACTCACTTCCACTGAGGTATTATCACCACCCTTGCTCTGAGCAGAGCAAGTGTATTTGAGAACAGCGCTTCAGTGGAAAAGCAGTCTTGGCTCTTCAGCCAGTTTCTGATCTTTGTGGAGAGAGACCTCCCAAGGCAAGTGCTGTCCCAGAGCCATTTAACCTCTCCTGTGGAGTAGATAACATAGGAGGCCTCAATCTTCAGAGAGCAAGGGCATGTCCCATGTCTGCCTGCAAATAATGATGGTTGAATTCAACTATTCCTCTTAGCATTTTCTTTGATGGACAGAAGAAGAGAAGGAGGTAGGGAAGGGTATCTTAAGATTGTCTGTAAAAGCTGTATAGCAAACGAAGCCATTCTTTGAAAGTTAATCTACAAATATAGACCTAGTACATAGGTAAGAGTCTGTAATGTGGGCTGAACTATGTTCATGACCTAGCGGACAGCGCCTTTCAGGAGCTCTGTACCAAAGAGATGGCTTTGAATGTTCACAGAAATATAATTTGCTTTTCATTTACTTCAAAACCCACTATCTCCACATAAACTCAAAATTAGTATGGTAATTACTTTATAATCACAAATCAAATGTGTATCTTTCATTAAATCTTTTCATCTCCCTACTTTTGCTTACAAAAAAAGGGCAATGTATTAAAAATCTCTTAAGAGCAAAATGCATTTGCTTTAGATAAAAGAAAATGCATTATTAATATTATTTGGGTACTTCTCATTTTAATCATGTCTATTATGGCATAAAATATAAAGACAAGAAATATTTTAGACTTATAAAAGCTTTTGTAAATTTTCAGTGATGGTAGCAAAAAATATTGCGACTAGCCCTGTGACACTGCAGGCTAAACTTAAGGATAACCTTCTTTGAAAAAAATAATGATTATAATAAATAAGAAAGTAAAGTTTTAACCTTATTTCAAAGATAGAATGAGTTCCAAGTTCCAAGGTATTTGAGCTAACAGATACCACAAATTTAACTATGATAAAGCTTTTGATCTGAGGCCCCTTGAGTCGGTAGACTACTGGTGAAGTGGCCTTAGGCTGATTAAAGGCTTGTCAAATTATTAGTGAAAATTTGTTCACACTTTGAGTTTGGCAGCTTTTGAAATGTTTTCAGTTTTCCCTACTTAAGGACAATGTTTTTTAATAATATGTGTCTGTTGTGTGTAAAGGGAAGAGAGGGGACACTACACTAGACTCTAAGTCCTAGAGTTAATGCGGTGTTGATTTGGCTTGGCTCCCCTTCCTCACAGGGTATCTTTCCTTGTTCACAATGGCCTTCATAAAGAATCCTGTATGATGACAAAGTGGTAAGCTGTTGTTTTCTTAGTGCACCCAGGAAAATTGTCTTAAATCTATATCCAGACTTAGATCACAAAAAGTTATGGAGAGTTTTTTCTCTTTCAAATATTAGGAAAGACATTAGTTGATTTGTTCAAAATAACCTAGTCTTGGTCTTTCCTTGTTGTCCCGTTTAGATGTTTGGACTCGACCCGTAAATATGGGGCCGAGTCTAAAATTTGTCCCCATCATCCAAGATATACCTAGTAGGGCTGTTAGAATGCATCCAGAAAGGATCCACATCTACTCAAAAGTCACAGGTCTAGGGGAAAACTGTCATGCCCTTAACATCACGGAGAACCGGCCATCTTGAATTATGGAGAGGGGATATTTGAGTTTTGAATGTCTTTCTGTCTCTATTTGTCATTTTCCTGTCATTGTTGTTCACACAATTTGATGCTTCATTGATCTAAATTTTCATTACTACAGCAGATATCTAGTGTGACTTTGACGCCTAGGATTTTATAGCTCTATCAGTATTCAGGCACACGAAGGGCCATTTGCCCAGATTTTGAAGCCTGGTTCTACTTTACCTCTTTAGTTCTACCAATGAATGTCTCAAAAAAAAAAAAAAAGAATGAGTTCCACGAGATAGGCGATGGAAGTCTGCTGACCCCTCCAGGTATGAATGCCATGTGAGGACTAGAGCTGCACATGCTGTCCTCCATCGCTGAGTCAGACTGTCCAGACAGTGAGTACGTAAGCAGCGTCAGGAGCTGCCGCTGTACAGACGCCTTTGCTACACAGTCATCAGTGGCGCACAAAGGGGCAGGGCACACCACACCAAAGCCCTTTCCTAGGGGCGTTCCGAAAGCCCCAAGCAGTAACGTCTCCAGACGTTCCTGACCTCCAATCAGAAGGTCGTCACAAAGTTAGCTAAATGTCTCAATTATTTTTAAATAAGCTTTAAGATTATGGTCAAGAGCGTTGGCATCGATGCGATCCCCAAGTCTGCCCTTTCGGATTTTCACATTTCCCCATAGTACTTACCACTGTCTGGAACTAATTGAGAAGTGGATTCTTGTTTTCTTTCTTGGTCCCTCAAAACGTAAGTGACATAAAGATGGGCATCATATTTGTTTTGTTTGGTATCTCTAGTGAACAGGACAGTGCTGTCCAGGCAGTAGGCATTTAGTCGGTGCTTCCTAATGACTAAATGAGCAAAGACGGTGAGGCAGAGGACTCTCTGCGGAGGCTAGGTCCTTATGACAGTTCACCTCCTACTAAAGTGTGCAATGGCCTCTACTGTCATAACTTACTGACTCCTTTATAGTCTGCTGCAAATATTCAAACTGCTTCTGTGTCTTCACCAAATATGGCATTTCTAAGGAAACCACACTGCCCAAAAATAATGAATGAAATATGGATCAACTAGAAGCCAGAGACTTCTAAAGGTCAGAGCTCTCCCCACTGGCTCATTTGTTTCTGTTTGGGCACAATGTATCTGTGCTGCCCTCCTACGCCTGAAGGAACAGTTTAAATACAGTTTCACAATAAAATTGACAAAATGAAGTTGATTCATGATTCATCTCGTTTTTACACGATAGAAAAGGGCTAACGTGTGTAAAAAAAAAAAATTCTAGAGTTTATAAATAGAATCGTACAGAATAGAATCATTACTTATTATGGCCGGTACATATTAAAGATTTCCCCTGGAGGGCTGATCCAGTTTGCCATATGTGACTGGGGTACAAACTGAGTTCTCTAGTAGCACTGAGTGAAATGAGCAGTTTGATTTGTGTGCTCAGTGCTGGAGCCTTCATTAGCAATTCAGAAATGTCAATCTGCTGCGTTTGCATGGCTCTCGTGCCCACTAGTAAATAAACATGGCTGAACTACAAAGTGGCGCATATGCAGCAAGTGATTTCCCAGTCATACATCTCCCTGCGTGCAATTTAAGGAAGATTATTTGTAGCGACTTCCTATTTTGCCTTGATGTTTCCTATAACTCAGGTGCTACAGAGATGATGGTGTCGGGCAATGGCGTGCTCTAGGTATGCTCAGCTGTCAGAAGGATTGGCTCTTACCACGACTGTCACAGCCCTCAGTGTCTGAGAAACATTGTACAAGAAGGTTCAGGGATAAGAGCTACAGGGAAGTCCTTTCCTTCCATAGCTTTTGCACTGAAGGAAAATCGATACTCCCGTTCATCAAGCTAGAGGGATCTCCAGTTCAGGGTTTAAAATGAGGTGACTTTAGAAAATCAGGTAAGGAGAAAGCTGTATCTCTTGGCCAGCATGTGGGAAGAGAGGAGAAATGTTGTATGTAATTTGGTATAGATTTGAACCCTGGGGCCAGTGGATACACCTCACTTATGCATAAGCCTTAAATGACAGAACAGCTCCCCAGATTTCAGGCTCTCACATGTTCTGTTACATAACTGGGTTTCGCTTGTATTACAATCACTACGATTTTAAAGTAAATTTAAATTGATTCTTTACTTCATTTTCTCTTGCACTTCAATATCTGAGGTTGATGTACTAATTTTAGTTTTATAATATAAATAAATTTCCAACTAAATATTTAAAACCAAGGTTTATGTATCCACCTCAAAGCACCTGGCATCGGCCAATCTTTCTATTCCGCATACTCTGGGAGACACTGACTTGAGTCTTCCACTTTGATTTATGGTGCAGAAAAGGTCATTTACACGGATGTGGGATGCCTCTGCGTGCTTCTACTTTAAAGATGAAAAGAAACACTGAAGGAGAAAGAGGACCCCACAAAATGCATGGGAAATAAAAGAAGGGAATGGCCACAGTCCAACCTGAACCAGCTAAAAGAACACAGAGGAATCCATGGATAGTATAGGAAGACTTGCCACTCATCACATACTGCATTCCAAATAATTAGTGGAACATTGTCATCTCTTTACATTTTTCCCTACAACATCTCAGAATAAGTTTTAAAGCCCTCATGCAGATGGGCATGCTAATGTTCTGAGAAATAAAATCGCTTGTCAAAGATCACAAGGCTAGAAAGTAGGAAGCTGGAATAAATTCTAGATAAATATGAGTTTTGGCCAGAGTCCTGGTCAGCAGTTGGTGAAGGTGGTAGAGAGAATCCTCACTGATAATGAGATGCAAAGCCTTTCTTTTCTGGAGACCAACTGAACCTCTTTTCTGAGGCACCGAGAGTGTCTGAGGTTTGTCCTGCCTGCCTAGGGCTTGTATCCATCTCAGTCTTCGGTGGCTGGCACCTGGGATTAGAGATAGGCCAACACCCAATAGCTTGGGGTGCTGAGGTTCACGAAATTCGTCCTCTGCGTAACTGAGGACTTACAAGAACTGGGACGGCAAATGCAGTATTTAGGGATATCCTATAGATTTTTCCATATATTTGTGACGTTTCAGAGCTCTCAGCTTGAGGAAAATAAGTCAAATTGGCTACATAGACATTTTTCTTCAAAATTTTTTTCCATACAGTATACTTTGACCATGTGTCTCCACCAACTCCTCCCAGATCCTCCCCACACTCCTTCCCATCCAACTTCCTGATTTTTCCATCCCATTGGAGAAACTTTTTTCCCTTTGCCAGCAGGTTTCAATTACAAAGAACTCCTTGGTTAGGGGTGGGGTCCTGTGTCACTCCTCATTCTTAATGTTGACTGTGCAGGCCCTTGGCATGCGGCTGCGGTCTCCGTGAGCGCATATGTGCAGCAGCCCTGTTGTACGTGGAAGACATTGTCTCCTTGGAGTCATCCGCCACCTCATAATCCCTCACAATCTTTTTGCCTCCTCTTTCCACATAGATCTCTGAGCCTTGATAGGAGGGATTTAATGATATTCTGTTTAAGACTGAGTGCTCAAAGTCTCTCCCTCTTTGCACATTGTCCAGTTGTGGGTCTTTTAATACTTGTTTGCTGCAAGAAGAAGCTTCTCTGACGAGGGCTGAGTGAGGCACTGATTTATGGGCATAGCAATAAGGCCACATAGCCTTTAAATATGTCTTCTACAGCTGGTAACGCTGCAACTGTGTACCTTTCATTTCATTTTTTTAAACTATGCGATAATGCAAAGTTTAGATTACAATAAGTTCATGAAATGAATCACTCACTGTGTTCTGTGATATTAACCTTGTGAAAAAAGATGTCTGGAATCAGTTCATATTTATTTCTCATGATCAGAGTCAGTGAGTGAAGATAAAATTAACTCAATAATATATTATATATAATTTAAATGTATATTTAATTATTTAAAAATCTTTCTAAATATATTAATAATATAGATATTAAACAGATGTAATGAGTATTTCTTTGTCTAAATTTATGAGTGAATAGTTTGAAGCAATTGGCCAGTCTCTTTATTCTCCTTAGGAGTTTGATGGCCCCTCGTGCTATCCCACTTTCAGCCTGAAACGTAAACCAACACATGTATATTCCATGCCCTTCCCCACCCCTCACTGGTTGCTCTTTTCTCCAGCCAACCCTTTAGTCATTCAATAAGTCCGTAATCAGTAAGATAATCTTCTTTCAATTTTAATCTGAGTAATCCCCAGAGTTATACAACATGTAATTATCCAGCACCTCCTATGTGCCAGGCACTGTTCCAGATGCTAAGGATAAAGGTGTGAAGCAGGACTAGCTATCTCTGTGTTTCTATGGTTGGCCACTGGGGACAACAGATTCAGATACGTCTACTAGGATGTCAGGCTGTGCTAAACATAAAGAAGAGAATTGATAGAAATAGGAAGTGGCGGAGGATGAAAGAAAGACAGTGGCCATAGGTTTAAAAAGACAGCAAACAGCAAGTACAAAGGCCCTGAGATCAGACAAACTTAGCTTGGAGAGGAAATGGAATGAAATCCAGTTTCCAGAAAGCTGAGAGTGGCGAGGGATAAGATTGGAAACAGAATGACACAGGTTCTGTAGAGTTTAAAGGTCACAATAAAACCATAGATGTGAGTCTGAAATGGTGGGAAGATATTGCAGGCCTGGAGCAGCTGAGGCACTGATGAGTTTTGCTCTTTGTTTTAATCTCTCTAGCTGCTTTGTGGGACACAAGAGTGGAAACAGGAAAGTCCATTTGAAAGCTGTTGTTGATTTCAGGCATGAAACGATGATTTCCTAGACCAGTGGAGGTGGGAGTAGTAAAAGATGATCAGATTTTCAGATGGAAGGAGAAAAACATGGATATGGGGTGGGTGTGGCAGTAGTAAACACTATTCAATTGATGACACGCCCCCAAAGCACTACTCAGATTAGACATGGGAAGAAGGAAGGAAGGAAAGCTCTGGAGGGATTCCTTAATTTTTTTCCCTTACCCTCTGGGTAACAGACAGAGACCTATGCAGGAAGCCCAGGATCAGTGGAAGATGAACACTGAAAACACAGAGGAGATCTAGGTTAGAAATTCACAGTCTGAGTCTGTCAATTATGAAGGTGGGATCAGCAGAAATCATCCAGGTCGTTCAGGTAGATTAAGACAAGGTCAAGGTCTAAGCCTGGGGCATAGCAGCACTCAGAGATCAGTAATAAGAGATACCTCAACAGAAGGTGTGTTAGAAACAAGAGGCAGCAGAGGCAGAGAGTCAAGAAAGTATGGTGCCCTGTGTCCTGGTAAGAGCCATATGCCACTACAGAGGAAGCAAAATGCTGAGTCAAAGAGCAGTACAAACATAGACAGATGTAAATACAAAAGGAGATAGAAAGCTTGTGTGCTAATCATGTCGGTCTCTTCAGGGGAAGAGGTTGCTGCAGGAGGGAGTGGGGATTTAAGCAAAAGGAAGTCTTTGAAAAAGCTAGAAACCAGCCCAGCCAGAGTTCTCAGGAAGAAAGACAGTGCAGAAGAGGGGGAAACAGAGCTCCTGATGAGAAGCTATGTGAAAGCCATGAAGTTCTTTGTGGAGTATGAGGGAAAGGGATACAAAAACTTCCATGGAGAAGAAGTGTCATTCCAAAGAGTAAGTGAATGGATTTTCTGGGACATGTCAGGGTATCATCCTATAGTATAGTGTGCATCTCTTCTCTTTTGTAAACCTGCCTCCTCCAAGGGGAATGAAGTGGGCTTATCCTTCCAATACTGGTGCCCATGTCATCCCCACATATCGTATGCTGGTTCCATTAACCTATCTCCCACTATCTTCTTTCCCACAATCATTTCTTCTTATGAGCTCCCAGCCTATTTTTGTAAGAAGTTTTTGAGGCTTTTTGGAGGTTGTATTAGTCACTTTTCTTTTACTGTGCCAAGATACCATGATCAAGGCAACTTATAGAAGAGTTTATCTATTGGGGCTTACATTTTAAGAGGGTGATTTCATGACCATCATGGTGGAAAGCAGATGCACAAGGAGGAAAGCATGTTGATGGAACAGCTATTGAGAGCTTACATCTGATATATAAGCAGAAGGCTGAGAGTTAACTGGGAATGGAGTGGACTTTTAAAACCTCAAACCTCACCCCCAGTGACATACCTCCTCCAATGAGGCCATACCTCCTAATCCTTTTGAAACAATGCCACCAACTGAGCATTCATGCATGAGTCTATGGGAGCTGTTCTCATTTAAACCACCACAGCAGTTTAGTATATTCTGTTTCAAGTTATTCTACAACTGTTTCAACTGACTTCTAAAGTCATCTCTAGTTCAATTAAAAGAAACGTTTCTCTATTAAATGTTCCCCCCAAAACCAGTTCTTCAAATACTTTTGAGTTTTACCCAGCAGGATTCTCAGCTGGATATGGTTCAGGTTTGTTTTATCTGCCTTAGGATCCCAACACTTTTATGCATCATCCTTACAAAGTGATAAGGTAAAAACAGGATTTAGAGCACATTAGTATCTGTGTCTTATACACACACACACACACACACACACACACACACACACACCTTCTCTTCCTCTACATTCTGCTTTCAATATGATAAGTTCTATATATACCTTTTCTGACCTCAGTATGTTTAAATCCATGAAACTGTCTGTATGACAAAGTAGCCCCCACTTTTTCAGATCTCTATCTGTTGAGTATTTATTGTGTCAATGGATTGAATTTTTCCACCTCCAGTCTTTATTCATTGGCTGTTCTAATTATTCTGACCTTCATTCAAACTAGCCAATTGTGTACTTGAATGTGTTTATCATCTCTTCCTACTATTGTCAGTTTTGAACCAAGTAAAACACTTTCCTTCCTACGTTCTCTACTGTGTGTGTCATTATTTCCCTTCTCCTGGAGTCTTTCTGCGTTTGTCAATGCTTCTTAGCATTCAGTAGACCAAACTGAATACTGCCCTTGACTGTGGTCTGAAGTGAACAAAGAACAAACAACTCGTTACTTTCCCTGGTCTGGGTGATATAGACTATTACTAAGTGCAGTAATATTTGTGCTGCAAATGCTGACAACTAAATCTAATAGGTCTCGACCTCATGACTTTCCTTGAGGCTTTATTTTCTCCCTACAGTAATACCCCTAATAATACCAGACAATCTACATCTTGTGTCCAATTGCTTGAATATTTATTTCATTATATTTATTTAGATTTGAGAAGAGGAAGAAGAGTTTCTGACACTTCCTCGGTATCCATCAGATACCAAAAATCATTTACTCTCTTTGTTTTTTATTTCAAAAAAGAAAAGATTTAACTCAATCTTGTGGATGAAGGAATTGTATCTTGTCCAAATCAAAACAGTGTGTGTGTGTGTGTGTGTGTGTGTGTGTGCGTGAGAGAGAGAGAGAGATTTCAATTGCCTTACTCTCTCATCTTCCAGCTGAGAACTGACTCAGAGATTATTTTAGTCAGGCTGTAGCTTGGAAATAGATTGTCTTCCTGATTGTTGCATACATATACTGCTCAACTTAGCAGAGAAGCAGCCACAAATTGTATGAGCATTTAGCAGATGTTAAGAATGAGCAGCGTCACTCTGCTGAAAACAGAGCACTGTGTGCCACCCCGAATCCTTGCTTCTCTCCCAGAAACACTGATTTTCAGGCTTTGGGTGTCAGTCTCAATGAGTCTCAGAGCTATAAACTTTCAGCTCATAGGTTGTTAAAGAGAGAACTTTACAAAGAATGAATCTCTACCACCACCATAATAAGAAGCAATATCAATGAATTGACACTGCCTGGTAGTACCATATCCTGATGGTCATATCAGATGGCTTCCAGAAGAGAAATAAGAGGAGGGGTGGAGGCATTTCTGTAGCTGGTGCTACGTAGGACCAAGTAACATACACATAAACACAACATACACACCATCTGAAACAAAACTCATCATTCTCAGGTCATAAGAACGTAGGATTAATGTGCTCTAGGTTGTCTTAGAGGCAGAAATGGGACTCAAGTGCAGGCAGTTAGCGGCCAGTGCTACTTCCCTGGTTCAGGGCAGCCACGGATGTGTTTGGTCTGCTGGAGAATGCTTGGAGGCAGCACTTGTTGCTCTTTCCTGCATCTCATGCTCTAGCTTACACACATCTCCTTCATTCATGTTATTTGGATGTTTGACTCATGCTATTGGGATACATATGGGGAAATTGATTTGGAAGCAACAGGGCCTTACTGGTTAGGAGCAGGCTCTGGAGCTACCTTGCCTTGTTCCAATGTCAGCAGCCCGGCTACCTGCTGCTCTATGGAAATAAGCTGGTTGCTTAAGTTTCATGCTTCTGCTTTCTCATTGTGTAAAATGAGATTACAATGAGGATTATATAAGTTAATACACATGAAGCATCTATATTAATTATCTATTGCTGCTTAACAATATTACCACAAATCCAGCAGCTTAAAACCATATACACGTATTATCTCTCAGTTTCTGTGTATTAGGATATTGAACGTAGCTTATCTGCCTTCCCGAGGGCCTTACAGAGCGGAAGTGTTATCTGAGGTTTGACTAAGGAGGGATCTGTTCCCCAGCTCATTCAGTCTGTTGGCAGATTTAAGTTCAGAACTTCAATTCTTTGTCTTCTAAAGGTCACCTTCAGCCCCCGTCACTGTCTACTTTTTCATAGGCCACAAAGAAAGTCACCAGCAGGGTGGGCACTTCAGTCATCACATAAATGTGATACCATACATCTGGATCCTTGGCAGAAGCTGCTGGTTATGTGCAAGGCACAGGCCACAACCACATCCACAAGTTGGGTTTTTAGCATCACTGTAAAACAAAAACAAACAAACAAACAAAAAATCTACCCTCCAGGCACATGTTAAGGGAAGAAATAGTTTTACGGGCTTTATGGGCTTATAGTTTAAGAGGCTTTTCAGTGCTGATGTGGCTGCCTCTGACACCTACTCCTAGAAACCCACCTCTGCCAGCTAGGACCCACTTCCATTCAAATAGCACCACAGCCTGGAACTGAGCATCCTAAACCAGACCTATCGGGAGACATTTCAGATTTAAACTGTAAGTTCGGTGACAATACCAGGGAGCTGGACATAAGGAATTCAGGACCATGGAGGATCAAAAGAGAGTGTCTGCTACAGCCTATGAAATCAGTCGTGTAAAGTGCTTCATAACTGGCAGCTATTCATTGGAGCCGATGTCTGAATCAGTTTCTCACATAGGAGTGTATAAGCTGTTCAGACAGGATATAGATGGTGAACGTAGGTACACAGGAAGGAAAACAAATGTAGATGGTCTTGAATCAGCAGGCCCTTAGGGTCATGTGACTTTTGCTCTGCTGCTGAGAACGGCGAATAAGCATCCTTCTTCCTCCAGTCTCTTGAAGTGACTTCCCACGTGCATTGGCGCTTTTCCTGTTGAATGCTCTGCTCTGTAGTTTCATTCTTACCAGGCCTGCCTCTGCTGAAGAGGAAATTGGAGCATTCTGAGTGGTTTTCTCTGAGAATCCCAAGAGTTGCCTTCATACCTCAAGAAATAGAAGTGCTTTTCTCCCTCCTGCAGATTTATCTCCTAAGGAAAGAGACCTGCCTAGGCTCTGTTTAGTTCTCTGTCTCTCAAAATCCCTAGCCAGATTTGTGTATCTGTTTTGCACACAAAAGAACCATGTGACATCTTCTGGAAAAGAAATGGTGACAAGATTGAGCTTCTGTGCTATCTAGATCATCTGCTGTTACACAGTGTTCACACCCATTTGATTCTCTCTCTGATTCATTCGTGTGTCTCCGCGGTTCACACCCATCTGATCCATGTGTCTCAACTCTGCGCATACAAGACCCGATGAATGTAAACTTTCTGTAATACCCCAGCCCTGGGAAAAGGCCGATAATGGTCTTCGTGGATGACAGAACATAATCCAGAGATGTGTTGCCTGTCCATGAGAAGTTATTTATTGAAAATTTACATGGGCTTGCATATTAAGTTTGTAAATGCATATTGTAGTCCTGGGTTTGCATTTAAGTCATTGCTTTAAGTAACCCAAAAGCCACATGTGATATATGTGTAAACAAATATGCCCTATGTCCTGTTCACATTTACCCAGGCTATGCTGGCCTGGAGAGGGAACATGGGGGTGGATAAGGACCTCTACATCTATGCTAATCACTAAATATTAGACATACATTAACTGTGATGCCACCCTGTTATTTCTTTAATTTAGGCAATTTCCCAGCTGAGTATAGAGGTGTTAATTGCTTTTGCACTTCTTTGGTTGATAGATACGTCCTTTTCCACCTAGGTAAGAGAAGCAATTATTGTAATGCTCCTGTGGGCTTGGCGAGATATTCTTTAATGGATTTTAAAGGTATTGTGCTTTTAAAGGGAAACTGTCCTCCATTCTGTTCATGTTTGAAAACAAGAGCAGACAGTGTATTCAGACCACATGATGAACCTGGTAGAGGGGAATGTGCAAATGAAAGGAAATGAAGACAGGATTAATGTATTTTCAACAAATATATATCCAGATTTCAGATAGGAGAAAATGTGCTCCAGTATATGCATAGATCACTGAATTGAACAGAGATTAAAACAGAAAAGGGGTGACCCTTTTTCTTTAGATACTCAGCAAGACATATTTTTTTTCAGAAATTTAAAACAAAATATTATTTGGATCTGGTGTGGACTTCCAAACAAGATTTTGACAATTTCCTATCTCAATTCAAATCACAAAATATTCTTTTATCTATTGTGTGAAAGTCACTTTCACAACAATCACTAGAAAAGCAATTTATTGTAATGTTTCATATCTATATTCAAGAAGCAAAAGAAAAATAGTCTTAGAACTTTTTGCTAGAATCTGGAGCTTTCTGGTGATAAGACGTCACATCAGCAGTTGAGTCAGCCCATGCTCAACAATGTCATTGTGGAAGGAAGGTTGAATTTTAAATTAAAGCCAATGTTTGTAAGTCCTAGTCAAAAAAAAATTCCTGATGTTGGCCCTTAGGCAAGTTATCTAGTTATCTGTCCTTGGAAATCTCCGTGCACTTCATCTTTGGTACCTGGAATTCAGTAGCAATCAGATGAACATCTGTGCAGGCCATGCTAAGTGCTATACAGACGTGAAGTTATTAAAGTAAGAGGTAGGCTTTGTGGCATGGGACTCTATACAAATTGAGACACAAAATATACTTTTCAAACCTGACAAAACCTTACAATGATATGATTTTGTCGCTGGGATCTTTCTCAGGACTTTAGGAAATGCCTGTGCCAGAGGAATTCTCAGAAGACTGCCATGGTTTCCTCTGTGCAGCATTATCACAGGGCTGTGGAGTTCCAGAGCTGGGAATGTCTGCACCTGCCAGTAGGCAAGGATACACACTTAGGTTACAGCGTTAGAAACATACATAAAATCTTACAGGGAAGAGCATTAGCGGCAAGGACAGATGAAGGTGGGACCAGAGACTTGGGGTTATATTATTTGATCTTCTTGTCCCTGGGTGCTTGGAAATTTTCAATTTAAAATGGAATTTGGAAAAAATATGCTGTATTCCAGCTATCCTAAGACCCATACTCTTGAAGTTCTATACATGTTAATGTCTGTGAAAACAAGAAGCATTTCATAGTTATTCTTAAACCTATAGCATTTGTGATTTCATCAGTATTGCCTCTGGATGGCTTGGTTCAGACTCTTGGTGATGAAATTCTTGATGATATAATCACATTTGTGTCATCAGGCTTTCAGGAACTACCTTTTACCCAATGAACCATCTCAGCAGCTCCTAGAAAATAAGAAAATAAGCTGGAGCCCAACTCCAGCTAATAGATCTACAACACAACCTCTACACCTAGGAAGGGAAGGCAGAAAGATTGAATTCCAGGATTCCAGCTGCTAGATAGAGTTTTCAAGAAATTATGAAGATATTGTCCCATGAAATCTCAACAATGTGGTTGCCTAAACAAGACCTTCATGATGACTGCACCAGTTGACATGCTAAGGGGAATGGTGTAAATGTCACAAGAGCCCATTTCTGGTTGAAGAACTACAGACAGGCAGTGACTGCTGAGGGAGATGGAACCCATGGTAGGTTATCCAGCCCAGATGCTCATCTCATAGCACGTGTACATATGTACATATGAGCAACTCTAACACACACTCTCTCTCTCTCTCTCTCTCTCTCTCTCTCTCTCTCTCTCTCTCCCTCTGTGTATGTGTGTGTGCATGTATGTGTGTGTGTGTGTGTGTGTGTGTAGCAATAATAATTATAAAAGAGGAGGTGAATCCAAGAAGGGGAAGGGAAGATTTGGAAGGAAAAAATGGAGGGATGGAAATGATGTAAATTCAGTGTATTTGTGTATAACATTGTCAAAATCAACTAATCTCAGCACTTGGGAGACAGAGGCAGGCTTATCTCTGTGAGTTTGAGGCTGGCCTGTTCTACAGACTTCCAGGCCAGCCCTGCCTACATAGTAAGACTCTCTCAAAAAAAAAAAAATTCAAAATGTAGCACCACAAACTGAGGACAAAACACTCAAGCTTCTGGGGCCACTGCACAAGAAGAATAAGAACCAAAACTTGTGAGGGAATCTCATCAGCTTGAAGGCAAAACCAAGGAACAAAAATATTGAGCATTGCCTGGTTCCTGATGCCGAGAGGACAGTGTTGTAAAGGAAACAGAGCTGACTGTGACACTGGTTCGGAATACAAATGCAGAAGAGTTTTCAGGAAATGCCCTAGCCAATTTATTTCTCTTGCTTTCCCTGCTCAGGTAGGTACTTTGAGTTCTTTAATAAGTACAAAATCTTTAAACTCTTAGCAATAAGAAGGCATTATATTATAATTTTGACAGCACAGTCTTGCTTGGTGCTAAATAAAGTATATGCTTTAGACATGGTGGCATTTTGAAGTGGATGAGCTATGGTGAGAAACCATGTATTTCAGTTTCTGAATTTTTTTTTTTTAGCTCAGAGATTAAGGCACAGTAAGGGCTTAGTGACTCGCCCAAGGCAATATGAATGGTTTTCCTAGGATACAATAAACCATTGGTGAATATTTTTCCAGTTGCTATCTCTTGTTTGCTCCAGACTAAGCCTCTGATTTGCTAATCACCATTGATTGTATTATTATTATTTTTATTATTATTTTAATTTCTTACAATATATATTTCTTACTTGAATAAAATTTTCTTGAGAGTTAGGGCTTTGCCGTTTTTACCTTGATAGTAAAACATTTAGCACATAGCAAATGATCAATGGATACTCAATGGAAGGATGGATTGATGGATGGGTGGGTGGGTGGGTGAATGGATGGATGGATGGATGAATGGATAGAATGGTATGAAATGGGTTGAGATGGCTGAAACATTTCACATGTAGAATGAGGCTAGGAGATAATTATATTTGGGTAAGATAATGCACACAGTGGTTGAGATATTAAACAAAACAAAGTACCCAAAGAGGTAGCTGTATCGATGAGTTTATATGTTAATTCCCAAGCTGCTTACTCTAATGATGAGCAACAATTAGTTTTATTTTTTAATATGTGGATTAGTAGAAAAGACCTGGACCAGGCCAGGATTCAGAAGACAGTGCTGCCCTCCTTGTCAGCGTAGAAGAATCCAAAAGTAGGCCATGAGAGTTGTCCTTGCTATGGCCACCTCAGACTCCTTCAGCCCAGAGTCCCTGTCAGTCTTAGGCAGGGTTGTAATAAAATGCAGAGTGACTGCAGCAGGCCTCCAGGCTTCTCCATGGAGAGCTCGCAGGGCATCCTTGCTGCCTCGCCTCTTGGTTATCTGCAGTGACTGCACTATTAGTTTCCATCTGTTCCTTTATTTGAAATGGATCAACTCTCATAACACAAAGGAAAGTCAAATGCATGCCCCTGACATATGGCATCTGTAGCAGAATAGGAGTGACTGATTTACTGTTACCCAGTGGTTCTAAGTCAGCCAGAGTATACCTTATTTCTCAGTCCTTTTCCAGGAGCACTTTGGCTACACATTCTGGTGTCCACTTTATGATGACTCCGAAATGTCTGGCATTCTGTTGTGTCAAGATTCAACTCACTGTGTTTAAAGCGAATCCAAATTCTGCTAAATGAAAGAACCTGATTTTCAAGTTTCTTTTTCCTGGATCCATGAAATGGACCGTTATCTTCTTGAAGGGCATATACTGCTTGAAAATACTGTACCCAGTATTTTTACTTTCAAAGTATCAGGGTTATTTTTAAGTTTATTCTTTCAATTAAGGGATCTAAATGTATGAGTTCTTATCCGAGGAAGGAGGAGGCCAAGAAGTGCATCCATCCTTAAGTTCTTTCACCAGATAGTTGAAGGAGTCGTCCACATTGATGTCAGGGGGAACTCAAATCCTTTTCAGTTGTTCTGGAAGAAGAAATAACCCCAGCATGATGCCCCCTTTTCAGGTAGTAGTTCATCAGCCTCACTCAATCCCTGAGGATGGCTTTCAGGAGTGTGCTGCACATCTGATCATGTCTGTGTGTTGGGTTCATCCTTCCAAATGCTCCTTCCTTTCCCCCTATTCCACTATATGAGACCTGTCTTCCATCTCTTATTGCTCAGTTGCACTTTCAGACCAGAGACTCTGTTCATTCACCACAAGATAGTGATCATAAGTAGCTATCCAAAAAACTCGTGGAATGAATTATTTCCTCCAACACTTCGTGCATTAGCTAAGTGAGTTTTGGTCATTTCTCTTTTAGATGGAAATGGGGCTAAGCATGCAGGTCGATTTTTCCTGTTTCCATTTAAGGATCCTAAAGTTCTAAGGACACATCCGTAACTTATAAGGCACTTACCCAGCACCATAGGTCGGACTGTTGCTTCCTTTCTGGCTCCCAAGCCATGCTGTGCACCGAGCTCACATGGCTAAGATTCTTAGTAGGGACATTTGTCTCAGACATTTAGAATGTGAACTGCAGACAGGTAGAGCTGGCAACTATCAGTCTTTGCTATATTAGCTGCTGGGACAGAGACTGGCAGTTACAGATGCTCAAAAAATGTTTTGGGGATCTGAAACAGTCTACAAGTAGCTGCAAGAATGTAGTTAACTTCCTTAGGGGAACATTGAAGAGCAAGAGTAATTTCAATGCCAGCCTGGCCAATTGCTGAAGTTTAACTCAGAATATCTGCTTCTCGATTATGTCAACAACTTTCACCGAGAATGTTAACCACTTGGAAGTGAAAGTCATAGATGCTGTTTTCTCAAAGAAAAATTGCTTGGAGCTCTTCAATCCAGGAAAATTACCAGGCCTCCTGCTTGATGTTTTAAAAAAAAAATTGCCCTCGTGGACTCTTATGTCCAAATATCCATCGCGTGGCCCTAGAGCTGTGTAAGAGGAGAAGTTTGAGGTCGGTGGGCCTCATCCTGTTTCTGATATCTTCTGACATATTTTTATTTAGATCATCAGATAATTAAGTAGGAATATGTCATTGACAGGTTTAGACATTCCATACTGGCCTGTAACTTGTAGCTCACATACATACATGTTGTCTATTGGTATGCTCTTTGATTGACACATTGCTCAAACATGATTCTCTAGATCCTAATTTCTTAAGTAGGTTTTGGATAGGCTACAAAAGAGTCCCTACTTAAGAATGAATTCCTCTGAACTTATTATTATTTTTATTAAAAGTCCAGAGTTTTCATTATAGTCACCAAATAGCCTGTGACTTCACATAAACTTAAACATCCCTGGTATTATACTGCCTTCTGCTTATAACAGTCAAAATACAGATTTGGCAAGGTGAATTCTTGAAATCTTCCAAATGATAATAATTTTAATAATGCTCTGGCTAACATATATAAACTCTATAATACAGGTGCTGTTGTAAGTTGTTCATATGAACTTTATCATTGAATATTCAAAACACTCTATAGAATACATATTGTTTTTATCCTTATTTTAGAATTGAGGAAAGACACACACACACACACACACACACACACACACACACACACACCATCATCATCAGTCTTGCCAGAAAGAAGCTGATCTGAATATTGCATAATTTGATGGATCACAGACTTTCATATTTACCTCCATGCATTTGAACATTCCCTGCCTTTTGAAGTACTTTAAGAATAAAAACATGCAGGTATGAATCTGCCTGTCCCCATCACTGCTGAGATCGAGCCTGAGCATAATTTTAGTTCACACAGTAACTTACGCTGGCTATTTGTATGCTATACATCCACTAATCTAATTTATACTGTGACTCCCGGAGGATGGGAGAGTTTCTGGTATAAGTCTTCATGTCACTAAGCAGCAGTGGAAAATGCCAACAAACTTTCTTCTGCTGGGCTGCCGCAAGAACTGAAACTGAGGATGCAGATGTTCATCACAGGCGCTCAGCTTTGATCCCTGTGGCTTCACTGACCAGATGATAGAGTACTGGAAAAGGCACCATTGTATTTCCTGAGAGAGATAAACTTCCCAGTGAAGTCACTGAAAGTAATATACAGGCAAAAGCATAGCACAGGCAATAATAGTCTTTCCAAAAGTCATACACAGATACCTGTGGTATTGTGATGTGAACCCCAATTCCCATTACTAAGGCATTTGATGGTGATGATGATGATGATGATGATGATGATCAGCCAGGAAAGCTTAGGGAAATAACTGCCTGCTGTTCTTTTATCATACTGCTACCATACCAGTCAGCTGTAATTCTGTTAGCCACAGCCAGGGCTTTCTACTGACTTGTTCTTTCACTCAGCAGGTACCCAGGACACATCTGCTAATGTGCCAACCACCATTACCAACACAAAGGACACAGAAGGAACGAAAGACAACCTCTGACACCAGCATTTCCAAATCTGTGTCTTACTCTAGGGAGTTTTCAGCAATAGCATTTCTCTTTCTCCAAGTTTTTCTTTTATCTATGCAGTTGATGAAACATCAAGAAGCCAAGTACTTCAGCATCTATTTTGCTGAATGTGCTTCCTGTAGGTTTTATTAATGTGCCTTCTCTTTTAATGCTACCCTAGAGAATGAAGTTCTTATAAACTTTGGGATGTGACAAAGCAAGTCAAGGCAGGGCTAGGGAGACGGTGAGATGGCGAGATGGCTCAGTGATTGAGGACACTGACTGGTCTTCCAAAGGAACCCAGTTTGATTCCCAGAACTCACATGTCAGCTCACAACTGTCTGAAACTCCAGTCCCAGGGGAATAAATGCCACCTTCAGATTTTCTTCTCAGACACCAGGGATGCGCACCATGCACATACACATACGTGCAGACAAATCACCCGTACACAGAAAATAAAATTTAACATTTTTTAATACTACCTAAGACAGAGCTTTCATCATAACTTCAATCTCATGAGTTTGTCTCATGCACTTGTGTCCACTTCTGTCAGTCAGAACCACCAACTTCCCACTTTTTTCCAGATTCCCTTTCTGAGGTACAGATAGATATCAAAATTCACTAGGTAAACGACATGCTGAATGAAGTCTTCTCTGCCCACCTCACATCTGAATCTATCTCTAACTCAGGAATTCCTCTTTATTGGTGTATCTGAAGTCTGTGTTTACTGATTAAATATTATATATCTCAGTTTCTCACATTGCCTGTGTGGGGCATAGTCAGCTGACTGGAACCAGATTCGTCCGACTATGCTATCTGGAAATTTGTCTAAACCCTAATCCTTGGCCTTCTTTAAGTTAGATTTGAATGGAAAAATGAGCTGCTGTCCTTAAAATATTGTGGCTTTCAGGAAATCTCTTTTTCTTATTCCATTCGCTGGATGCAGTCAGGATAAGTAATGCTCTGCGACAAGTTTCCAAACTTTCTCTGTTTATGAGATCCTTGGAGTCTTGGTCATTTAGGATGGTCCAAACAGACCATCTATAGCTAATTCCAAATAATATCTTGAGTCTTTTTTATTAACTTATTAACTATCTGAACAAACATAAAACAACAAAGTTTATTTCATGTTTATGTAACGCTAGTACTTAATAAGTGTTTGAGTGCTCATTACACATTTTCTCAGACCCTCAAACCAAATTTACGTATGCAAACTTATTTCCCTGTACTACACGGGTTTGCGCATGATCTCACTTCTATCGTAGCACACACACACACACACACACATCTCTGCTTCAGAATAATAAGGTATCAACAAAAGCAATGTAGTTTGGTCAACTGTTTAAATGGCAGATGCTGTTGCTTCCAGCGGATAGTAGGATGGCTGTTTCCCTCAAAAAAGTAAAATCTTATATGCGGATGCTGTGACCTCACCATGAAATTTGACGTGCCTCCGTGCACATTTATCAACCAGAGCCTCAGGGCAGTAGCAAAATTGTTGGAAGAAAGAGCAGAGACCCATGATTCTCTAAGGGAAAATGCTGACTGCTGATAAGGAACAAACACCTTTGAATGGATGTAAGCAGAATTAAGCCCAATGTGTTGGAGCCACTCTTCTTTGTAATTGTTGTTAGTGTTGGTACAACACCGGTCACATGGTTAACAAATTACACAACTACACCAACTTTCTAATAGCTGTTTTTGACCCAAAGGTGAAATAAATACCTTTCTCACAGCATTTCATTCTGCAGAAACTACTGCTTCGCACTAACATTGGAAGAACCTTTTCTCAGTTGGGAGATGGTGGGGGAGGCTGGGAATTCTTTAATCCCAGAACTAAAGAGGTAGAAGCATGCATATCTCTGTGAGATCCAGGCCAGTCTGGTCTACATAATGAGTTCCAGGACAGCCAGAGTTACCACAGAAAAAGCCTGACTCAATAAAAAAGAAAAAAAAAAAAAACTTTCTAAAGTTTAGGTTGGGAGCTTTTTAGGATTCTTCATAGTACATTGTGTATCTGCCTCCCACTCTCTTCCCCAGAAGTCTTTCCTCATGCACCACATTGCAGGTTTGCCTAGATGTCAGAATAACACAGAGCTTTCAAAAAAAACGCCTGGTTCTCATCTGCACAGATTATGAATTGACATGGACCAATTATTGAGAGACACAATTGCAGATCACCCAGTATGGAATAAATAACTTGAGTACTCTTAACACTATTAAGAAAATTGAATTTGTGGGTTTTAAACTTTCCAAAAAGAAATCTGCCAGTCTAAGTGGCTTCATTGGAAAAATTTACCAAATATTAAAAATAATTAACAGTTCTACATAATATCTTATAGATGATACAAAAAATGTATTTCCTGACTCATTTTAGAAAGCTAATATCATTCTGTTGTCAAAACAAAAGGAAGCACCAAAAAAGAAAATTTACAGGTCATATCACCCTGAAGATGAATAGAAGAATTATTAATAAAAATATTAACAACAGAATTCAACAACGTGTTTTTTTAAAATTACATATGATCAAGTGGTGTTCATCTTAGAAAAACAAGGTTTACTCAATACTAGAAAAATCTCTCACTGTAGCTCACTATATTTATCAAGCTAAAAAATTACAAGATCATACTGATCAGTGCAAAACAGTTGAAAAAAATGTCACATACTTATGACTTTAAAAATCTCTTTAAAAGTCAGGACCAATGGTTAACTTCATCAATTGAATGCAGTGTCTATAGAAAAGGTCTATAGCTCAAGACTGAAAAGGGCTAAGGGTGTCCATTCTCACCACTTCAATTCAGAGCTGATTAGGAAGCCCACCGATAATTAAAACAAGAAAGCAAAATAGGAACATGTATGTGGGAAAAAGAAAACATAGGAAAGGTCCTAGTAGTAGATGAAGTAATTACCTCTATAAGGCAGCCATCATAATGTCCTAAGGAAATTGTGTTTTTAAAGGAAACTCACCCAAAACAAACAACTGACTCCTACAAATCAGTGTGTGTGTGTGTGTGTGTGTGTGTGTGTGTGTGTGTGTGTGCGTGTGTGTGTGTCAGTTGTATGCTCATAGCGTAGCAAGGAACAATGCTTATTGAACTCAGTAATAGAATACTATCTATGATAACTGGGAAAAGTATTTAAATGTAAGACTAGCAAAACACAGAATAGAACTTGTGTTTTCAAAACTGGGAAAATATGTGTGAATGAAAGCAAAGTCTCAGTAAGATTTGCTATACTTTAAAAAGTGGAACACTCTGGGCCACAAAGAATTTGATTCCTTACAAATCTTCAAATAAAATTGTCACAAATCCCACTGAAATTTCAGCAACAGTTTTATAACTAAAAACAAGATTTTTATACTTTCTATAGAAAAGAGAAAGCAGTTTTAAGAACTATGACCAAAGTGGGATGAATCAGTCTATTTATCCAATTTGAGTGCAATATAAAGTTTCAGTAATTAAGACCATGGGACACTAATGGGGAAATAGACGCACACAGCAACAGGAACAAGCAGGAGACCAAGAAATAGACCATGTCACTACGCCTGAATTGTTTTTGACAAGAACCAAAGGCAGCTTAATAAATATGTCTGCCTAGAAAATGTCACTGGAGTAATTGGACATCTTTAGGCAAGAAAAATATGAAAAATCCTATATGAAAATTAACTCAAATTAGGTCAAAGACTTAAATGTAAATCATATTATAAGCAATGTAGCAAATATTTAGCAGCTGTGGGTCAAACAGTAGCAAAACTGTTTTGATAAATGCAAATGTCATTAAAAGTAAATCAGTCAGACTCTATATTAAGAATGTTTAGCTTTGCAGAAAATCTTGTTAAGAAACTGAAAAGAAAATTTAAGTTCAGTGAGAAAATATATGCAGGCTACCTGTTAAACAAAAAACTCCTACCTATAACCTGTGAGCAGCTCTCAAAATTCAATAGAGAGAAGAAAACAGTCTAATAAGTATAATTAGATACCCCCACACCTATCCCATGACTAAAACAGGTATTAGTGACAATATCAATTACGTGGTGGGACACAGAATTTGAATGATTTGTATACTGTAAGTAGACGCATGAGGTAAATACCCTGGGAAACAGCTGAACAGCTTATCATGAGAACTCAGTATCAGCTACTATGTGATTTACACATTATAATCCTGGGCATTTGTTCCAGAGAAATGAGTATTTATGTCCATGTAAAACCTGCATTTGAATATTTAGAGTGACCTCATTAATAATAACTGAGATCGGAAACAACTACCCTGTCATTCAACAGGCAATAGTTACACAGACCGTAGTATAACTCAGTGTACTGTGAATACTTCTCACAGACTGTTGATGCAAATGACAGCGTGGATGAAACAGAGAATGATGCTAAATGTCAAAAGAGGAAGAGGAAGAGGATGAGGAAGAGAAGAAGAAGAGGAAGAGGGAGAGGAAGAGGAAGAAATCAACCTGAAGGGTTCATTTTCATCCACAGTGCATGATTCCATTTATTTAACATTCACGAAACACCACATTACAAAAACAGAGCTTGTAAGTGGCCAGAGGTGAAGGAAGGGGTAGGTGTAGGACGGAAATGCGTGTGTCTATAAAAGGTCATTCCTTATGCTAATAGAAATTTTGTGTGCCTCGATTTTATCGATGCTACTGTCCTGGGTGTAATGTCTTACAGCATCACAAGATGCTGGCTGTTGACAAATGGTACAAATGCTCTCTTTGTATTATTTATGCATGTGATTCTACAATGATTTCAAAGTATAATTAAAAAGCTTAATACAGACACATCATAAACCCTTGAGTAACTGCCAAGTCATGATGCAGACTTCATAAAAATTTAAGAATTCACTTTTCTATTAACTGTGAAAACAAGTATAATATAGAACAATCCTATCATCAGGAGTTCTGGTTCAGTGGTTCATGGCTAGGCCCAGGAATCAGTACCGCCAAAGCTCCCCAGAGGCTACAGCACATATGTGGACTGAAGAGCAGCAAGGACTGGCACATCCCAGCAGCCTGGAGCTGCAACACCTCCCCTGCCTCCAGCCCTCTGGCTGAGCTGCCTTCAGACCTAGATTCTCAGAAACCACCCAGAACACTGCATTCCCACACTGAGTACTAGTCTTAGCAATTGCCCCCCTCCCCCTAGAGTAGTCAGTACTTATCCTGCCCCCTACTGTCAGCAACACAACGTTTGTAATTCCCTGTTTATTTAGCCCCTAAACTTCAGTAATCTTATAGAAAACCAAGGCTAACTCCCTTTCACTAGTGTAAACCTAATAATTAATTTTGAATACACAATGACGTAAGAGTGTTCAGACAGCAAAGCTTTCACAGAACAGAACACCATCGTGGAATGTATTTATGCAAAACGGTATGAAAATACAATAAAATGGTAGACCCTCTGGGACAGGTTCAGAGTGCACTGTGTTCTTTATTCATTTTGTTTTGTTTTACTTCTTCTATGTGTCCAAGCAGTCTGGCCAATTTGGGGAGTTAGGCACTGGTTGGGGGATGACTTTGCGAGCCTCTGCACCCCAGATCCCTCTTTCTGAGAGCTGTGATTGGTCATGTGATATCTAGTCACAGTTCCACGACTTCCGTCAGGAAGGCATCATGAGCAGGCTTTTCGTACTCTTCCCCAGAAATGCTACATAAGCTAGATACCTTGGGAAGTTTCCACAGAACCTTTGAAAGGATGCGTCTTCTGTTTCTATGGTTATGTGAGCCCTGCCATGTGCCCCAAACATCACATTGGTACTTTTATTGGCATCTTTAACTTTTTACAGTAGTTTGTGCTCTCTCTTAGAGTATTACATGCTGCGTGGTAGGGCTTTTACTTGTCGTCGTTGTTGATCTTGTTGTTTTCATTGCTAATTAAAACATAAGGTAGAAAGCTATCACATGCACAAACGTAAGTACACACACACACACACACAGCTATGTATATGTGCGTGTTATTTTTATTAAAAAATCTATGTTACTAAATTTTCATATTGTTTGTAAAAAAAATTTTTTTCATGATCATTTTGCTTTCCTCCATCATGGCTAGTCCTTTTCTTAAAACTTCCAGGACTTTTATCTTAAAGGATTGGATAACAAACCTAAAGGAAAACAGCAAACAGCTGAATCCCATGCTACCAGTAAGACTCATTTTGGGTACGTTGAGTAAGCAGTGGTACAGATGTAAACCTGCCATTTCTTTTCCTTTTTTAAAGTTTTAAACAATAATTAAATATGGTGATTAAGAAAATGTCAAATCTGGAGCCATCTCTTCCTTGCCAAGTAGGCATTGTCTGTTTCCTGCACTGCTGATAATTTGAAGATGCTGTATTTGCTGTGAGGTCTTCTTCTTTTGTGGAGGTATATTTGCAATTTAAATCACAAAGGACAGAAATTGCTGGTACATATTGACTTGCCCAAGTTCCCCTGTTTTACTGCAGTGTTTGTTCAGTAAGCCTTGATATATAAGTGAGCTCATGCAAATGAAGGCATCTGTCTTCATTCCTCTTTGCCATTACATCATTATGCAAACATTAAACACCAAAAAAGACATGAAATGATTGATGGTTTGAGTAGAGCCTATAGATTAGCAGGAAGAGAATTCCAGAAGCAGGTTCCTTCCTCTCCCAGACCTCCTCTTCTCTCCCACTCCTTTTGAAAACACCCATAACAGACTGAATCAGTTCCTTTGAGACTAAAGATACTTATTGGCAGTTAACATCCTCGTGATTCAGCACATTTTTTGTAAGAATATTCTACCTTTGCTTAATTTATATTCCTTCTTCAGTCCGGGCTGCTGCTCAGCTAATCCTAATCAATAAATCAAGCAGATTTGTCGGGATGCAAATTTGTGAAATGGTTCTTGCTTTTGGAAAAGCATACCTTTCATTTACCTTGTTTCCGGAATGGTTTCCCCTGTCTTCCTTCCCACACCCTACACTGCGGCTTTGCCTCTGTGACTAGTCTAAGCATCTTGAGGATAATGCCCTTAACATTTCTGTCTTTGTGTTTTGTTGTTTGGCCCATCGTAAGCATTCAGTGACTTACTGGATTAATGACTGCACAAATTACTTAATTAACTGGGACATAAATGTTTTCTTTCTTCGTATTAAAACTAGCTCTTAGGGAAAGATTTAAGATATTTTTAAATGAGGGAGTAATTGACTATTACCAGTTTCTAAAGTGTCCAGAAAGATGGACTTATATGCCAAAGAAAAAATTTAATTAAAAGAATTGAGTTTTTCATGATTTCTGAGATTCAGTCAGAAACATGGGAAGGATCTGGCACCTAGTTTCCTTATAAAGGCAAACCTACATGTCTTCTCCCCACAAGACTGAACACCATGTAGTAGTAGTAACTCCTCTCACACAGGGAGCACATCCTTCCAGACTCGAGTGAGAATAAGCCTCAACAACTTCTCATATGGCAGGCATGACACTACCACTTAAAACATTCATGTTCCTTTGGTCACAGAATATGCAGAAATCACCTTGGTACTAACCAGGAAGCTTCATCTCTCCAACTGGCTTTCATACTCCTGGTATGCATTGTGCGGGCTGCTAGGGAAAAAAGTCACCAACCATTTTACCCAGTTGTGAACTCTGTGAACTACAATAATGACCAGCATGGCAACATATGCCCCTGGGTGCAGTAGTGCCAGGAATTTTATGGGAATAACCAACTACTTTCTGATTGGGGTTAAGGCCTGCTCTACAGGAGGAAATATATGCTTAGTACTAGAAATCTGGCCGAGGACCCACAGTTAGGAAGCTCAAAGGCCCAAGGGGTGAAACTACTACTGTTATTCTGTCAAGTGAACCTAGTATCCAACTGCCATCTAAATTTGTGTTTTATACCCATAGATTAATGAAACTCCCAGATCTCATCAGAGAAGTTTCTTTGTGCAGTAGACAGTAGTTAGTGAAGAAACTGGCAATAGGTCAAAGTGACTGTGGAGTAGCTAGCCATATTGAATATCTATATCACTGGGGGGGGGCAGCGGGGAGAGAGAGGAAGGCGCTAGCTCAGGGACTATTGCAGCAGAAGGGGCAGAAAGATAAAAAGAGCCATAGATTGTGGAGGACCAGAGTGAAACAGTGTCTTCTGGACACGACAGGACTGCTGTTCATGAACTGCTTACAGCTTTGGGTGACTGCATGAAACCTGCACAAGGTCAAGCCAGTCAACATTCTAGCATGAGCAGGGGAGAGGCCCTTGATCCTCCTACCCCGAACTGTGGAGCTACTGGTATTTGATTGCTGCTCAGGAAAGGCGAGTCGATTTTCGTAAAGAGTGTGTGTTCCAGACTCCAGTGGATGACCTTGTACCCTCTAGTTTGGGTAGCACAGAGTGAACCTGGATTATTTTAAAATGGAAAAAAGAGAAGAAGATGTGAAGTTGGGGTTTGGGAGGTGGGGTGGGCTGGATCTGGGAGTGGTTAAAGACAGAAGTGGGGGAAAGTGAATATGATCAAAACACATTGTATGAAATTCTCAAATAATTAATGAGATATGTTTTAATCGTGCGTGTATCTCCTAAAGTGAAGGTCTGTATCAGGTGTTTAAGCTTATAGGACCACTCTGCATATCTTAAGATCAGTCAAAGAGTTTTTTGGTTGGCCAGAATTGCTAGGCACCCTTACATTTCTGTGATGTAGAAAGACACCACCTACTATGTGATCCTGGTTAATTATTAACGTTTTAACATTGAATCTTGCTTCCTACCAACAAAGACTCTGGGGTTATTTCTTAAGTTGCATCCAAACACTGCTATTGCTGGGCCCATATTGATGTCAATGTCTTTTCTATGCAGTTGCTGTTTGTTTTAAGGGGGCAAAAGTGAAGTGCAAATACTAATTGACATAAGTACACATCTCTGGGTAATAATGTAAAATGCCTGAGCTTTCAACCAGAAGCCCAGAACTTTGATTCTTGAGCTTCAGTCCTTATCTGATCTTTCAGACAAAATGTTATGTATGAAGCCGACATCAATATAAACTAACAGCTTCTTCCTTGGACTCCACTTTAAAGAGCAATATATTATGCACCTTCGTGAGGCTTTCACGGAAAAGCTGACTTCCTGAATGGGATGCTGGGGCATTACAGCCACAGGACCAGGCAGTGCTGATAGGCCTGACTGTGTTGGTCTGACTAGACCACAGAAGTGGTTTCTTTCCTTAAAATGATTCTTTTCATTTGTTGGTGGAATAACACACCAGCAACAATGTAAATATCTGTATGATAAACATCCATAGAGATTTTTAAAATTATAACTGATTGTTATGTGTAATAAGAAAAGGTGAAAAGGGTACAAACAATCTTTTTTTTTCCCCTCAAACGTTGACTTAAAAAATAAGGCTGCTCTTGTAATTTTGTGTATGTTTCACATTCTAGAAATTCACGACCCAAAATTCACAACCTGATTCAGTACACGTTAGAAAACCATGTTGTCCGCCATCCACATCCAGAAAGCTTCTGTGTAACAGGAGGAACTAACTCCAACACAGAGTTTATCATAGTTGGCCTCCACATGATAAATATTTGCCCTTCTCATTTTTAGTTCCAAAAGGAAGTGTATTCTTAAATTTCTCTTACCTTCTATCTTGGCTAAAATCAAAACGTGAGTTTCTGATCAGTGTGTAGATATTATTCTCACAAGATCTGTGAGCTTTAAAAATTGTGTTTCCTAGATAATGAGAGTTTTAAAGCAGTTACCCCAAAATCCTGAGGACCAACCCTGCCTTGCTGTGCTGTAACATACTCATCAGGAAATAAGAGCTGTCACCTTGGCCATGGTATTTTGATTTGTAAAGATGAAGTAGCGTTGATAGTATTTCCTGAACCTGTGGGGAGCACTCTTTTGACAGGTGGCTCCCTAAACTGAGATGTTCAGTGAATAGCAAGTTGGCCACCTCATTGTATACATTTATATGATTATTTAAAATTCCTTTTCTTCTTGCTTGACAATTGTCTGTTGTATTTTGAATTACAAGAATAGAAAATAAATCTCTAGTGAATGGCAGAAACCGCAGGGAGAATGCTGTCGTTGCTACGTCAGAGGTTTCAGACTATTGCTGAGCTAGAGCGGACTAGCCCACTGATGCTGGCTAAGCACCTCTCCTAGAACGTCTTTTTAGTGCCATCTATACACCTGAAATTATGAGACACTGCGATTTACAATGCAAGCAGAGGTCTTTCCTCATAAATGAAAAAGTGGGGGAAATGTAGGAGGTGGAGTCCCTTAACCACACAAACCAGCATCCCTGGTTCTGCTCTCGTTTCAATGGGCTGAATGCTTCTGTTTTGCAGAGGAGTTCAAGGGCTCCACCGTGGTGGAACTGATGAAGAAGGAAGGCACCACGCTCGGCCTGACAGTATCAGGAGGAATTGATAAAGATGGCAAGCCAAGAGTGTCCAACCTACGGCAGGGAGGGATTGCTGCCAGGTACTGCCTCCTGGGGAAACCAGGCGGGGGTGAGGGGGTGGGGGGCAAGGTTATAATTAATTCCAAAAAATGATAGTTTATCAGAAAAGGTCACTGATAAATAAACGACAAATGCCATCTGCCAGGCAGCGCCTCCCTGCAGGGGCACAGCAGGCATGCTTTGGAAGCTGCTCCCCAGCTCTGCCCCAGGCTTGTCTGGGTTGTGTTGAAGCCACTGGGGAGTTTCATGTGGCCCAGCTCTCACAGGCTTAATTTGGACAGGATTGCTTAAGGTCTGACTGTGCCTCTGGATAGCAAATGGGCCGCAGTGGGAAAGTGGCATTCAGTTCCAAATGTGGACAGATGACCCATAGGTGTGAAATGGCCAGTAAGGAAGAAAGGGAGGCACAACTCTAGCTTTTCGGGCAACGTGTTTATTTTTCTCCGAAGGAGGTTTTCCTTTTCTCCAGGACTTAAGATTCCCTAGAAGAAACACAGAGCAGGAAACTCACACTTTGTCCGCATGGTCCAGTGACAGACATTTTGACTCCTACCATTAATCCCACAGCCTGCTCCTGGCTTGGAAGCCTGTCTGGTAGATAAAGTTCAGAGCAGCAGGGGTTCTGTGGTTGTGTGGGGCAAGAGGAATGACGCCGAAAATCAAGGCTTTCTCTGTAATTTCTTCTTCCCCGATATTCTTTTCATCAGTTCCACTAAGTAATAGACAGTTTTTTGAAAACCAAACAATGAGAAACAAAACATGCTATTTCCATGGTTTTGATTCTGGCCTCACTCCCAATAAAGACATGGACGGCTGTGGAATGTCCATAAGGGAGGCAATGAAAACTTGAAGGATCGAAGATAAGTGTCCATCCCTAAAGAAGCAACACTAGAGGGCAAGCAACTCATATAATTTGTAAGTTTTTGTTTGTTTTGTGGTGTTTTAAAGATAAAAGAGGTAAAAGGTTTGAGGAACAGTCAGAGATAGTAGCACACCCAGGGCAGAAGTACCCGTATGTACCAGGCAGGGTGAGGAGGCTGCCCCCCCCTCAAACACACATACACACATCCCACCCAGACCCAGCTGTGCTTCTCTTCATGTCTGCTCACAGCCAGGAAGCAGGGTGTTTGCCAGTCCACCTGTTAGGCTGGATGAGGGAACGCGACCGCACAGGAGAATGCCCATGCCAAGGCTGTACCCATGTGGTGACATTGTTTTGCAGAAGTGACCAGCTGGATGTGGGTGACTATATCAAAGCAGTGAATGGGATCAACCTGGCCAGATTCCGCCACGACGAGATCATCAGCTTGCTGAAAAATGTTGGGGAAAGAGTGGTCCTGGAGGTGGAATATGAGCTCCCGCCAGTCTGTAAGTAATCACAACCGGGGAAGGTGGCCCCACTTCCTACCGCCACTGCCTTCTCTTCTTCTCTTTGCCATCAGTGTTGGAGAGCAGTGGCTTGGTGCTGCAAAGTTACTTGAAAGGGGAACCATGCAGCGTCTTCAGAAAGAACTGAAAAAGCACGGCGAGCAACGCAATTATTCAGGAGCCGTGTTCCATGCAAGTGATCTGTGGACATTTTTCCCGCTTAAGCTGTTTTAATAAACAGTTAATATAATTTTTAAAATCCCAGGCCTTAAGTGCCATCCAAAGACTGTGCTTAGATTTAGAAAGGCCTGTTTACACGCTTTATGGTGACTCTCCCGTGGATGAGTTCACAAAAAAATAATAAGATAAAATAAAAAATAAAAACAATACCACAGCTAATTGTTATTAAGTAACGAGAATAGTATTTACTTACATGCAGCAGACAAATTTCAAGACCTTACTAAATGCCCGGCAGTATGAGAAATGGGTCTAGCATCCATTCCTGTCACCCTCACCACAAAGATGGGGACAGACTGAAAAGGAACTTCAGCATCGCACAGACAGGCTCAAATCCCAGCCTCCCCTTTACTGGCTACATGTCTTTGAGAGAGTTGCTTAAACGGTTTACGTCTCAGTTTCCCGATTTGCAGAATTCCGCAAGAGGTAACTGAGGTGTTAGTTGTGAAACACTCAGAACATTGCCTGACACTCTAGAAGTTTTTAATAAACGATAGACCAACCAATCAAAACTGCAAGGTGGACATGTGCAATTATTCTTTTCATTCTTTGAAGGCGTGAGGCGAGGCTTTCTCAGATTAGTAGGCTGCAAAGTATTTGAACCCTGCCTGTCTGCCTCCGAAGGCCATTGGCTCCATCTCAGGGGGTATGGCTTCTGCTGTGTGTTATGCTGCCTTGCATTTAAACTACGCTGTTCTAGTTTCCCATCTGCTCTGATGGCTGTCACCATGGATGTGCACCTAGACAACTCTTTGCTCTTTCCTACCACTGAGAACTTAAAGCATTATGAAGAGTTGATGATAATCCATGCTCAGTAATGTGTTCATGAGTATTTGCTACGCCCCAGCCATGACTGTGCTCTAGAATCTTAGGGCACATCCGTAGGGATCACACTCTGCGAGAGCGAGGCGGTATTAAACAAAAACCATGATAACATTGTTATATCATCAAGGACAGGGAAAGTATGAGAGAAATAAATCACAAATAATGGGGATGGGGTAGGATAGGGATCAGACCGCAGGGTTAAAAAGGGAGGTTAGGGATGGTCATTGAGAAGGAGACACTGATCCAGAACGTGAAGGCAGCTAGGGAAGCAGCTGTATGAATTTCTGAAAGAAAAGCTCCAGGCAGAGGAAACAGTGATAAGAGCAAAAGGCAAGACAGTGCCCGTGGTTGTTCCAGAAGCATGGGGCTAGAAGTGGAATGAGCAGGAAGAGCATTAAGAGATAACGTCAGAGATCTAAGGGATGGGGTGATCTTGTGGGCCACTGGCAGCGCACCTTTTGCTGTACTCTGAATGACTCAAGGAGCCTGACTTCAAACAGAGCCGAAGCATGATCTCACAAGCTTTCTGGCTGCTGTGCTGTACACAGAAGCAATGAGCAGAGACGGAGGTAAGGACACAGGTTGGGGGATACTGCAGCGACCCAGGTGAAAAATGTTGGGATGAAGGTGGGAAGCACAGATTCTGTATCTGTTTTCAATACAGAGCCGATATGGTTTCCTAATGAATATGAGGTAAGTTGTGCAAAAACAGAGTCAGGAGTCACACCAAGGTTCTGAGCAACTGGAATGAAACAGTTGCCATTAATGGAGCTTGGCAAGATCACAGAGAGAGCTGACTTGCTGGGCAAAGATTATTTGAATACTACATTTGAGATGTGCATTTGCCATGTACACAGAAATATCAAGGAAAAAGCCACCAATGTGGGCAAGCGATTTCAATGGAAAGTGAGACTCATGTTAATACAAAAGGTAGTTGAGACTTGGGACCAGATTAAAGCATGCAGGCTATGTTCAATTCTCTAAGCCTTGGGGTCCCCACCTGTAAATGGCTACATGTACTCTGATGTACTCTATAGGAATTCAGTACTGTGATCACATACTTAAGCCATTGTTACATGCTTGGCAAATATTAGCCGTTATTAACATTACCATTATAAGGGCACTGTGGCCTCATTAACTTTATGAAAGTCAATTTTAAATCATTATCTCAACATATTGCCCAGGAGTTAAGAAAACCAGCTGTACAGAGATGTTGCTCCCCTTTATACATTTGCATTCCACTGGGTGTACATATCAGTAAAACAGGTTCTCTTCCTAAAGGGACTCAGTATAGCTTTGGGGGTAAAGCTCAGAATGAAGATTTGTCCCGTATCATGGATGATTCAGAGCTGGGGACTTGGGAGAGAATGGGAAGGGATGGTACAGACTGACTAGGAAGAGGAACCTTCTGAACAGAGGGTCCAGCAAAGGAGTAAGAGCATGCAGTGGCCTGCACAGGCTAGACTGCAGATGGGGTTGCTGGAGCACAAGGAAGAGGCAAAGAGGCCTCAGATAAGGTGTGGCCAGTGAGGCGGGAGGACGTCAAGTGATAAGGCCCCAGGGAGATGTGGGTGGTGAGGAATCCACAAAGGCCTTCCAAACTGCAAACCAGAGTGGTTAGAATCATCATTTTAGAAACTAAATGGGGAATAGATCGAAACCTATTTGCCTGAGGCTGTCTCCATTTTCCAAGCAAGGTGATATCCTTGGCCTATACAGCATCTCTAGAGATGAAGAAAAGAGGGTGGGACCAGAAATGTTTAGGAGTTAAATCTGTTGAGGCTTGGTGCTTTAACAGATCTGTCTTCCCCCATGCAATAAAACTAACAGGAAGAGAGAAAATATAATTTTAAACACCAAAGTATTTTTTTTGTGTGTGTGATATTTAGCTGGGAAGAGGCCTATCCTCCAAGGATGATCTCTCTGTTTTCCTTAGGTTTGGGAAATTAATAAGATCTTGCAGTTCAGAAGAGTGGATGGCATTAACACGCCTCTTTGGTACTTAGCTTGGAGCACTAGAGCTAAACAGGCCATGGTAGCTACCTGAAGTCAAGGCCAGTGTCTGTCTGCCCCCGCCCGCCAACAATCATGCACCATGCACTCAGATCACAGCTGTGTGAATCTCAACTGACTCCAGAAACTGACTGGGAAAAAGCTGGAGGAAGGATATGTATGTCTGTGATCTGAGAGAAAGAAAAAAATTAAAGTTTGACCTTGGGCAATCCATTTATCTTTCCTAAGATTTAGTTTCTTTATGAAAATGAAGCACTTGGTCTACCCGTGTTCCATACTTCATTTTAACTTGAAAATTATGTACTGCTTTCAGACACTGCTTAGACAGAACGTGAGCAAAAAGTATTCTAGGCATTTACACATTAAACATTGATCCAAAAAAAGTACCTTCACACTCTTTTCACAGAATCCCAGTGGGGTTTTGAAATACTAAATAATTCACATCCATTTTCAGTTGACAGGTAACATTTTATCATCAGCTTAAACAATTAGAAAGAATGTAATTTAGGAACATTTTATTTAGCTAACCGTGTTTCCATTTAAACTTAGAAGCTACAGATTTACCCTACTTAACAGTTAAATACAGAAATCTGTCGGGTCTGTTTAGCTCCTGTTAAATCATTAGCTGAGTCAGACCAGCTGTCCAACAAAAGGAACCATTGCCTTTACTCAAATAGATGTGTGAATGCAGGTCACTGAGTGGCCGTCTCAGTTCTAGCCCCTGTGCTCTTCGTGGTGGCAGTGGGAAAGGAGAAGGAGGGGCATTTGAAGATTTCCTCTGTGCGCTTCATTCTGGGGTTGAGTCTATAGGAGTGCTGCTCTGTGATTCTGTCCCTACAGCAGAGGAAAAGAAGCAGGCCGCCCCCTGAGCACATTTTGTAGCCTCTGTTTGCATCCGCTAGCCTCACAGGGACAAAGCAAGACAGGGACATGTGGGCTAGGGACATGATGAAGTGGGGAACAGCTCAACCCTTGTTCTCCTGTAGAGGAGGTGATGAGGGGGAGGGGTGGAGTGTTTGATTTGGAGCAATCTCTCATCTACCACAGTAAAACTGCTTTACAGAAACACATGCATTTTCACAAATAGAAACAAGGAACTCACGTACAGCTAAAATACCAAAGAGACCTTTTACCTAGCCTTTGATCCTTTGGCTAAGCCCCTTCATTACATCTCTGTGCAACAATGAGTAACATTCACATGGTCAGTAATACAAGGATACCGATACCGGCTGTGAAAACGAGACCAGCAAGAGCCAATAGTGTGAAGAAAACCTATAAAAGCCCGATGTGTTTTGTTAATTATATTCAAATGTTGCCAGCAATAACACTTATCATTGTAAATGATGGAGATCAGTGTGTGGATGACCTAAAGCTGTGGGTGATCCCAAAGTCTTCATGCAGACTTGATTTGACTAGAGGAATTTTGTGGTCACTAAAACACTTTTTGTTTAGAAAACTAAAACAAATTTAAAATTCCAGCACTTCCCATTCCCAGAACAGACATCCAGCCAACAAGCACAGGTGCCTGGAGCTGGAATGTGTTTGTGTATAATTGAAAGATGATTTAATGATTAAATAAAATAATATTTGCAAACAACTTTGCTGCATTCTGGGCACAAAGTAGGTGCCCATCAGTTATTTCTTGCCACGCTGTTGCCTTCCTCACACAATAAAATAAAAATATCTTATTCTGGACTATTTTCTTGAAGTGGCTTCTTGGGTCATGGACATACAAAATCATTTAGTCCAAGCCAATTTCATTCTCCATTTAATTAAAACGATCCCTCAATTCTTCCCTCCGTTTGTATTTGCTGTTCCCAGTTGCTTAGAATAAACTGAAATTCCCCTGGTAGCCAGAAGATGACACTGGATTAAATCATCCATACGGCAGAACACTTGCAGAGCTGTACATTGATGCTGTTTGACGGTATATCGGGGTTCTTACTTTACTTTGTGTCCAGCTTGGTAGTTTGCAGACCAACTTTGTGTACCAGCCTGATTCCATGAGTTTAAATGTGTAGATTTTATAATTCTTCCTATAGAATTCCTATAGAATTCCTTTGAGGGTTTAGCATTTCTGTTAATTAAAAATAATTACAATGAATGCTTGATTTAAGCCTTTAGTTGGTTCTATGAATGGCAAGAAGAGAGTAGGTTTTCATCGATCTTTAAAATTGTCTGTATGCAGATGCTGCTTGACTTCAGATGGAGTTAGGTCTTGAGGTACTCATCTAGAGTTGAAACCTTTGTGAAGTTAAGATGCTTTTAATGAACCTAACTCACTAAGCATCTCAGCCTGGCGCGCCTGCAGTGCCCTCAAGCCACTCCCACTAGCCTAGGTTTGGGTGGTAGCATGTAGCATAGGCTCATTTTACAAGGAAGTGCCAATGGCTCCTGTCATTTGTTGAACACTGTACAGAAAGTGAAAACAAAATATAATGTGAGCATGTTCCACACCAAAGTCAAGTCAACACATTGGAACTCAAGCAACGTAAGTCATGTTTTTTTGCACTGATAGGTTTATGCAAGAAGCAAGTTAAGGTCTCGTAACAGTATAAGATGTGTTATCGATAATAACTATGGTTACAGATATCATTACAATAACTATGACTATAGATATTATGTTTTTTGACATACGATCTCACTATGTAGCCCAGACTGCCCTTTAACTCACTCTGTAGCCCAGGCTAGCCTTGAACTTGCAATTCTCCTGCCTCAGCCTCCCAAGTGAAGAGATTACAACCAGGCTCCCCCATTCCCAGCTTTCCTTGTATAATATTTTAAAGAATTGGAAGCCATGGACTTTCGTACAGCACACACATTCTTCTTTGCCCACCAACAAAATCATTCCTGCGCTAGTCATGTTAAAATACTAATTTGTGGAAATTTTGTTTTTTTTTTCATTTATCAATAGTATGTTATACAATCAGAATCACTCACTATATCCCAAAAGCAGTTTCACAGAATATTTTAGTGACTATGCCTTTGTTCGAATACTCGCATGTATGCTATAATGTAATTAGAGGCTCCAACTTGGCAGTGCAATTATATTTTGTGAAATGAGAGCAATAAAAGGCAAACAACAGAACACTGTGAAAACAGACGAATTTAAGCAGATCTTTTGTTTTCTCTATCATCACATTTTGAATGTACTCAGGATTTCTTTAGCCCTCCACCTATTATTTGGGCTGCTGGCATCTTTGTCGAATGGCTGTCTATGTGTCAGAACAGCTATTTGCATTAAGCAATCTGTTGATTGTAATCTGAGAGTAATGAGTTTGCTTCATATTCCAGCTTCAAAACTAAAAATGAATGCAGAAATTATTTCATAACCTTTGCAAAAGTCATATTGCTTTTGTATTTAACAAAGGGAAACATCTCTATATATTGAAGATTGCCTTGCTGGATATGTAGAGTTTAGGCAATATAAACATCACCTCCTATCTAAAATGTGTCTATCCAGAATGAATGGAACTAGCTATGATTTTTGCATCTACTGGGAACAATATGTATCATTTATATGGATAAATATTTAGAGTGCCTGAATGCTGATCCAATTCTTTTTTCTCAGACTTCATTGAAACTATTGCTTTTTTATTCCAAATAAATTATTTGCAACAGATCTTGCAAGCCTATTGTGTCACACAGAAAAACTTGTAACAGAAATGTTACTACAACTTCAGACTTACGCTTTCCCATTTCATTCCCATATTCAGCTGTACAAGGATCCAGTGTTATGTTCCGAACAGTGGAGGTCACTTTACACAAAGAAGGCAACACCTTTGGTTTTGTAATCCGAGGTAGGTAGTGGTTAAAAACTACGGGCCATCAGATATTCTTAGAGAATTTCTCAATGAGATACTAGAAGGCATCCTTAAAAACTTGTGTTTCCATGGGATAAAATTATCTTTAAGTTAATAAGACAATGAAAAAGAATTAAATGAATTCCAAATGATCAACTTTGTTCTAGCCCCGTATTACAGAACAAGTAGCCACTTTTAGGAGACCTGGTAAGTTCTCAGTCACTGTACTAACTTAACACTTTTCAGTGTGTCTTTTTCCTTGTATCTAGTCAGTATTCCTGACTCAAAATTGTTAATAGGTATGACTTGATTTAATACCTGAGGATCAAACAACTGTTTTAAATTACTTTCTTTTGGAACACATTTTATTATTGCAGCTTTCTAAAAATGGAACAAAGATAATCTAATCCTTGGAGTACGCATGCGTATCATCAGTTCAGCCCATCTTATTATTGAATGGCATTGATAATAAAGGGTTCCAGTGACTCCATTAATTCTAACCTATGACTATAGGTTTTTATGGGGTTTTTTTGTTAGTCTTACACCCCTGAAAAACTATTGCAACATTAGCAGCTCTTAATCCACAATGTGATAATGAGATTCAACAATGACATACACATCAGGAAATTGCCACAGTACACATTTTGGGAGATTCTTTTTTCTGTTGTTGCTGCTACCTGTACAACTTTGTTCTTTACAAGAGTAACACATTTCTCCAAGTGATTGGCAAATTATTAACTAACATTAACCAACCATTTTAATAAATATATATGCATCAAAGGCTAAAACAGTGGCTTTTCATATTAGCTGAGCTCTGAATGTTTGATTCTAATCTGGACAAGTCATTTAGCAAACCAATCACTCGATGAAATATTTAGTAGGCACACATCAACATGTCAATATATCAATAAGAGCTGTGGCATTATAAGACAATAACCCTACTTCAAGAAATTAAGTTCATTGAATTTCAGACATAAGTTGATAACTTTCCCAAGTGAGTAAAACAGAAGATGAACTGGGAGTTCATTGTGTGGTTGGGCTCAGTGGTTATGACATTTTTCTGATTATGAAATTTTTCTAGCCAAAACCTGTTTTTAAGAGTTTAGGTTCCTAACCACATCCATTCCTAAACTTAAAAAAAAAAAAAAAAGATAAATATAGTAAAAAGTCTTCCTACAAAGTATTTAGGCTGAAAGGTACAGACCTTCTTTGGCTGTATAACTATAAGAGAAGTGTTTTTGAAACATGAAAAAAATGCCTAATTGTTAAAAAACTATAGCAAAGATCACTGCTTCTGCCCATATTCATCACTAATTACTATAAGATTCATCAATGTCAAATCAAATTGCCAACAGAAAACCTAAGACAACAGCAATTCATCCCTACAAAATAAAGAGAACAGGTGCAACTGAATCCCACATTTCTCTCGGGGCAAATGATGATGTATTACCAAGATATCCTTCCAACCGTTTATGTATGTGCATGTACAGGGGATATGCAATACAAGGCTGAAACGCTAGCTGATACACGGGGGGCATTTCCTACAGAAAAGAACGAGTAAACCGTGAATTCAGCGTCATTCCATTGAATGTGTATGATTATAGGTGCTTTTCTGATTTTCAAGCCTTCATTGTAATGAATCAGTTTTAGCTGATGGCTGACACATTTGCATAGACTTCAGGATTTTTCTTTATACACTGGTTAAAACGGTTTGCAGTTTTATATAGTTTTACATTTTTAGATCAGTTTGAGGCCCATTTTTAGAAATTTACTCCGCTCAATAGGTGGCCACAACCCAACTCTTAAGAGTCATTGGCTAATCAGGGTGAGACAGAATGATGGTAAATATTAGCACATCTGGTATTTTTTATATAGCTGCAATTTTAGATGAATTTAGGTCAGTGAGAACATCATATAAATCAGGAAGGAAGTGGACATTGCAAACAGAACGTGTCCATTCAGTGGTGGAGAATTTCTTCTTCATCTTCTCTGATGGAGCCTTGAATTTTGTAGAAGATGTATGGAATTCTATTTCTAATGCAAAAAAAAAAAAAAAAAAATCTTAGTTCCTGAGAGAATAGAGCATTCTTCCTGTAGAACAAAGAGTAATGCTTCCACGTGAACTTTAGAGAATTCATCCCTGGAATGAAAGAACATTCTCTGAGTCAGCAAGATGGCTCAGCAGGCAACAGTGTTTGCCACCACACCTGATGACCTGAGTTGGAGCCGGATGACCACCATGGTGGAGAGAAAGAGCTGACTCCTGCGAGCTGCCCTCTGACCTACACACACACACATACAGAGTAGAATAAATTAAACTGTTAAAAAGTAAGTTAAAGAATAATATCTATTTCTAAAGAGCCCTATGTCACCAAGCTTGCTTTTTACACAGGACAAGGAAACGTAGTCATTCCCACATTTAAAGCTGTGAAGTCTGCTCATTGTAATTCCTGCATGATATTCCCATGTGGTCTCTACAGCATTTCTGGCATTGGCTTTTTTTCTGGTGTTAAATATTGAACTTGGGGTCTCATGTATGCTAAACAACTCTACCATGAGCTCTACTTCCAGCCCAGGAACTGATTCTTTTTTTAAAAAATAAGACATCTCAAATGATGCTAACATTTGTCATTATAACCAGCGAACATCACATATCACTGGTTCTGAGTGGCCTGTCTTACTTTACAAGTTCAAACTCCTAGAATCTAAGTGAGTCACAAACAGTGCATTATTTCAATAATGGTAAAATGTCATCTGTCAAGAAGTTTAGAACTCGTTAACATGCATTCAGTACTTTCCATTTAAATTTGGATCTGAGAAAATCATGGGAAGGTTTCTTGCTGGTTTCAGCCTGAATTCTTTTCTAAATCAGTTCTGTCATAGAAGAGCAAATGTACCTTTTAGGAATGCCTTGTAAAAATAAAAATGCTTCCTAATCTTTTCTTGAGCTATATTCCTTTCATTTACCTCTCCTGTGTCAACTTTGGGAAATGACAGTCTGTTGTACTACACACTCCTTAAGAGAAGAGCTGATGATGGCCTTCATACTTACCAGATACTGGCAAACTAGAGACTACCCATATGATCTCCCAGGATGACAGTAGATAAGGAACTCGGGTCACATAAAGAATAAAAAAATAGGAGATGTTCAGCCTTAGAAAGAGGAGCCTAATAGGACCAGAACAAGCATTTTCATCTTTGGGGAAACTCGTTTGCAGAAAAGAATGCATGTTTTTTTGTGTTAATGCTCTAGTCTATAAGCAAGGGTCAATGTATGACTTGAAAGGTGTCAGCTGGCTGTTTGGAAGAATGTTGTAAACTCTGTCCTGTCCAGATGCAGAGTGGGCTGCCTCAGACCTACTGAGTGGTCCATCCCTGGAGTCCACAAGCACAGGCTGGGGAACACAGATGAAGGAAGCCGTACAAACAGGTCCCGGATCAAAAAGAAAATTTTCATTAGATTATCTTCCATTTGAAGCTCTAATTTAATGTTATTATATTATATTTATTATATTATATTATTATAATGTATTCTAAAAACTCCTCTACAAAAATTTCTATTATGCAAAATTTGGATTCCCACTTTCAGTCAGTGTAACCAACTGCCAGATTTCCCCCCAATATCTTGAGCACTATACTTTTGATAATGACCATTTAAACCACTCTGCTTTGTTCTAGCCGGAATCATATTCTGTGGCCCAGGCAAACCCGTTTACGTACCACGTAGCCCATAGCCCGATTTCATACTCAAAAGGATTTCTCCTTCCTCAGCTTTCCAAGTGCTAGAACCATAAGTTTGTACCACCATACTTTTCTTTTTTAACCACTTGGCCCTTTCCTTGAGTTTTTTTTTCTTTTACATATGGTTGGAGACCTGCTTCCTCATCTGTGTTATAGCCCACGTTGCTCTGCTTGAGGGAAGCATACCTGTGCTTTGTTCATGGCCGGCGGATGTTCTCGCTGTTTTAATTAGTGAGGCCTATGCCATTCTAGTTGTCCAATGCCTTCTGTTACCCTGGTTACTGCTTATGTTTATTGAGAGGTGGAGAGGTACTAACTTAAAGTCATTCTACCTAAAATGAATAAGCCCTTCAAGGGTTCCACATGCCAGAGGAAAAGCTGCGTGTTCTCCTCTGTATACCCGCCAATATGCTGAAATTAGCGGGCATGTGACCGATTCTTTTTAAAGGCAACAGTAAAAGTATTTTTAAGCTGCCTTCCTTTCCTCCCCCCAGGAGGAGCACACGATGATAGAAATAAGTCTCGCCCAGTCGTGATAACCTGCGTGCGTCCTGGAGGGCCCGCGGACAGGTAAGCTTTATCTTTCGTTGTCATTATCCAAAACGGATTGAATGCAGCTGGGGCCGCTGAAAGGGAAAATGATGAATAAATATCATTGTAACAGCTAGATAGCAAGTACACGTGGGAATGTAACTCAAATAATTTGAGTTGTGGAATCAGAGAAAATAAAGTTTTCCTTCCAGATTCTACGTTTCCCTGTGGTTACTCTCTGGCACATACTCAGTCCTGGGCTCAACTCCCTCTGTTGTAGACGGGCTGCACCGGCTGCTTTTCAGGTTTGGTTGCTCTTAGCAAAGCGCCTTAGATGGCCTGACCCATTGGAGGCACTTACGAGCAGCAGGCTTGTTCAAGGCAGTTGCTTGGCTTTCGTCCCCTTGGACCGCTGTATTCCTGTCCTGGGAAGGTGTGACATGAGATGATTCTTCCTACCATCACATCATTCCCTGTGCCATAGCATAGATGATGACTCTGCATGTCAGGGAGGGTGGCATTCGGTCTGATGGAAGAAATCTCACCAATCACTAGAGCAGTGGTTCTCAACCTGTGGGTTGCAACCCCGGGATTGCACAACATTTTCACAGAGGTCACCAGAGACCATCTGCATATCAGCTATTTACATTATGATTTGAAACAGTAGCAAAATGACAGTGATGGAGTCACAACGAAAGTAATTTTATAGTTGGGGGTCACCACAGCATGAGGAACTGTATTAGAGGGTCACAGTATTAGCAAGGTTGAGAACCACTGCTCCAGAGATTTCTCTTCCTTGAGAATTTGAGTCTGAAGGGAAAGTGCTCTTAGATGTTTTCTCATGAGCCTCGCTGGGTCCCAAGTAAACTCACGACCCAGGTGTCTCTGGAGATGCTTGTGTCAGTGTAGTTTTCTGACGGCAAAGGTGAACTCTAGAATAACAGAGGAACACAACTCCTTCCATAGATACAGTTAAAGGGCACAAGAAGATATACTAATTGCTTCTGTCTGTCCATTTAGAATCAGAATAGATTTTTAAACTTTTTGGGAAAGAAACCATTACATTTATTTATAAAGCACTTTCTATATTCCAAAACATACACTACTTGCTTGGTTCATATTGTCTTATTTTCGCTTTAAAACCATCCTGTAAAAGAGACACTTTTGTTTTCTCATAACTGACCAAGCAAAGGCCCAGGATGATTAGACAAACATTAAATAGGGTACACGTTAGAGTGTGGTTTCCTCCAGAACTCATGCTGTGGGCTCACTTCTAAGGAAGATGATATTTCATTAAAAAAAAAATAAGAAAGAAAGAGGAAGAAAATAGGAGATATTGGATTCTTACCTGTGCTCACATCTGTTTGCCTTTGCAGAGGATCACACAAAATAAGAACTTCCAAGGGTCTCACCTTTTCCCTTTCCTGGAGATTGCTTCTCTTGGGGTCTGCTCTTTCTAAAGAAAATAATTGCATACACGTTTCTCATTCATCTTTACAGCCAGGGTTAACAGGAATGTCGGAAGCAATGTACGAATTCTTGTCAAATGACATTAGCATGCAAAGAAGCCTTAGCACTAAATATGAAACTTTAGTCATATGCTTAGCATTGTCTGAATGAAAGATGTTTATTTTAGAGGTCATTAACATCCTCCCCATGTCCCAAAGTTGTCAGGCTGCTTTTTGACTTTCTCATCCCATGCCCTTCCCCAAGCAGACAGTGATCTGGAGGCTACTATGACCCTGCCTCCACGGTGTCACGACTGTCTTGTGTCCTCATCTCCTAGGGCCTTAAGACTCCATGATAACAGCAGGGAGAATATTATTTGCCTGCCTTGTCCAAGGAATGTGAGGCTGGATCAGTGTGTAATGATTGCCAAATGGCCTCATAACTCAATAGGGACATTTACAGACAAGGAAAATCCTCACCTGCATTCCTTATTTCACTTAGGTTCACTGCTAATAAATGGGGTGAAACTAGAAGGCTTCTCTGCTCAACCTAACTTTGGGAAAATAGGTGAATGCTATTTCCCTGGGTTCCAATAAATCAATTTTAGACTTTCAAGTGAAAGCCTACAAGAGGGAAAATGGGCCTCTCTTCCTTTTGTCCTCCAAGAGTTAACTGTGGGTGACCACGTTATTTGCTAATATGGACTTATTTTCTCATTACTGGTTTTTGTATTACAGCAATTTTCTGTTCGGGGTTACGTCTTTACACTCCTACTGTCATTCTTGATGCCTGAAAAGAATGCAAATGGGACGGATGGCAGAATGTGCATGAAAGCATGACTCTGGCTAAGTGGCTATTAAAGCTGAGCCCCATTATGCTAAATTAATCAAGACTATTCCTTTATTCTCTCTCTAGAGAGGGCACCATCAAACCCGGAGACAGGTTGCTCAGTGTGGATGGAATTCGGCTTCTTGGAACCACCCATGCTGAGGCCATGAGTATTCTCAAACAGTGTGGACAAGAAGCGACCCTGCTGATAGAATATGATGTCTCCGTAATGGGTATGTTCGAAGCCCCAAGAGTGTGACCTCTTAGCGCTAGTTTGTGGCAGCTGTCCATTCCTGAGAAGCCACCCGCTGTTAGGTATGAATATCTACCCTCCCATAGCAGGAAGGGTTTCCTGGGTACACATTTTACTCAGAGTTCAGGAAGAGGTAGGCAGTACATTGTTGTGGTGCAGAGTTCTTGTGTTCACAGTTTCAATAATGAAGTCTCATTGGATCAGTGTTTGACCTAATGATCGGCTCTTCCGTACAAATGACTCTTAGACAGCAAACTGTTTTTACCTTCCAGAATCAGAAAACTTGGGTTCTGGCTCTCTGATTTTCATGTCTTTGTAAGATAGCCTGAGCATCAAGGAGTGTTGAGAGGGAGATGACAGAAAAAGAAGCCAGACTGAGTTTCTCCTCAAAGATTCTTAATGACTTAACTCAGAGTAAATGCTTATGACTACATGAAGCACTGTGTGTAGGAATATCGTCCAATCCCTACTTGCAGAGGAGGCAAGAATGCATGAATGAGACAAAGAAATAACATTTCTCCAATACAGCTCCTATTCTCATGATGTACACATCCATTCATTTTCTTGTAAGCAACATAATTTCATTCTTGTTTATGGCTGAATAAAACTCAGTGTATGTGTATGTGTGTGTGTTGGTGTGTGTGTGAGAGGCAGAGTGAGTGTCTGTGTGCACGTGTAATATTTTCTTTATCCATTCATCTGTCATCAGACACATGAATCTATAATTTGCTATGTAGATAATGCTGGAATAAACATGGTTGTGCAAGTATCTCTGTGATAAACAAAAGAAAGCTGACTCAGAAAGATATCAAATACTTTCTCACATATGTAGATCATGTGTGTGTGTGTGTGTGTGTGTGTGTGTGTGTGTGTTAAATGGAAGCAATTTGCCTAAGTAGAAGAAGAGGACTAACAAGAGAGACTTGAGAGGGCATATGGGTTGATTATTGTCAAAGTGCATGATATACTTGAATAACAGTGTCTTTATAAAAACCTGTCACTGTATGTACAGTGAATATACACCAACAGGTTTTTTATTTCTCCAAGTAGATGATACTTAGTAGACAAAGGTAATAATAGGTGCTCATTTGTGATGTAATTAGATGTAAAACATTTTATTTCCAATGAAAGCATTTCATTTGGGAATTTTCTTTGCTTTCCTTCTTCGCCCAGTACTTGGTATTCGTGTCTATTTTGTCCCGTTTATTCTGGAGCTTGTGCATTGGGATCTCATCATACGTTTAATAATACTTCTTGGGTGGATAATTGTGAAGCACCTTTTAATTTGCCAGTGGAAGATCATTTTGTTACTTTACTTTTTCAATACCCAAATCATTTCTTAGGAAGTGTGTATGTGTGTGTACAATTTTGGAATCAATATCTCACCCTAGAATCAGACATATTGTTAATAAATATAAAAGGTTTTGACAGTTTCAGTGACCTACTTTAAAAAGCTTTGAAAATACGAGTTTTATTAACTGAGGTGGTATTTAGACTATGTTAACATTTTGAGAGGATAGCTCTCAGGAAAAAGTAAGGATTCAGTTTTCACTGTTAAATCAGAGATAGTTACTATTATTCAAGAAGAGCTATGAATGAACCCAAAGTTCAGCACGTAGGTCAGAACAAGAGATAAAGACGTAACGTCTTCTTCACAGAGGGGGGTCTGGGGCCCTTTTTAGACCCATGAGGCTAGATGAAATGTGTGAGGAAAATGATCTTGCACAAAATTACAGGAGTTCCAAAGACTGAATCCTCTGGCCAGCCAGGAGGTAAGCATCAGCAAAGTAAAGCATCTGTACACGAGCTTGAGAGAAGCCATCAGTGATGAACACAGTGAACCAAGGCAGCGTGGAGTCACGGAGGCCGCACTCCTCCTGTATAAAATGAGGAGACTTATATGGCACTTGCAAGCTGCTGTGAGGGACAGAACAGTCCCATACATCTGTGGTGCCTAACACCTCACCGTACTTAATAAACGCAAAGACACATTATTTTAAATATTTACAAGGGGAAAATCCCTCCATTTTGATGTTGGTGAAGTGTTTTATCAAGTGATTAGGAGAAGCCATAGGGTCCGACTCTTAGAAAAGTAATATAAATAACAAAGAAAGTGTGAAACTGAAGGAGACATTTTTTCTAAAACCACAAATGCCCTAACACTAACAGAATACAGAGTCTTTGAATGAACTTGGTTTGAATTCTGTTCTGAGTTAAAACTTGCCTTAGATATTTTTAAATGTTTTCCGATTCCCTAATAGTTGCTTATTTTACAACTTCCATCACTAGGAAGAACTATAGACAGCGGTCAGTAAACACAGAAATCTTGTTATCTAGGTTAAACAGAGCTCACTCTTATAGGATTTAAATGCTTTCTTCCCACAATGTAGTTAATGTCTATAGTGACCTGGTTGATTTCAAATACAACCAACAAATTATTGTAGTTGGTAATAAAGATGGAAAGTTAACTACCATGCCACTCCCAGTTGTCCTGAGCCATCCCACTGATGTTTGCTGCCAAACCAAATCTTGCAAAATTGGACTGAGGTCCAGGTGAAGCCCTCTTCTCATTGGTCGAGTGCATTTAGATGACTATATCTCTTTCTCATTTCCTTTCCCCTTCGAATGAGAAAGGGAAACCTTCTGGACACTTCCTGGGGGTATTTACATTTACATTTGCCCCAGCTGTCTATGTATGTCTCTGCTGTGGCACTAGGTTCCACAGACCCAGTGGAAACACTAAGCATATTTTTGTTTATTCCCATTACATCTCACAGGGAGCTGTCAGTTATACACAGAAGGCACTTAATGATAATTTCAGATTGCACAATATGTTTGCTCATGGATTAACTGTCCTTATGACCAATCTTTACTAAGTGGGTGTTTGTAAAATGTACCAAAACATCGATATGTTTGCTGCATGTTCAAAATAAAGTTGTTTTGTGATTTATAATTTCGTCTTATGCTGCAGTGTAACATCCCCAAACTATCAATGTTATTTTTCTGAATTCTTTAAGTAACTCTCCCATTCGATATCATTTCATATACTCATCTTCCAATCTTTCCTTATGTTCTGGTTGACTTACTATAGTCAATTACTATAGCATGCAAAACTAAGGATAAGGAGAAAAGGATAAGGAAGAAAGAAATTAACCTTTCATTCCAATACTCTGGGGCATTACATCTTTGTTCCGGTGTATGGATAGTCTGTACTTGCGTTCATTCAATCCTGAGCAAATGAAAACAGCAATTTTTGAGTAATTGTTTAAACAGAGATGGATTTGAATAATATGTCTTTAAAACTGGTGGATTTATCCTCATATAGTATAGGTTTATTGATATCTTATTTGCTTTTAACAAAATATCACAATCAGGATACAAAACGTGCTCCTGTGAGTTCTCAGCTACCAGTTCTAAGTGGAAATTATGATAGTGCTGTCCATTTGTCTCCATGGATGCCCTGTGTGTCCTCAGTTAACTGGAAGCTGAAAATACCATAAAGAGAAGCCAAAAGTATCCTGCATAAAAGACACATATACTTGTTAAATGCCAACAGTCTTTTATTTAGAATGTTACTATAGTCTCTTATTTAATTTTTATCTAAAAATGAATTTCTATATAAAATTATTATTCTCACTACCTCATTCCCTACTACATGTTCAAACAAGACAGGCATGCATGTACAATCCTCCCAACTGATTTCTTCCAGTTCCTTCCTCTTCTACAGCTACCTAGAGATCCTTTTCTACTTCTAAGGACTCACTTAATTGCATTAGGCTCAGCAAGATAATTTTCCTTTTCTTAAGATCATCTGTGCCACATGGCATTATGAAATCGTGGGAGTAACACAACACATTCACTAGATCTGGGGACAGGGTATGGAACCTTTGGTATATCAGTTCATAGACTTTGGCTACAAAGACTACTCACCATAATTAGGATTAAGAGCAAACTAGAAAAGAAAAAGCAGCAATAAAACAACATGTTAGAAGTACCTCATTAACTCCAGTGCCCAGCGAAGCACTTGGCACAATGGAAGCTCTCCATCACATTTATTGGAAGAATAAGTGAGTATGTGACCCTTGAGTTTCTTTTACCTTCATAGTTTGCTATCACTGCATATTATATCATATTTCTGTAAATAGTTTAAGCAAACTGATATGGTATCTTGAAACTATATACATATTGTATGAGATTTGTCTAGAATAGGGAACATCAATATTTTCTGTTTCTATGACACAAAGCACTGTGTGGAGACCGACTTTGAAGTTTGAACCAAACTCACTGGACAAGGGCATGGTGAACTCTTGCGCGGGCTACATGCGTACTCCAGGTACATGGATGACAAAGGTGCCATCCCGCACCCCTCTCTTAGTTACTTTTCTTTTTTCTTTGACCAAATAACTATCAGAAAGCAAGTTTAAATGGAAGTGTTTATTTTGGCTCCTAGTTCTAGGGTGAGGGGATAAGTCCATCATGGCTTGGTAAGCAATGTGGCAGGATTAGCTCCTATCTGAAGCAGCAGGAAGCAACTGCTCACAGCTCAGTGGATTCTGAAGCAGAGAAAAGGGGATGCTTGTTTTCTTGTTTGTCTTTTTTCATTTAAGTCTTAGACCCCATCCCAAAGAATCGTGCCACTTACATTCAGAGCTAGTCTTACCCCCTCAGTCAGTCCTTTCTAGAAATGTCCTCTCAGACATCCCAATAGATGTTTCATTAATACTCCAGACATTTCTTAATCCAATCCAAGTTCATAATCAAAATTCTCTATCATAGTCATTTAGAGATCTAAGCCGTGCTTCAGCCAGTAGACCAAAGACTAGTCCATACGTGAGTCACTTTAGAGTGAAACACTTTATCATCTTGCTGCTATAAATGAATGCTTCACTATTCTTTCTGTACTGCATACAGCAGGGTGAGCCACAGGTTTTTTACTCCTCTTAAAGAGGCAGAACACCATTATTAGTCATGAACATGCAACATGGATGCATCCTGTGGTCTTCACAGTGTTCTTGAAAAATTGGGATCTCTTTATGACACTTGGAAACAAAGACTTTTGCTGTAAAGTAAACCTAAATATCTGGTTGCTCTTAATATTTAATTATTTAATATTTAATTACTGGGCATATCCACTGGACTGATTTGAGTCTCCCACTGCCTTTTTGCATGGAGGGTGTTCTCTCTGGCATTTTCAAACCAGTTCCAGTCACACCAGAGACTTGCAGCAATTCCCATCTCACCTGACCCCTCGACCATCAAGATTGGTGTCACCTTCTGGTTTAGCCAACATGGCTGCCAGACAGTCTGCAGAGTTTCAGAAACAAGGTCACCACCACAAGTAGCTGTTCCAAATAGTGGACATTCTTCCCTTCCAAGCCTCATATTTCCAAAAGCAGGTAGGTGAGGGCTTCGAGAGAATGTGAAGACTCGTGGCAGAGTGGCACAAGTCAGAACTAGGATGCTCAGCTGCCTCCCTCCTGAGCACTAGTGTGGTCCAGTTCAGTCCTGAGGGTGACCCACCATTGGCGCCCCGCCCTGTTCCCAGCCAGGCGCCATCGCTGCCTCATGCTGGTCTCACTTCCTCAGGCTTCCAGAGAGGTGTGCTTCTCAAAGTCTCATCCATAATACAGTAATTGGTGACTTCTGGGACTGTAGAGTAGTTTGGTTACTCTGACTCTATTATAGAACTGATTTAAAGTAGTCACAGCTAGCCTCACTATCTATAAGAAAGTTGGCTATTGATTGTCCATTACCTAAATCTCACAGTGCCTCCAACAGTTAGAAATGTCCCAGAGATTACCTCTCAACATGCTGCCACTGCCTGTAAAGAATTTTGATTTTGGCTTTTTGTGACATTTAATAAATTAATCAAAACTTGGTCAAAATTCTTTCATTTTCAGAATGTACATGATGCTTCTAATATTAAATCTGTCCTTCTGGGGGCAAATTAGCCCTTAAATTTTAGCATAGTTTAGTGAGATGAAAAGCCGACAGCTCTGTCAAGGGCACTCTCCCTTTGAGTGATAAGTTTCTCTGAGGTCCTGTGTATGTATTAGCTAGTCTAGAGTGGCTTTTCCTTTCAAAAGATAGGATGCAGACAAGCTTGGTTATTAATCATAAAGTCAGTCTGCCAGTTTGTAATTTGCCATCAAATGTAATCTGCCATCAAAGTGCCAATGATTATTTTCTTTGTGACGGTATACCAATTGTATCTCGCCCCCTTTTTTAAGGCAAATCCAAACTATCTTTCATTCAAACAAATACTGGTCTCTATACTCTTCTCACACTATAGTCCACAGTGATGAGCCATAACCTCCAAGGACGCCAGAGACTTCAAGAGTCTTGTCAGACATGAATCTCTTCTCTGTCTTTTCCAAATGTTTCAGCTCTCTTTGACAAGCAAATATTCACTTCAGTGTCCACCACAAGTAAAATGATTCTATTTTTATTAATTCTAGCATGATAGTGGCTGTTCAGATATCCCATTAACACCATCAACCTCACTACCAAGGTGATAAGAAATACCCACTGAAGTACTCTAATGCATCCTGGTCTTACACATGACCAGGGTTTGTCATCACAGAGATAGTGATAGAAATGGAAATACATGGTTCTGCATCCTTGTGTTTCTGGGGTCCTGGAACCCTGAATAGGGGCAATGAGGGCATGAAAAAAATAATATACACATGGACACAGAAACATGGGGTCAGGCCATCCAGGCTTTGGAGAAACTGGAGCATCCTGGAAGCTCAGCATGTTTACTATATACAGTAGATCAGGGAGGTGGGGTTATTGCATGCAGCTGAACAAGAAGGCAGGATTATTACATACAGTTAAACAAAGAGGTAGGGTTTATGGTTTACAGCTGGATCTAGGAGGCAGGTTTAGCTAATCTTGTTAAGCAATCTCTGTGTGGGAGAAGTCTTCAAGCTTTAAACATCCAGGGGAAGAAAGCTATAGTGGACATTTTCTGAACACATATCAACATTCACACTTGGACGAAGAGGGAAGGCTTTGCCATCCCTCTGAACCTCACCAGAGAAGGCTTTGCCACTCCTATGGGGATGAAGAATTGGTCCTTGACATGCCCATGTCAACAACACGCACCACTCCAGATTTCACCTATACCCTGCAACGTGCTCTGAAACTTTCTTGAGGTTGGGAGGTCAGAACATGTCAGTAAGGATTTTGATTTCTTTTTTTATTATTTGTATCTACATGAGGAATTTCCTCAGCTGTGAATTCTCAGTAACAGGTGGAGGTTGTACTTTTAACATAAATATCATGGAAGAAACACCGCTGTCTGTTATTCAATTTCCACAGCACCTATTCTCACCACCTAAAGATGTTGGTGGCTGTAAAGTAAGAGAAGGAAAAGACAGCGGGCTTTTGTCTAATCTCTATGGAGATCAGTGAAGTCATCTACAAGGAACACTGAATGTCTGTCTGTTACGTAGACAACCTCCTCTACAGAATTGTTTTATTTTAAAAGAACAACAACGCAATAAGGATATTTCAAAATTCTTCCATCCACGTTATCACCTTGATAGCGATTACCACAATTCTCCAAATCATCTCTTTCTGAACATCTGTTTGCTATAAAATAAAATGCAGACACTGATGCCAACCTAACTCCTCTTACCACCCTCTCTGGGTTTCTCTTTGTTGGGCTTCTGCCATCTTGGACACTTACTGCTTCCTGGTCTTGGCTTGTGTGCTTCTTTATGGCCCTTTTCTGACCTGGGGACACAGTAATGTGGTGGTCCAGTGGACTCATATTTGGCACCTAGCTTGCAGCCTACTATGTGCGTGACCTCCCCAAGTCTCATTTTCTCTCAACTGTACAAGAAACTCTGTCACAGTTACTATGTTAATTAAAGTTATTTAATATATGGAAAATACACAGCACACACAGAAGAAAAATCCCATTTTTATTGTTTCTGTTATTGTTAATGTTAAGTGAGCTTCCGCATTTTGCTACTATTGTATTTCCAGTGTATTCCTGTTTCTTGAAGCTAGACCTTATAAACCTAACTGGAAATAGTTCTTCTATTCCTTCAACTTATATAATGTATTTTTAAATATATACTTTGTATAGTCCTCATCCCTTTGGGTATAATAGTCTTGTAACTTTGTATAGTACTCTTTTCCTGCAATATTATAAACCCCTGAGGACAGAGTGGTTCCACACATACTGTATACTCTGTGGGTCCCTGCAATACACAGATCTTAGTTTTTCAGTTGCTTAATAAGTGAATGGGAATAAGTTATATTGAGCCTATATTTTCCCATGCTCAATAATATTCAAAGTAATTTCTCCTATATTTCTAGTTTCCCATGCACTTTTACAAGCTTTCTTTCATCTTACCTTGTAATAACCTGGTAACACATCGGATACTCTTTGTGAATGGCTGAGTGTATGGTATTGACCACCAGAATCTGGCACATTCTGATTAATGGGAGAATCCATGTGGTTTCTACAATCACAGGGAGGTTCACACAAAGCCAGTGTGAATCCATTTGCAAAAGCAAACAAATGCTACTTTCACCACAAACACACAAGGTTTTATAGGCTTCGTGGTTGCCATTTCATCAGACATTTGATGTTCAATGCTAAAAGGTGCACATCTAGATGTTATAAGAACTTTATAGTGAACATGACTATATTTGGAAACTTTTCGCTCTTCCTCAATGGACATCTCATGAATATTCCCTAATGCTATATTTCTTTTTTAATGTAAATATTTTAAGGTTTTATTTTTAATTATGTGTATGCCTGAGCATCTATGTATGGGTATGTGCACTTGAGTGTGGAAGATGCCCTCAGAGAACAAGAGGGCTTCAGATCCCCTGGAGCTGGAGTCACAGGCAGTATAAGCTGTATGACACAGATACTGGGAGACAAACTGCAGTCATCTGCAACAGCAGTATGTGCAATTCCTTGATATACTGCTATTTTTAAATAAGTTCACATGTAAAATTGTATCTATATTTTTTATTTTTCAAGACAAAGTTTCTCTGTGTAGCCCTGTTATCCTTAAACTTGCTCTGTAAACCAAGCGTGGCTACCACCACCTGGCTTGTAAAATTGTACATGTTTACACATATGGTTTTCATTCTGGGCTCTCTGGGCATAGACAAGAAGCACTCCAAATCTTCTCTTCCTTATCAAAGAAAGAGCCATTTCACTGCAGAGGAATGTTTAATCATTTAATCTGTCAGTATGGCTGCTCTAGTGTAGAAAGAATGTTGTTACACACCTTTAATCCCAGTATAAAGAAGGAAGTGGTGACACACACCTTTAATCCCAGTATTGAGGAAGCAGTGGTGGTACATCTTTTTAATCCCAGCACTTGAAAAATAGGAAGCAGAACTCAGAAGGTGTCAGTGCTAGTCAGGAAGTGACATCTGAGATGAGTCAGAGTAAAGGGCAGGCAAAGTGACTAATCATAGGAAGAGTTAGCAGAGTGAGCTTAGTGAGGACATGCCCAACTTTCAAGATATAAGAATGCAGGCTTTCAGCTCAGAGAGGCAGAGAGAAGACAAAACACAGAGACAATGAAGCGGTCTGACTGAGGATAAGGCAGAGAAACAAAGAGGCTGACTGAGGCAGAGTCAGGCAGGCAGTCTGAAGTGACCAGTCTGGATCAGGCAAAGAGAGGATAAGACACAGAGACAATGAAAAGGCAGTCTGACTGGGGAGTCTGAGCTGTCTGAGGAGTCTGAGGCAGAGACACAAAGGCAGGTCGGCAAAAGTCAGTATCAGATGGGAAGAGTGAGTCAGTTTGAAGCCAAGTAGAACAGTTCAGTCCGAGGCAGTCAGAGTGTCAATCAGAGAGTCACCCAGTGTCAGAAGAGTTTGGCCAGAAACAGTCAGCTGGCTCAGATGGTCAGCTTGAACCTGCAACTTGGAGAGGAGTTTAAACCAGAACACCAAGTGAGTTGTACCAGAAGAATCAGTACAGCTCTGAATTCAGAAGGAACTAGTCAGAATGGCTCAGTCAGCAAAGTCTAGGAGGTTGATTAGATTGTATGGAGGCTGAAGCCTTCCATTTCTAGACTTAGGAATAGATTGTATAGCGGCTAAAACGCTCCAGGGCTCCAGGACTAGCACTGGTGATTGAATTAGACAAAGAATAAACAGCCTTTGCCCTGAATCAATGTCTACATTTCACCCTCAGCTTCTCATCTCTGTAAGTTGGAGATGTAGGGGCTGCAGTTACTGCTTGTATGAACTTTGTGATATAAGAAAGGAGAGGACCAAGTTACTTTTTTATAAAGAAAAAGTAGGGCACTTTTTGCCTAGGTGGCACAGTTTATAAAAGCTAATGTCAAAACTCAACTCTGATATGATGTTGCTATGAGGAGATTACAGAAGACATACTAACGCCCATTTACAGAGTATCTGTAACGCTCAGGATACTTTATAAAATTTATCTCATTGCATTTGTACTTAGAGATAAGCTCAAGTGTCACCATTTGAGGGGTTAGAGGAAATACAATAGCTAGCCTAAGAAGAAGATAAGAAATCCAGAACTCAATCTTTTCTACCTGTGTTCAGAACTTTCTCTTAAAAAGCAATCTAATCAACTGGAGCAATTTCAATGCCATGGTTGTTAGGTAATTCTGAAAAGTCTCAGTGTTCGGAGAAGTCTCTATTTCTTCACTGGAGTCTATTCTCTCCTCATCTTCCCTCTTCTCCAGAAGTGCCTCCTTAGAGCAGTTTGCAAATGAAAAGCCTGGGTATGCTGAGTTTCCCCTTCTCATTCACACAGAGCTTGACACGGGGCCCTGACTCCTGTCTGACTGTGGGGCCATCTCCAGTTTTCTCTTCACACACAGCTGCTTGCACTCTCATTCCCAGACTCCATCTCTCTGTAAGAACTGCAATCTTCCCACCTTGTGTCCATCTCCATCCCTCAAGCTACTCTCACTCAAACCCTTGTTCCCAAATAACTTTAAGGAGCATACGCCAAGTCCTGTCTCTCCCATCCAGTGTCATCACTAATCACATGCCTGCCTACAAATCCCAGAAGGCATTGTCCCCGGAACTACCATCCCATCTTTCCCCTCCAGTCTCAAGTCACTCTTCCTTTGACTGTCAGGGCCCTCTTTCTTTAACCCCCTCATAACACCAAATACTCTCTGCCTAAGAAATTATTCCTTAACTAACTCTTATGTGTATAGAAATACAGTTCTTTGCCTGTTTTGCACATACTCCAGGGTCTCAGTCTATTGCTTGAGAAACGTCTTTCCCTGATAAGCATCTAAACTGGGTCTTCTGTCTTCCTCCCTCAGGGAACCCTTACTTTTCCTTCAAGGTTATTATCACAATTATAATGCTAATTTGTTGGTGAGTGAATCCACTGCTCCCCTTCACTAAACTGAGAGCCCCAGGAAGTCAGGGGCAGTAAAAATACATAGATTTATATAAGTATATAAGCATATATATACACTATTGTATGTATAGCATGTACCTACCATACACAGAACTGCACGCATTAAATATTTGCCGAATGAATTATATGCAGGCAGCTTAAAAAGCAGTGTGTCTCCTGTGTTTCATCTAAATTGAGAGTAAACATTTACACTTCCCTAGAGAACTCCAAAGGTAATAGTAAGAAATCCAGGAAAGGCTTAAGCAAGCAGTTTGTATTCGTTTTGGGTATCACTTTATCCTGTCATCTCCTCCCTCACTCTGACGCTTCCTGTCCTCTCTCCCTGCCCTGATCTACTTTCCCTTCCTGTCTCTCTCTTTCTTTTTCCTCTCCCTTCCTCCTCTTAAAGAAGCATCTCCTCAGCTGTAGATGAAAGCCTCAGGCCCTGGGCAGTATCCTGTTTCAGAAGATCTTTATTCAGCAAAGCAGCAGCCTTTGAGATGGAAGCCCAAGGAGATGTGGCTTTTGCAAGGCCCCCCCGCTGTGCTACATTGACTGGGTGAAGCCGAGTGTGCCCTGCAGTCCTTTGAGGATCCTGGCCTCTCTTTGATGCAGCTGGGCTGCTTTGGGGAATGCAAACCTGTTGTCCCACTCCTCCTCAGTGTCCACCCTCTGACATACTGCATAGCTCCCCTTCCCCAGAGTCTCAACCCTGATGCTGCTTTAAAGACTTACACACTTTTCCACACTTACAGCCGTGACTTCAGGGAGGCACCAGCCCTTTGAACAAGCAGAGGATGTGACTAGGTTTTCAGCTCACTGGAAACATTCACTGTAGCACATGTAGATTTGTGACTCTCAAGGGATTATGACGACTATTAAACCAGTCACTGACAGTGGGAAGGAGGGATGATCTTTCATTCACAAGAATGAGCCCCAGTTCTAAAGCCATGTCGTGGCTGCCCTCCTGTGAAGTCCTGCCAGCTCTGTGCTGCTGCACATTTTGCATCTTTGATGCCGCTTGCCTGATTCACACTCTGAAACTTCCCTACAGAGCACATGTGACATGCCACCCACTGTGGGGACCCGTGTAGGTGGCTCTCGGACTTCTGATTTCTCAGAGGTGATTCCTTAACGTTAACACTTCTGATGAGCTCCTTAAAAGGTAGTTCCGTTTGGTTTGTGTTTTGTTTGTTTGGTTTTTGCTTTGGGTATGTTTTATTTTTTTTTGGGGGGGGGCATTGTACAAGGAATTGTTTGTTCTGAAGGGACAGGGTCTCGTGATGTAACCCTGGCACTTTTAATAGAGACTTGAACTTACAGAGATCCTCCTGCCTCTGTACCTCAGTGCTGATATTAAAGGCATGTGCTACCACACCCAGCAAAAGACCATTTTGTGCGCCATCGAATTGCTTCAAAGGTCTTACTGTCCAAATAAAACCTCAATGAAACACAGGCAGCCTCTCCAACAGAATTCTCACTCTGAGGAAGGAACACAGGGGTCTAAATAATGCTTCAGTTTGGCCAATCAAGCTGAGGAAACCATTGGAAAACATGTTAAATATTATACCTGTAGAAAAAAGAAAAAAATAGTTTAATTTTAATAGTTTGTGTGGTTCAGATTTTCCACATGCAGATGCATATGGAGGTTTTACTTACAGATTATAAACCTGGATCCAGACCACGATAGATAATCTAAAACCCTAGGAAGTGTAATATTGGAATCATTCATACACTAAGTAGAACTACATAGGGAAATATAACCAGTGATACCAGGGAAGATGTGCAGCTCTGTCTCACACCCTCCCTTCTCTGCTCTTGGCTATAATTTCCCTAGGGGACAACTTCACCCTATCTTACATTGATGCAAACATTAACTGGAAGTTCTGAGAGATATAAATAAGTCATTTACCTCTTTTGGCTTCACGGCCTCTGCTCTTTCTTTCTCTGGGCTAAGTAAAGACAGTGATTTTGTTTCATATTAACTAATGAGCACCATAGCTGTCAGCAGAACTCCCTTGTAATAACCCCCAAGGAGAGGAGAAAGAACGGTTGTGAATGTGTGCAAGTGATTCCGTTGCGTTAGCAGTTGTGATTTCTACAGTAACCTATGACACATAATGCCCTTCCTTCCTACGGATAAAGTTACTATGCCAAGGTTGCACAAATCATAGAACGCTGAATTTAGGAAACCCAGGTAGACTTCACAATTCTGATGTAGTAGCCACTGTAGAGTAATAGAAATTATAGCAGATGCATGAAATAGTAAGTGGTTTCAGATGACAGTCTTGAAGGCAACAGAACAAGTATTAAGATGCTTTCTCATATATTCTATACTTAGGTTTTTAATTTGTACTGTAAACTTTCCTATTGTTGTTTCCAAACTAAAACTCTTACAGAGATATTTACAAATAAAAGTGGATTTTTTTTTGCCATTTAAAATACAATAGTTTTAAGCCTGAGTGCATTTTTTGAACATGCATACTCTTCCACTATTAAAAACCAGGAGAACGCAGAACATCAAATATTTAATGTTGAGTGCCTCAGAAAGTTCTGAGTTAGAGGAAAGAGAGACAATAAGTTCATTATCATCCACTGGTGCTTAATCATTGTGGCATTTTTATTGATTTAAATTATGGTAAATCTACTCAGACCAAGGGAGTGAAGAATTGCTTTCCTGGAATTCTCCTACCTTTTTTTCTTTACTCTCATAATGTCTCAAAAGTACCCAGAAATATCTTCGCAGATTTCCAGGCAGTGCTCTGCAGCCCAGATCACCATTACAACCCAGAAAGGTAGACTTCTATGGAGAAGACCAGGAAAAGACCTCTTTGTGTACTTACCAATTATTACCATGTCATTAACTCACAGTTCCACAGTGAAATTTTTGAAATGAAATAATAGGTTATCTCTTGCCTTTTGGTAAAAACACTTGCACTCCCTATTTCTTTGGGGGGTAGAAAAAAAATACATCACAGTTGTGTTAGACCATTTGTTTCTATTATGAAATACCTGAGGTGGGATACTTTAAAAAGAAATAAAAGGGCTTATTTACCCCAGTCTTAGCAGCTGTAAGTCCAGCACTAAGAATGTGGCTTGTAGTGAAGAGCCACACCATGGCAGCAGCATAGCAGCTGAATACAATGCCAGACAGGACACCAAAAGACAGAACAAGTACGGACTCACTCACTTCATCTGTCTGCCTGTCTGTCTGTCTTTTTACATTTGTTTTCCCCATTGCTATGCCATCTGAGCTCACAGTTCAAGGGCACGGTTCATCAGAAGGAGAAAGCTTTAGGGGCTTTATTAAAGTAGGTGGTCTAGTCACATCACATCCACACTTGAGAACAGAGAGCAGTGAATGCAGGCTGCTCAGCTCCCTGTCTCCAGGATCTCAGGCAGGGAAGGGTGCCACCCACAATAGGCAGACTTCCTACCCTTCCCCCACAGACATGCCCAAAGGCCCATTAGCAAGTCCTCACACTTTCTTTTCATCTGCTTTTACTTTTCTGTGCTGACAGGCAGCAGACTAGAGCTTCACACACACATATTATTAGACAAGCTTGTACCACCAAGCTCCTTCCCCAGCCCACTCGCTTTAGATGACTAGCATTCCTTTCTGAGGCTGGCATTTTCAATGGCTTAGTGACCTCCCACTGGGCTCCACATGTCAAGTTTCTGTCATCTTCCACCTTATTGGCTCTCAAGTTTCAATATACCAACCATTGGAAAAGATACACATGTACACCATACTGTACGTAGCTGTAGTCCATAACCCTCATTTCCAAACTAGTGGGCTCTTCAGATTGTGGACGTACACCTCATGATGTCCTGTATTTTACATGCCATGAGATGTTATTTATACCTTAATTAGCTAGCCCCGGGTCCCAATGAGAGACCCCCATCTCAAGAGATAAAGTGGAGCCAGCTAATGTTCAATAGATAAAAACTGGTGATCTGACTTCAATCACTGGAACCTACATGATGGAAGGAAAGAAACAACTCCCACAAGTTGTCCTCTGACCTGTGTACATAAGCCATCACTTCTCACATATACACCACACTAAAAATAAATACATAGATATGGTTTTGAAAAGGATAAAATTGACAATTCCCAAAAACAATACCGAAGGTTGACCTCTACCCTCCACATGCGTATTCATGCACGACATCTGCATGTACATTGCATGTACACCTATGGGTACACACACACACACACACACACACACACCATATCTAACAGTTCCCGGGCAAACTGTCTTTAGCTATACTTAAGTGTTTGTTACTCATTTGTCTTATTTCAGATGTGAGTTTCAGAGAACTAGCATGTGCTAGTTCTATGGTTTCCAACCATAAACATACAGTCCAGTGCAGCTTAGGATGCTAGAGAGAATTTGCAAGGTGCCCTTAAGCCATTACTTCTTCCTGGAGAACACAACCTTCCTTTGCAGTCTTAGGGGCGGGGCTTCCTAAATAGTAAGAACTATTTCAGGCTGGCAGAGCCCGGTGGAGACGTATCCATTTTCTACACGGATCACTTATCCAACTCCAGAAAGCCTGACAGTGTTTTTCTTAAACCTAAGAAGGCAATCAGAATTTCTGTAGAATGATAATAGAATTCAATGATTGGGCAAGCTCTGAGTACTATGCCAAATCTCTAAGCAGTTGGGGGCAAGGATTTTTCACCTTGAAGTTAAATATTTCTACTTTCCCGATGCTTGACCTTTTAAATAACAATATGACTGTTTGCATCCTCTGAAGTAAGTGAATACGTAGCCTAGACTTCTCTGAAAAGTTTCTCCTAACGTATTTACACTAGCAGTGACAATGGGAACAGGCCTGTAGAACTCCTGCAGGAGAGACAAGACAGTATCCAGCAGTAAGACAAGTCCTCATGCCTTAGTTCAGGGGCTCTTTAGAAAATGTTGTCGGCTACTTTTTCTTACCCTTTTTTTTTTTAAAGCTATATATTTTGTCATTTAGCTGTATGGAAATTTATGTGTCCTGACAAACTTATGTTAGGAGCCCTATCGTTAATTTTCCAAAAGGCATGTGTAAATGTCTATAAAAACTATGTCAGCCTGTCAAATTAATTCTGAAGCCTGTCACATCAGCCATATGGTTATTTCCTGTATCCTTTTCCTTCTCAGAGGCTTCAGCTCTCTCACTTTTTCTGAGCTCTAATTTCCCCTAAATTCAATTTGTGATAAAGCACAACTCTACAGAAGGTCAAGAAAAGTGGAGACCTTCCTCACAGCAGCGAAACTATAGAACTCATAATGTCAGCTGTCAAGATAGATTAGAAATCTAAATTAATTAAGATACCGTAGTGCATGTTCTTGGGATTTACATAACTAGGGCAGTGACAGAATGAAAGAAATGACAGACACACGGACACATAGAAACTGGGGTCCAGAGGTCTGCGCTCAGACGAAGAAACTACAGCACCTGGGAAGTCAGCGTCTTCATTATAAACAGTTAAGCAGGGAGGCGGGGTTAATGAATCCGGCGAACAAGCAAGCAGGTTGATACTATGGTATACAGCTGATGTAGCTAATCTCGGTAGAAGCCTACAGGGGCAGTCTTCAAGCCATTACACATGGGGGTAGGCCTAAAGTTATGGTGGATGTTTTCTGAATCTGTTGTCAATATTCACACTTCAATCAGAGAGGGGTTTAGCCATCCCTCTGAGTCTCACCTGGGAAGGCTTTGCCATCCCCATGGGTGTGAAGCATTTGGGTTCCTTGACATAGCTGTGCTCAAGTCAAATAATACACATCAACATAGACTTCATTCAGTCCCTACCGTGTAGTCCTGTCATAAGAAAGGACTAACAAACAGAACCAAATACCCAGAAATAGATATGTAGATACTAGTCATCAGACATGTGACTTAGGTGTCATTATAATGCAGCAAAAGAAAAAACATACCTTTTTATTAAAATGAAATAAGCTCCATATGGGCTCTCTGAATGTGAAATTAAATCATAGAGACTACAGGAAAAAATATGAGAGAATATCATCGTGATGTTATAGAAGCAAGACCTCTGTTTTTTAAAAAAAAGTTCATGTAACATAAAAACAAGTAATAAAAATTCCTAATTCCATGCCTGCCAGAACATACTTGGAATCCCAGCACTTAGTATTTGGTAGGTGGAGGCAGGTAGATGAGAGACTCAGGGTCATCCTTGGCTACATAGTTCAAAGCCAGCTTGGGCTAAATGTGAACCTGTCTCATAACAGTGGGACAAGGCACTGGATCAATAGGTAGAAACATTTGCCATGCTAACCTGATCACCTGAGTTTGGTTCCCAAACAGTTAAAAAGCTGCATGCAGTGTATCTGTAATCCCAGCAATCATACAGCAAGATGGAAGGCAGAGACTGGACAATGCCAGCTTGCCTGAAGCACTCAGCACAGTAGAAACAAGCAAGTCCCTGCCTCAGCAAAGTGCGGGATAACCACCCCTTGTAAGCTGCCCTTTGGGATCTACATGCATGAAATCACCTGCACACATGCACGTGTGTGTGTGTGTGTGTGTGTGTGTGTGTGTGTGTGTGTGTGTGTGTGTGTTTGTGTGTGTGTGTGTGTGTATGTGTTTGAGTGCATATGCACTCAAACACACACACTAAAATAAAATAAATAAATAACCTTTACTTCCTCAAAAGGCACTGGTAACAGTAGGAAATAATGAGCTACAGGAGTACTAAGTTCATTTCCAGACCGTGTACCTAGCAGTGATTCATACTATAATAGGTTTGATTTTATTTATTTTATATGTGCGAGTGTTTCGCCTGCTTGTATGTGTATGTCTGTTGTACCGTGTGTGTGCCTGGTGCCCATAGAATCCAGAAGAGGCTGTTGGAGCTCCTGGAACTGGAGTTAATGATGTTGTAAACTGCCCTGTGGATGCTGGAAACTGAACTCAGGTCCTCTGGAAGAGAAACAAGTCCTCTTAACCACCGAGTCAACTCCAGCCTATATAATAGGTGTTTCATAAGTCTTCCAAAGTAGTAAGTCAGATATCATAACAGAAAATCAAAAGAAAGCAAAGAGCATTTGAGCAGCAGACATAAGAGTCAAATGGCCAATCAGAGTCTGAAAAACTAGTCAATTACTTTAGCCACCAAGTACATGCAAATTGATACACAATATGATATCACCACTCACTAAGCTGAGTGGCTTCTTATGTGAGAGCTGAGGATCCCAACTCAGGTCCTCTTGCTTGCACAGAAAGCTTTACTCACTGAAACGTCTCCCTTGCTCCCATTCTAAAGTGTTCATAATTGCTAAGTTGTTTTATGCTTGTCTATTAAAAACATGGTGCTTGAAAACTAGATCAGAATGTACCTTCTATGTTCAAATAAACTTCATCTTACCTCCTAATTTTTTCTGGAAAGTTAAAGCATACAATCGCAACCTTTATTGTGCTGGAAGAAGAGTTCGAAGAGAGTCAAATTAATAACGTATCTGGGGTACCTTGAGTTTGCATAAAGAATGGATAGCAATTGATCTTAGCTCCTGTAGCGGGCTTATGGTGATAGTTTCATTGACTGTGCAATGACCGTACTTCCTATTTCAACATAGCTGAGTTTTTAAAATATAATGCTTTGCTCACAGTATTTTTAAAACTTTTAATTGAAGTGCAACAACATAGAGAATGCATAAATCCTGAGTTTCCACTTGAAAATTTTCATAAACTGAACACATCTAAGTAATCGCACCCAGATTTGGAACATTATCAGCATCAAAAACTACACTACTATGTATATTTACGCTTAATATTATTATATGCTTATACTACTTTACGCTTATGTTACTCTCTCATCCCAGGGGTAACCATCTGTCTGATTTCTAGCAGAATAGTCTAGCTTTGCTTAGTCTTATGCTTAAAAGCAAGCCTAACTTTGGCTTCTTGTATGCTTCTTGTGTATGTATGTATGTATGTATCTATCTATCTATCTGTCTGTCTGTCTGTCTATCTCCTTCCCGCCCTCCCTCCCTCTCTCTCTGCCTCCTACTTGGATCATAATGTAAGTTCTCAGCTGTTCCTGCTGCCATGCCTTCGCTCTGCCATCATGAACTTTAACCCTCTGAAGCTGTTAGCTCAAAGTAAATATCTTCCTTTATAGGTTGTCTTCACCATGGTGCCATGTCACAGCAATAGGAAAGTAATTAAGACAGCCTCCAAAGAGAGTTGTATCAATTTACTTTCCATATGGGAGACGAGAAATTCTTGTTGCTTCACATGTTTGTTATGGTCAGTCTTTCACAGAAGACATTCAGCTTAGTGTAGGGTGATACATACATTGTAACCTATACACAGGGCAGAAAGGGAGGGACAAATGAGTCAGGCAGATCCTGGGGCTTGTTGATCAGCCAGTGTAGTCCAATTAGTAAGCTCCAGGGTCAATGAGAAACCTTCTCAAAAGTATGGTAGAAGATGCCTGACAGTGACCTGTAGCTGCCTGCCGTACTAGCACTCACATATAAACAGGCACACTCTCAAACTCCGTACACGTTGTGAAAGTTTATTTTAGTTGTGCTTAAAATAATTGTTTTTGTGCACTGTTGGAAAAAGGGATGCATATGTCTTGGCATTTTGTATTGTCTGCAGGTGTTGGATTTCTGTGGGGGTTGTTTAATTGCTAATGATCTGCATGTAGTATCAGTAGAGCACCTAAGGAGTTCTGAATCAATAAAACACCTGAGCTCAGATGTTCAGGGTTCCACTGGGAGTAGGAGTTGGCAAGGACAATGGTTCCCTCTGCTGAGGCTGGCAGAGTTTGCACGTATGAAAATGCCTCCTCGTCTCCTTGCTGAGCCACCCCAGCAGCAGCATACTGCTACACATATGCACCGATTAACAAGCTAAGAATATTTTATTAGAGTGTCACTATGCTGAAAATGGTTGGAATTGTTAGAGGTATTATTTTCATGCCATATCAATAATAAAAACATACTTTTAGCCAATAGATGAAGTGAAGCTCTTTCTACCTGTAGAATAAGAGACAGGCAAAGCTAACAGCATTTGGAGCATTCTGCTCCACCTGGGAAGCTGTAATCGGGACTTTTGCTCATTGAAATGCAGGACTCAGAAACAGGAAAACTGATTAACAAAATTTTTTTTAAAAATCCAGAATGTTTCCCATGTGAACAGTCCTCAGCTTAGCTCATGTAATTATGTGGCCCATAAATCAACACAACGTGCAAAGGCTTCTATCCTGGTGGAAATATCTTAATGATTGAGACATCTTTAACCATGAGTAATTTATGTCTACGTGATCCATTTTTTCCCTCCAACTGGTCTTCACTACAGCAAGATAACCTAATTGTCTTTCTGGGGCTGGGTTCTTGATTGTTTCATTTTTTTTCTTTTTCTTTTTTTCTTCTGCTTCTTTTTCTCCTGTTGACACACTCAGTTTTTCCTCTTGCACTTTCTTAAATAACAGTACCTCATTCTCGCACCCTGTCCACTTGTTCCGACATCTCCCTTGCACTGTGTTAGACATTTTGGCATGCAGCCAGCACCCTGGAGCGCCTGCTTTTCAGAAGGGCCTGTGAGAATGGAATTGGGTGGCATCGAGGGAAGTAGGCCTAGTGTCCCAAAGTAGTCTGAGCATCTCAGTGATATTGTGGGGAAACATTATTATGAAAAGCAATCGCCACAAAAGGCTAACAATCAATTAAAACGCTAAGACTTGTAGATCCCCTTCTGTGATTCAGAAAGCAACTTCCATGTGTGTAATTCCGGGACGTAGTACTTGCTAAAATAGCCATTGTCTTCCTAGGACCCATTAAAACAAAATCAACTGAGAAACATGGAGATTAGTTTCTAGCTTGTCTGTTGAGCTCAACCCAGCCGTGCTAGTTCTCCTTGTTCAGGTGTCACTGTTGTTCCCTGACACTCTCTATGGTTAATTGGTAAAAATAGTTGCAGATGGGCTAGTTTGGGGGATCCTCCAAGGGGAGTGCCTTTCTCAGACCCCCAGTGCATTCCCATCCCTTCATTCTTTTAAGGACCGTTATGTGAATCTCTGTGTGATGCTGATCTCTGTAAAAGTTCATGACCCTGCAGGTGGCATAGTTACTCAACTTTTTCCAGGTGCTTTAGATTCCACATACCCCCAAGTTTCCTCTAGAAGAAAATGAAGCTGCCTTTCCTCCAAGGGATTATGCATTAATTCTTCAGCTGTTGGATAAATTCCAGAAGTTCATGGTCATATATTATGAGGTGCTGCTTGGAATTCTTTGTGCAGGCTTGGGAGTTAAACTTTTAAAACTCTGCCCTTGTCATTAGTATCATCCCTGCATGGGTATCCACTCTAAGAGAGCTATCAACGAGTTTCAGGTGTGGATTATCATGGTCCCAGATACAGCTTTTGTGTCATCAGGACCATTGGCCTCATGCCTGAAGTAATAGATTAACAATCTTTAGCTCATTTCATTGATAAATAATGGTGGGCACCTGTCTTGTGTGAACTGGCCTTGTAGATACTGAAGAGTCACTAACATGAACAGAAAATAGGAATTCCCAGATGCATAGACCTTATATTTCCAACCAAGGAGTGATTAATTGGCAGTTACCTAGAAAACAGTTGTTGAATATCATAGATTAAAAGTGCTACAAAAGAAAGACACACAGCTCTACTAAAGTGTGTAACAGGCAGATTCGTGTGGGTTTGCAGGTTCAGGCAGGAGTCCCTGTAGATGTGGCATTAGAGTGCAGCAGGGAAAAGAAGTGGTCAAAGATGGGCCAGGTGAGAGTTGGGATATCCTAGGGAGAGAGTTGGGATATCCTAGGGTGAGAGTTGGGATATCCTGGGGTGGGAGTTGGGATATCCTAGGGTGAAAGTTGGGATATCTTAGGGAAAGAATTGGGATATCCTAGGGTGAGAGTTGGGATATCCTAAGGAAAGAGTTGGGATATCCTAGGGTGAGAATTGGGATATCCTAGGGAGAGAGAAGAGTGTATATGACAGATTATGAAGCAGCAGGACACATGATCATTTTGAAGAACTGAAATAGCAGACAGGACCTGGAGGATAGAGAACAGAAACCAAACAGTAGGAAATAAAAGTGAGGTAACAAGTTGCATCCCTATCACACATGGCTGCATGTGCGTCAGGGTCATTCTCGCTATGGAAAGGTTTTAAGCATGGGGCTAAAATAAGAGTCCATCTTCAGAAGACCACTTTGGATGGGGAAGGAAAAAGGCATGAGAGGATTTTGGAGTATGACATGGTGGCAACTTGAACTAGAAAGGTGATTGTGGATATAGCAAGAAAACTGAAGTTGAACATTATTTCAAAAGCAGACTTGACATGGAATAGTGAGGACAGTGAAGAAGCCTGAGTTGGAATGCGGCTCCTGGGTTCGAGTCCGCGTGAGGTAGAACTACGTGAGCCGTGGGGAGAAGCAAGTCAAGAGAAACTATGGAGCAGATGAACTCGCCCTTCAGATTTGGACATGTGTCTGGCCTACTTATGACGTAGTGAAGAACCATTCCACGTGGCAGAAGAACTTGGTGGAAATGTGTGTGTGTGGCAAGTCAATTTAGTAGTGACCCTGGCAAGTGAAGCTGTGGGCTACCACAGAGAGAAGGAAGATGAACTCTTGCCTAGCAAACTGTTGGCACTAATTCCCAGCCATCTTTGTGTGGGATCTAGATCTTCCTTTCCTCCCCATTCTTGTTCTGCACAAGAAAAAGAGTTTCATCCTGATATTATCTCTTAGAAAGTTACAATTCTTATCTGAAAACCACTTAATGAGGAAATGTTTTGCTGTGTGATGTGTCTGAAAACTGGGCACCATCCCTCAAACTGTCCATTCATGTTTTGTGGTCATAAAGAAATTTTAATCCTAAGGTATTTCCTTCCATCTTCATAAATATTGCCTAGAATCTCATTTATGTTCAGAGTTGATCTCTTCTCATTAGTAGAAGTCCCAGATTTGGATCCTAGCTATTATGTGCTTTATAAAGTTAGTTACCAGTCTTCCTTGATGTTTCCCTGGCTGGCCAGAGGACTCTGACTTATGTAGCATCTCTGTTGCTCTGTAAATTTGTTGCTTTTATGGATAGCTTCTGAAATTAGGAATGAAAAAGATGAGGTTTTTCGCAGTCAATGGCTGCAGCCAACTGGCAAGTGCAGCATGGACCACTCTCTAGGCAGCCAGCCCTGAACTTCCTCAGGGCTGGGGAAGCGCCTCTTGCCTCAACTATAACTTTCCATTTCTCAACTCAGAAATTGGAAGTATCTATTTTAAGTGATGCTCATTGCTTCCCCATTTATGCACCTCAAGTGGAAATACTGCGTATGCTATTCTCTTAAATCCTTAACAAAATACCCCTTGAAGGGAGGCCTTTGTTCCAGGTTCTAGTAACCTAGGTATGCCGGAGGAGCTGTGATGTGGTCTTCTTCCCCTCTAAATTAATGGTGGCAAAGGAGCTGGTATCCTCTACCTCAACTTTGTGATAGCCCTGTTCTTGTCATTTCTACAAGAAAAAAAAACCCTAATATTTACTCTTTATTTTAGTTACAGCATTAAAACCATATAAAGATATGAATGTCAATTCTTTGGCACACCTGAAGGCTAGGAAAAAATACTCACTAAATGATTATAAGGATTTTTAATCTTCTGATAGACTCTTTTAAAACTGATATTTAATCATGATAGAGGCTGTATCTAATAAGAGTATCTTTTATTCAGAGCACTTGGAGCAAGATGAGGAATGTGTTCAATATGAATTTTTTCTTACTTTAAAGCACTTGAATATATGTGGTGAAGTTGTAGAGAGATCAGACCCAAATATAAGCGTGAACCTCATTGATGATTCATATATGCATTATGCACACACAGTTGCAAGTAATTTTCTGCAAGATTTTTGATATATTTGTTCATAAAACATTGCATGTTGTAAAATTTTCCACTGTAATACCAAGTGGAAAAATTAACAGATTAAGTAATAAATAACATGAAAGCCTCATTGCTTTCATTTTAAGGCAGAATTAATTTATAATCAGCTACAGCAAGGCCATAAGGAAGCGTATAAGTGATCGCTTTCCCACAGACCCATCTATTTCAAACCCATTCAGAGTTAAGTGGTTTGATAAATAATACCTGATCATTCAAATGTTCTACAAAGATGATATGATTTTTTTAAAGCCCAGGTTATAACTCAACATGCCGTCCTGAGACCAGGGAAATTAGCCCAGGGTGGCAGCAACTATGGAGTGGAGTTCACAAGCAAAGTAACAGTAGGCTCTGGGTAAATAGCGGTGACACCTCAGAACCAAAAAGCTGTCTTGATCCTTCCAGCTGTTATTAATGAGAATGAATCCTAAAACGACAGGAATAGAATCAGGCCCGAACTTTCTTTTTCACCTTTTCAGTTCTAAGTTGTTTCAGTATTGCTAGTCATTTAGGAAAATCTTACACACGAAAATCCTTATGTAATATTCAGGGTTCTCTAAAGGAACAGAGCCCATAACATGAACATATATTTAAAATTAATTTGTTAGATTAGCTTACATGACACTGGGTAACCCAGCAATGACTGTCTTCACACTGTAGAGGCTGAGAGCCCAGTAGCTACTCAGTTCACAAGGCTGGATGCCTAAGCCAGCCCAATTGGGTGCTGTAAGAATTCTTAGAGAGCAATTGGTTTTCCTTTGACCCACCTTTGAAACCTGCCATGCGGGCATGATGTATACGGGCTTGCTCCTCATGGCATGCTCAGCCTACATTCTTCTGCCACCCAGGACTCCCTGCCCACGGGTGCCACTGCCACCAGTGAGGTACACCCTCCCACATCCATCGTCAATCAAGAAAGTGCCCTATAAACTTGCCTACAGACAATCTGTAGGTGCTAATCTGAGGTTTCCTCTTCCAAGATGACTCTAGCTTGTAGCAAGTTTAAAAAAAACAAAAACCTAACCATGGCGTAACTGCTGATGCGCAAACATAAACACACTTTCCCCACACTTCCCAGAATAGCTGTCACGATCCCCTTATTCTGTTAGCGTCCCATACTTAAATATGAAAATATAGATTTGAAACAGCTAACCCCTGATATTGCCTCAATAATTTCACATTACATAGTAAGGAAATGGAAAGAAAAACTAATATTTGCCTACAATATGTGTATATATGCAAAAATATATTCTTAACGAAATGGGACAGAAATTCTTGTGGTGATTTCAACCTTCCTTCCTGTGACTTGTCATGCGGCCTTAGATAATATTTATGGTTTCTTTCCTCTGCTGTTCATCTCTGTATTTCCTCCACTTTAACAAGTCCTCATCAATCTAGAGGGATTGTTTATACCACCGTTCCTGAAATGTCTCGGCCATTTATCATCCTGCCTAAGTTGGGTTGTTTTAGGTTCCCACTGAATCGCAGGACGTGGTAACACCGAGGAATGAATGCACTGAAGGGTCTTCTACATTCTGGACATACTCTTCCATACTTTCATTTCGGAGAAACAGTCCAGGTTTCCTCTGGAAATCTGGATCAATCATGCTTTCTAACACTATAACTTCTGTCTTAGCATTTAAACTCTAGGGTATCAGGAACCCACGTAGTATAGCTCGTGTGATGGAACGTGTGACGGAGTTCATGTGATGGAGTTCCAGGCCACCAGTGGCCTCTCCAGGCCAAGAGGCTCGGTTGGGCGTGGCTGCCGAGTGTCTAGGAGTTGCAGGGCCGTGGGTTTCACCTCATCCTGCTGTGGTCTTGGTGGATGGGCCTCCATGGTCGACGAGCAGACAATGGCCACCCGGGACACACTTTGGTGGGCGTCTCTCTTTATTGGGGCGTACACTCTGTATATCAAGGATCACGGGCCAGGGTGGAACTTATGACCCTGAGAATTCCCATTGGCCTAGGACATCCTACGTGGATGTGGCCTTGCCTGTGTATGGAGTTTGAGTCTGTGTATCCAGTTCTCAGAATAGAGAGGCATCATATCTAAATTTGGCTGGGTATAAGCCAGGTCTAAGGTGTGGAGTAACGAATACCTACTGTTCCCACCCTCTGGGGGTGACGTAGAGTTCAAGTCAGCTTCAACACACTATAGTCCTTGGTCAGTCCCACAGTGTAGCCATGGTTGAGTCCTTGACTTCTAGTCGCTCCTACACTTCCTCCTAGAAACACTCACTTCTTCCTGTAGAACCACAACTTCTAGGTCAGCAGATCATAATGCTGCAGGAACAGAAAACAGTTTTCTTCTACTGGATTGCTAGGCACCGTTCCAATTTCCTCCCCATGAATCCATAAGAGAAACAGTGCCAAGTATTAGGCACTGATACAAAGTATATGCATCCATCTGGAAAACTATGCCCCAGCCCTCCAGGATACTGCCAACTAATTGTTGCTATATTTATGTCTTTAAAAGGCCATTCCACCATCAAGTCGGTTGCTTCAGTATGGTGAGAAACATGGTAAAAACAGTGAATTCCATAAGCATGAGCTCATTGCTGCACTTCTTTGGCAGTGAAGTGAGTTTGTTGTTCAGAAGCATTGCTGTTTGGATGCAATGACAGTGGAGAAAGCATTCTACAAGCTCATGCTTTAGTCACCATAACTAAGACACCATAACCAAGGCAACTCTTATCAAAGAAAGCATTTAATTTAGGGTTTGCTTATACTTTCGGAGAGTTAGTCCAATATCATCATGAAAGGGAGCATGGTGACAGGCAAGCAGATACTGGAGATAGCTGAGAGTTTTAGATCTTCATCCACAGGCAGAGAAAGAAAGACTGGGCTGGCATGGGCTTTGAAACCTCAAAGCCCACCCCCGGTGACATACTTCCTCCAACAGGCCACACCTACTCCAAAAAGGCCACACCCTTCTAATCTTTTAAGTAGTTCCACTCTCTGGTTTACAAAGCATTCAAATATAATATCTGGGGGGGTGGAGGGCTTCTTATTCAAATGACCACCGTCCATAAATGGTGTTGAGAAAGCAGCTGTAACTGTTGAGAGTGTTCAGTACCACTGAAGAACAACCTTCTGTGCTATACTGAATCAGAATAAAGGTTATCCTGAAGACAAATTCACATTTGTTAAGGATTCCATCTTGTGAAAAATTCAAATGTATTTCAAAGAAGAAAACCTAAGTTAAAGAGGTTCCCAGCTCCACAAAACAAGTTGCCTAGCAAGCAGTTTCCCCAGTGTCATCTTGATGAAGCAAATCCAGCTGCAGTCCAACAGTATTAAGTTACATCTTGAGCTGGCAGTGCAATTTGGCAAGGCTATCCCTGTGACACTGCTTTTGCAGGAGGAAAGATGCCAGATTGAAAGGGTCGTAGAATCTTGTTCAAAAATAAAAAAATTGAAAAAAAAAACAACCAAAGGTATATACTCTGTGTTGCACTGTCTGTGTTCCTGTAAGGAGGATCTGATAGGTCATTGTGTGAAGTTTGTAACAGTTAAGCCAAGGTTGTAGTAAAGACTGCAGAATTTTGGAGATTCCAGGACCATGTGATATGCACCAAGGAGAGATACAGGTGTGGAACAAAGCTTGCCCAGAAGAGACACCATGTATGCTGAGGGCAGTAGACCTAGAGGGCTACCCAAACCTTTAGCAGCCCAGTTGACTGCATGAGAGCCCCAGATTCAGGACATGGAGCTATGTGCTATATGCTGGTGTTTGCCATGATGGAATTGGGGGTTGTTTTGATCTAATCCCTCTTTTATATGTCTACTTCTTCCCTTTTGAAAGAAGAATAGTTACTCTGTGGGATGATGGAAGCACTTATTTTATTTTATAGGAATTCGCAGTTAAGAGACTTCAGACTTTTATTAAGTTTGAAATTCTTAAGGACTATGAGAAGATTTAAAGTTTGTATGAATGAGTTTTGTACTATAACATGGTATAGTTTAAAATATGGCCATAAGTCTTTGGGGTAAGGAATAGGTGATTATAGCTTAAAAGTAATATTTGGGTGTCAAGTTGACAAGGGTGGAATGGCTAGTTTTAATTGTCAACCTGGCAGAACCTAGAATCACCTGAGGGATGGACCTCTGGACATGCTGTCCACTCTGGGTGGCACCATTCCCTGGGATCCTAGACTGATTTGAGAAGGTATAGCTAAGCAGCTGTGTGAATTCATTTTTCTCTTCTGCTGATTGTGAATGTAATGGAACCTGCTGCTTCAAACTCCTGATGCTTTGACTTTAAGCTGTGAGCTCAAGTAAGCCCTGAATCCCTTATATTAAATTTGTCAAAATATTTTGTCACATCAACATAAAACGAAACTAAGATGCCTTAAAACTGGAGTCTGTATACTGTCTACAGGGGTCTTTACCTGGTTTAAGAGAAGCCTTATTTTACCTCATACTGAAGATAGCTGTCACACACAAACCTTCTAGCTTCATGAGTCAGTGTCTAGTACCTACATTTCAGCTGAGAAACACAGATTTTCCAGTTCAAAATCTCTGAGTGGTACCTTGGCGATGAAGACATGGTTATGGAGCAGCAAACCAACTGATAAAATCTCCAACACCAGAGCAGCAGAAATCCAGATAAAGCTATTGACCACTACACAATCCTGCAAATATGAGGATGCGCTCTCAAACGTTTGAGGCCATAAAATAGCAACAATAATAATATTCTATATGCACTGACTTGATTATAATAAACATTTTAGAAAAGTACCACTGTGTAGGTAAGCTGTCAGGTTTAGGAAGTCTAAGTAACTTATGTAAGGTTATCCAAGTATTGCAAAAATTATCAATAAATACAGACATTTTAAATTCTATTTCCCGGGCTCTTTCCAGTACGACACCAGTCTTTTCTGTGATTTAAAGGGTATTAAAGACTTTGGTGGAGGGCAGTCTCATGATATAACCCTAGATGGCCTGGACTTCACTATGTAGACCAGACTATTCTTGAACTCAGAAATCCACTTGCCTCTGCCTCCTGAGTGCTAGGATTAAAGGATGGCATTAAAGACAGTTTACTTGTTCACTAATTTAAGCTTCTAATCACATATATCCTGGTTCTAATCTCTATGCCTTGCTCTGAGAACATGGTGATTGACAATACAATACTTAACAATCAGCAGTGTGCAGAGGCATGTAATCACCACAGACAGGGAGGTATGAGCTACAACAGGAAGATGATGCTGATTGTAGGAGAATATGTGAAAAGTACCATACCAGGCCATGAGTTGGAAAGAGCTGCCCAGATGTTTAGATATTTAGAACAATTTTCCAAAAATGAGTAGGAGTCAAAGTAGTGTTTGAAGCCCAAAATAAAGCAAATACAAAGTCCCTCCTGAGAGGGAGATAACCCTAACTCAGGTCCCATATGTTTATAGATTGCACCCAGTTTGCCTACTATTTGACAATTAAGAGATATCATCTATCCTCTCTCTCAATATATATGTATATATGTCTAGGTATATATACATATATATGGCTTTCTTCTCTTCCATTCTTCTTTCCTTCCTTACTTTCTTCCACTCATCTTTTCTCCATCTACCCCATCTTATCTACCATCCATTCATCCATCCACCCTCCTTAAATCAATACACATACATATGTACATACATAGTAAGTGCTGGTTATGTATTGAATTAATTGATTTTAAAGATCTAGGACATGCAGGCAGTGTTCCAAGCAGTGTAGAGAGAAAAAATGATCCATGAGATGTTATCCTAACTGGCATAAAGATTGAAATATAATTTCAGAGACTGGCATGTGTACATGTAATGACAGCTGGATGGAGTAGGTACCCTCAGGCTGTGGGGATGTAACATAGAAAAATATCTGAATTTAGTGATAAAACTACCAAACTAGTATCAGATTAGACATTCTTTATCGCTTTATTTGTTTACTTGTTTTGTCTTATTTTGTCTCCTTTGACAGATTCTGTGGCAACAGCTTCTGGGCCGCTACTAGTTGAAGTTGCCAAAACTCCCGGTGCCAGCCTTGGGGTTGCCCTAACTACCTCGATGTGCTGCAACAAACAGGTCATCATCATAGACAAAATCAAATCTGCAAGTATTGCAGACAGGTGAGTGTCACAGCGAGTGCCTGCTTACAGACACCGTGTGTGTGCTTAAAAAAAAGTCATACATACATATAGTATATACACTTACATACTTGTACACACATACACACACACAGTAAAAAATAAAAGCCCTGTAGCCAGTTTGTACAAATGTCATGTAGGAAAACAGTTTATCATTGTAAGACTTAAAATTGTAACTACCTGATCAGCCACTCCATGATGAAATGTCACTTCATCCACACATTTGGTGTGGCCTTTATTAATAGAAAAAACAAACAAACAAATACAGTTTCTGGATCCCACAGAAAACAAGTTCCTGGTCTTGATATAAGGGAAGTGAACTGATATTAAGGCCCATTCAGTAAGGTCATGAGTTTTTCTCCACCATTAACAATTAAATTCTGCTATCAGAAAATATTACTTTCCTTTTGGAAAAGTAGACAATGCAATATCCTTAAAATAATGTGATTTTTAAAGACAAGCCTGAAACTGTCATAGTTGGTTAATCTTAGTGGTTTTACAGCCTTCAGTCAAAGGTCCCTTAGACATCATTACTGTGTCGTAATAAAAATGAAACTCCCTTTCCTGATCCATATTTTACATTTATCAGGTAAAGGTGGAAGAGGCACATAATAAATTGTTTTGCAGCTCCCGCTAAGAAACCCATTTAAGAAGCACCCTACGTGAATCCCCGCTGAATAATATTTCCAGACAGAAGGGTGCCTTGAAAAGTTCTTGCCTTGAGAAGTAGATTCTTACCTTCTCATCATGGAAATCCTTAGATAGACCTCAGCTAGTCCACAATGTATGTTTCCAGCTTCCTTCCCCCTTTTCCCTGGGCTGCCTTGCTCCTGAGGCACAGTGACCCACAGCAACCCAAGCAGTGGGTGTCTCCCAAGTCATGTAGTCATTCACAGTGACAGCCACTGATGCAGGGGTGTTCTCCAGCCAAAGGTGCAGAGTGCTTTACTTGTCTGCCTCTGTTTTGTTTTGTCCAGTTCCACAGTGGGTAACTCATTTTAGTAGCTGTCCACTTGCCTGGTATATTGGGTGATGAATCCTGTGTATATTTTTCTCAGTTCATCCAGTAGCTAGCCATTGTCTTGAGTTCAGCAAGGTATAGCAACAATTCCTCCATATTAGCCTGGTTTGACTACTCTTAACTCTTGCATAATTTCTATTCTGTTCTAATGAATGTTTACCTCCAGATTAATAAAAACAGAACTGGTAAACTGGAAGCCTCTATTAAAAGAGTCCGAGGAAGCAGTAACTGGACCTCTCCAGCATCCTCAGATGTGAGACTCTCTCCCAGTGAGCAGTCACATGCCAAGATTCTGAGTGACTGACAGCTCATAGTTGAATAGAAGAGCCTAAGAGAAAAAAGTCAGAGAACAAAATCAAGGGAGAAAGTATTCTCTTCCTCATGTCCCTCTTACCCACAGCCCCCAGTGTCAGCCTCCCCACCCCTGAAACGTACAAAATACTTTTAAGGACACTAGAATAAGAAAATCACTTCTTCATAGTTTTCTGCATTTTCCACAAGATTTTACATTCTTATTCAGACACAACGTGTCTAAAATACAGCAGGGAGCATTTTCTAACCGCATTCAATTTTTTTTAAGTAAATGACAATAACATGAAACTAACTTTGAAGGACATGAAAGTCTCATTCTGAAAAAACATTTGATGACTCTGTTTCTCCTCTCTGTAGATGCGGTGCGCTCCATGTGGGAGACCACATCCTTTCCATCGACGGCACGAGCACGGAGTACTGTACACTTGCGGAAGCCACCCAGTTCCTGGCCAACACCACTGACCAGGTCAAGCTGGAGATTCTCCCGCACCACCAGACCCGCCTGGCCCTCAAGGGACCTGAACACGGTGAGAGGAACTTTGTAGATCTCTATCATCTTGCTCCTGCAGTTTTCTTTCTCCAGAGAGTTAGGAAGACAAGTTTTCCTTTGTCGTACCACCAGCTTATCTTCATTTACCTTTTCCATCTTTAGAGTCTCTTTCTACAAGCATGTATAAGCTACTGAAAACTCAGAAAACAGAAGAAATACTGGCATTAAAATTTCAGACTGGAACTATTTGATTTGTTGTTGTTGCTTAGACTTTGCTGTAAATGGAGTATTGTGAGAAGGAAAAGGGTTTGACTTCCTGATGGTTGAATTTTGAATCTCTTTAAAGGACAATGAAAGCTAAAGTGCTCTCTCACACACAAACACACGAAACAAAACAAAACAAAATCCATAAAGCCAAAACCTTGCTTTGCAGCAAGGAGGCCAGGAAGATCCGCCTTGCCAAGGCCAAGGACCTCAGATAGCATTGAACTTTTTAGCCCTTTTCCACCATCATCAAGTCTTTCAATTAAATGGTTTTACTACCATAAAATGAGATAAAATATATTCATATTAATAACAGATCCATCAAATATTCCTTAGGGAGAAGACTGTTTTGTGAAGTGTTGATTTCTATGTTTTTTGTCTATTTGCCAGAATATTTTCTCCCCAGGATAAAAAACACACTTTCTGGCCAAACCTCATGCCAGGAAACATGACAATGGTAGACTCATTGCAGTAAATAGAAACAGCTGAGGGAATCTTGAGAAGCACAGATAAACTTTTCTGAATGTATAAATCTATCCACTTGGGCACCTAAAAAAGTGTGGGGGTGGGGGTGGGGGGTGCTGATATAAACACAAGACTTTGAGCCAGGAATTCAGCGAAGTCAGAGTGCCCAGCGGAATCTGTTCCAATTCCTTTCCAACCTATTCCTTAAAGCGCATTCACCTCTCAGCTGTGGAAGCAGGAGTCCTCATTACTGTGGGTGGGCTAGACTGGAACGTATTTTTCTATGATTAGAGACAGCACAGGTTTTCTAGCATTAGAATTTTGCTTCTGGGAAGGTCATTTGCATTGTGTTTCCCACCTTTTAAAAGGCACTGCACTTCTCTGCAGGGGGAAAGATGGGGACGAAATAATTTTCATACTGAATGAGTCAGCTGGATGCAACCTTTTTAATTAAATGGAGCTTAGACAGCCCTGGAGCTAATGAAAATCTCTAGTACAGCGTTGCCCTTATCAGATTTTAATTTGACACGTTGGAGTGGGGAAGTGATACAACATAGGCAGGTTAGGATTGGAAATCAGCACGGTTGAACCAAGGCATCAAGGATGTACAGGATGCTGAGGCTAGTGGGAATGCACACGGGTCTCACCCAGAGTCCTCTAGTCCTTCCTGCAGTGGCTGAGGGAGAGATATCTAACTGTGTGAGCCTCTTCTTGGTGTTTATGAAGTCACACTGGACTTGGTGCACAGAAGGTTTAAGACTGTGTGCCGTGCTCTTTCAGGAAGATGTGCCTCAAGTCTGGAATCAATAAGTCAGAAATGTGAACAAATGCTTTCAAAAATGTTACTGTCTTTCAGCAACCTCATTATTTTACTTTATTCGCCCTGGATGCAAATCCTAAATAGTTCAAATAGTTCCCAACTCATGAAATATTAAATATTTTTTACCTGTCAAAATAATTTGAAAAGATGAAGAATTTATATGCTGAACTGTATGGAGAGAGAACACATTGTTTTTCTTTTCCTAGAATCGCTGACGTCATTTATATTTGTAAGGTAGGAGGCTGGAAGTCTAGAGCTGATTGTCTTCCTTATTTAGCATATCAGCTTCTCCCCTAGGTTTTACATTAAAAGCAGACTTAAAAAAAAAGAACTAAATAGTAGCACTTAAACACCATTATATCTTAGTCCTGAGGGAAAGGGGTTAAAAGAGAATATGGAGTTGCTTTGTGATTCTTTAGCTTCTATTTCTGTATTAATGGAGTTTGACATATCTTCACCATTCTTCTGAAAAACAAGCTCTGATTACTTTTTCTAGTCTGCAGTGCCTGAGCACTGGGTATCTCATCTCATGAAAATATGAAGATCCAACATTTTCCTAATTTGGTTAGCAACAAAGCATTCACCACAGTGATTCCAGAGCGGTGTGGAAAAGGGCACGCCAACTCAGGCTAAGAGATCCGCTGTGCTTTCCCTGGGGAACAGCAGTATTCACAACACTGGCAAAGGTGGTATTTTCAGGGACCGAAGTGTTGTTCAATGGGAGCATGCTTGCATAAGCATGTGCAAGGCCTTGAGCTGCATCCCCAGGACCCAATAAAAAGAAGAATATTAGTTTTCATTGAGGTTGAAAATTGTGCCACTGTGGGTCTTTGAAAACCATAAACTCGATTGAAGGAAAGGGGGCTCTAAGGAAGTCAGTGTGGCCGGAGGCACTAGATTCGACTTATTCATTGCAGGAGAATATTCCATTCTGTGCTCTCCAAGGACAATCACAAGACTAGCTGTCACCCATTTTCTCAGACATCCTGGCAGGGCAAGAGAACACAATTAGGAAAACAAAAGACAATTCCTTGTATGCCATAAGTGTCAAGAGACCAAAGCAGCAATGCCACCATGCGGCACCGTAGGAAGTGTTGTGCCTTTCAGCTTGTTTCTCATCTGGAGTGAGGGCTATAGGAGTCTCTCCAGGAAGCGGCAGTGCCCGTGGTGGCTGTGGGCCAGGTGCTAGAGCAGACTTCCAGAGATTTCCTCCTGGCAGCACCACTTGGGACCTTAGGAAAGCTGCCCAACTTTTTCTGTACCTCAAGTTCGTCATCTGTAAAGTGTGGGTTATAGTAACTCCCACCTCACCAGAATACTGTAAGTAGCCATAAAAAGGCAGCCAGCACAGCATCCCAGATGCAGGCAGAACTCAATGAACATGGATGGCTGTTATTGCACAGCTAAATAAGAGAATGCCTGTGAGTTTCCTTTGTGAAATGAGAAGACATATCCAAACTGTAACATCTTACTCTTGATCTCCTGAGATACTTATTTAGTATATGAATACCAAGTATACCACTCTAAAACATGAATTTGGAGGATACATTCAAAATGGGCATGAACTGTTAGTTCTGCCCTATGTTAGTTTTAAAAGACCTTTTGCAAAAGGCCTTCATCAATCATGAGTTCAACTTTATGCATCATTTATATCGTTTTACCTCATAATCATTGTGTATATTGAAAGGCTTAGTTCCTGAAAATAGTTAAGAGTCAAAGAGAAGTTTATGACCTCCTTTTCACCTGCCTACAACTGGCACGGGGATAAGCACACAATAGGTGGTCAGCAATATCTTCCTTATGGGTTCATTAATTTGCCTTGACAGTTATAATAAATGGCCAGTCATTTTCAAAGTACTCAGGAAAGAGCAGAGGTGGGTATAGAATTCTCAAGCCCATCCACTCTAGCCTGGTGACAACACTTTGTTAGAGGACAATAGAGTGATGGGGATTGTAGACCAGTCAGACCCAGCAATAACTACACCTTGCTGCAAGGTGTCTTATGTGCCACAAAGTAAAGCAAGGATTGTGAAATAAAACTGCTAACGTCTTGCCTAAAATACTCCTTTATCTCAAGAAAAATGCCGCTGCCATCAAATGTCAACCATTATGGGCCGGATACCATTATAGCCTCTAGAAAGAAAAACAAGTGGACCCCCATTCTCCCAGAATGTGCATTCTCATATAAAGAGTCGGTTAGCATGCCTTGTATAATAAGACCTTTTTGAACAGTAATAAGAGCTGTGGAGGATGCAGAACAGTTAATGGGATAGCATGGCATCAGCAGCTACTTCAGCCAGTAAGGTCAGCAATAGTTCCTTGGTAGAGATAACACCGGAGCTAAGGCCTCGGTGATGAGAAGGAGCTAGCCACACAAACAACCGGAGGGAGCCAAACAAGTCCAGAAGCCACAATGAAAGAAGGAAGGTGGCTGACTTGTCCTCAGAAGCATAAGCCAGTGTGGTAGGAAGATAGAAATGGAGAACGATCCAGAATAAAGCTAGAGAGAAGAGGCTGATTCTCCCTGCTACATAAGCATGGGCACAGGTGTGGCATGATTGAACACATACAATTAAAACTCCCCCCTGGATGTGTTATGGACACTGGAAAATGTTGTGTGGGCTGTGAATTAGCCAAGTGTGATGGTTCTGCAGTGGTCTGGGAGGAGGAGATGATGGCTGAGACTGAGAGAGCACATATGAATGACAAAAGAAATAAAAAGGAAAAGAACATGATTGATCCTAGGTACGGTGGAAAGTTTATTGTATATAAAAGAGAGAAAAAAGAAGATATGAGGGAGAGCAGAGCTAGAGGCAGAAACATGGGGGTGGGGAGTCCAGGGTGGACTTGACCAAGCTGAGCTGCCTGGCCATGTGAAAAGAAGGGGGAGGGAAGAGAGGAGAAAGAAGGGAACCTGGAGACCAAGAGACCAGGAGGCCAAAAGAGGACAAGAGAGGAAAGTAACCAAAATGGTTGAAAGCCCAGCCCCTTGCGCTGGAGAGTTCAGGGTAGGGGGCCAGGTATGACCCTGTCACAGGTGGAGGCAGGCCTAGGGATGCTGGGAGAACCTGGTGGCAAGCTTCACTTTGATGTTAAATAGATATCTCAGCCAGCAGTTTGTGAGTTTGAGATCTAAGAACATAGACACAGGAAACTCAAAGCAGCCACTCCTGCAGATGGATAGATAGGTTCAATTTCAGACCATAAAATTACAATGGTTGTGAAAATGGTCTTTTTACAGATTTTTGACAGATCTTCTAAAATCTAAATCTTAAGTCAAGGGAGTGACATTCGCTGACAAAAATCACATCTATTTCCTTTAAGGACATTCTATTGTTGGCAAATAGAACAGTAGGGAGAATCATGTTGTACTCAAAGCTCATTTGCTTGTATTCTGTGGCTCGGCACCATGCTGAACACTGAATGTACATAATTCCCACAGCAGGAAGAGACATTTTCATGATCCATTGACTATGAGGAAATTGAGGCTGAGAGAGGCTGAGTAGCTGGCAAGGTCAAAGAGAAGGGGAGGAAGAAAGGCAGGTGAGGCCCTGGTCAGGTCACGCCAGGAGATGGGCTGTTGCTGTGACTTCCTCCAGAGAGGAGGAGGAGGTCATGGTTGTTTCCAACCATGATCATTCAGTGAAAAGTCCCTCTCAGACATAGGAACAAGGATATAATACTACTCATTTTTCAGAATGCCAGATAGAAAGTCAGTCTTTCCTTGTTTTGAAGGCAAAGTCTTTTGGTCTGGTTAATCAGGGTGTGAATATTTTTATTTACAACATTTTAATAATAAGGTATAAAATTAAAAATTAAAAAAGATAGGGTCTCATATAGCCCAGGATGACCTCGCATTTGCTGTGTAGCCTGTGAGAACCTTAAACTTTTGATTCTCCTGCCTCTACCTCTTGAGTGCCACCATGCCTGACTTCATGCGCACTGAGTACCAAACCCAGGGTTCCTGGAAGCTAAGCGAGCACGCGCCCAATCACGCCGCATTCCCGCTCATAAAAGTCAAATCTTAGTGTAAGCAAATTTCGAATGAAAACATAATAAACATTTTATTTTTACAAAAATAAAAGTGACACCAAAACTTTGAAGTTAAACTCATTACAGTTTTATGCTGTATTAATGAAATACAAGAACGTAAAGTATTTTTAAACCAAACGTTTCTCATACAAATCAATTTATTAAAAAAAAAATCATAAAATATGTTGAGACTTTTCTCCTAGTTAGTCAGGAAAGAAAAAAGGATTCTGATAGGGCAGATGATTACCATGGTTTATTGTTTAGGAGAACCAAGTGCGCTTGATAGATAGCAGGGTGATTAAATCATCAGGGCAGTAAATTGTGCCGTGTGACCTCACAGTCCAGGCCATCACGAGCCAGCATGATTTACTGCCCCTTCTCTTTTTCTCTAAAGGAGTGCTCCTAACTGACCAAGATTTGCAAAGCTTTAATTACTAATCGTGTGCCATAGATCTTTATAGGGATGGCTTTTAAGTTTAAAAAAAAAAATGTTTTTTAATCTCTGCGGTGAAGCACAGGGGGAGATTAGAAATTGATTCAGTAGTCATCTTAAAGGGAGAGGAGATGTGCTGGGGAAAGACGCGCATTATTCTCGGGAAGATGAAAAGTCTCCATGGCTGGTGTTAATCATGGCTTTTGCTGACCGCTTAGAAAAGGGCAAGACCAACTAGATTTTTTTTTTTTTTCCTTTGCAAGCAGCTTTCGTTTTTGTTAACGATTTTTCTTTTCCTTTTATTTTTAATTTGTACAATTCAGTTACTTTTTCCTCTCTCTCTTTTTTTTTTTTTCTTTTTAATTTTGGTTCTTTGTTTTCCTTACTCCTCATCATCACTTCATATGGGCAGTGAAAATTCAGAGGAGCGACAGACAACTTCCCTGGGATTCCTGGGCCAGCAACCAGTGCAGCCTTCACACCAACCATCACCATAACATGCACCACCCAGACCATTGCAGAGTGCCGGCCCTGACTTTCCCGAAAGCGCCTCCTCCGAACAGCCCTCGTAATGTTCCACGCTTTCTCCTCCTGGTCTTCCATTTGATTCTATTCTTCTCATGCCTTCTTCCCCGAACTCACTATGCCTCTAGCTTCACGGGTGTTGCCTGCTTTCTGTTGTCGCTGCTGTTTTCTTTGTACTAACACGTTGTTTCATCTGTCTTCTTTACCCACTGGGCAGCTTTGTCGTTATGAAAGGATGTAAGGGACGGGGATGTCACTTAGTGATAGATTACTTGCCTTGCATATGTGAGGTCCTGAGTCCAACCCCCAGCACCACAGAAACAGTGAAGGCAGAAAGTATGTAAATGCTCAGAAGGCTTAATATGCAGCTCAGGGGACAACTCAGAACACTGACGTATGGTGGTCTCAGATCTCTTGTGACATCCGCTGGGGATCAGAAAGTACCCCCAAAATGACATTGTACCTGATGTCTTAAGTTATTAGTGAAGAAATTTGTTTTAATCTTTGTTTTTTTTTTTGTCTAAAGCAAATTTCATAGTTTCTGTGTATCCACGTGCTGCAGAGGATCCTGTTCCTCAAAACTTAATAACTCAGGTGACTCTGAGACTCTAAAGCACTGGCTCCAGGGCCTGATCTCTGTCCGAGTGTGGGATACTGACTAACCGTGGCTGTGTCCTGTGTATCTTTGGGTTGTTGCTGGTTGGCAAGGGGGGCAGGCTCAGACCCCACCTAGGAACGCTCTGTGCCAAGTCTTCACTCTTTTTCAGCGGCTATGGTGTCCTCTTCCTCTCCTACCTCCATGAGTGCGTATAGCCTGAGCTCCCTGAACATGGGGACTTTACCTCGAAGCCTCTACTCCACAAGCCCACGAGGAACCATGATGAGGAGGAGACTGAAAAAGAAAGACTTCAAAAGCTCACGTAAGTGAAATGCTATCCAAGTGATCCATTTGGGCTCCAGAAAATGTGTGAGAAGAGTGTTCCAAAAGGTAAGGTAAAAGGGAGACACTAGGTAGCTGGTAGCTCTGGGCTAAAGACTACAACTGTAACCTGTAATCTGTATGGTACCGCTTACACCAAATACAACTTCAGACTGATTTAGCTCAAACTACCTTTTCATAGAACAATCTACCTTCGATTTTGCCTATAACAACTTTTTTTTCTTTCTTTTAATGCCTTTTAAGATGCCTTTCTACCCTGGGTAGCTTCAGGTATAAACATCTGTTCTCCGTATCTTATTCATTAAAGCAGTTTCGTACAAACTCTACTCCCCTTTGATAAGTATGAGTCTTGTACATTTATAATAAATTTCTTAGTCTGTTTTTTGACCTTCTTTCAAACGGTAAGTTTGAACATTTCTTTTCAGATTCTCATTCTGGAGTTCCCTTCCCTTTTGTCATTAGGCTATCCCACTGAGAATCACTTCTGTTGCATGTATTTCTTTTTTTTAATTAACTTTATTTCTATTGTATGAACCTTGGTGTTTTTCCTGAGTGTATGTCTGTGTGAGGGTGTCAGATTCCCTGAAACAGAAGTCAGAGACAACTGTGAGTTGTCATGTGGGTGTTGGGAACTGAACCTGGGTCCTCTAAGAGAGAATCCAGTGCTCTTAACGACTGAGACATCTCTCCGGCCCGTATTTCTTATTTTTAATATATTTTTATTTATTCTATTAAAAGTTCATACATGTGTATAATGGATTTCAGTCATATAAGCCTGCACGCCCCTCTCCAACTACTTTGGGATTCTTCCATGTTTCTCTCCCAACTTCAGATATGCGCGAGGCATCCACTGAAGCAAGGTTGGTCTGCCAGGGCCCACACACTTAAAGAAGACTGGCTGTCCTTCCCTCTAACAGCCAGCAACTGTCAATAACTCCTCAGCTAGGAGTGGAGGCTCCTATGCCCCTCCCACATCTGTACTGGAATGATGACCGGCCTTATCTTATATAAGTCTAGCACCAGAAGTCACAGCTACTGAGTTCATGTGCAAGGCCAAATACTGTTTCACTGAAAGCATCCACTACCTCTAGCTCCTAGCATCAATGTTCACCCTCTTCCTTGATATTCCTTGAGCCTTGATGTGTGTGTTGGGGAGGGTGATACACATATTCTGACACTTCGTCTCTGTGCTCTAAGCAGTTGTGAGTTTCAGAATTAGCTGCCATCTATCTACCACACAAAGATGCTTCTCTGATGAAGACTGAGTATGGGCATAGAGATATGTATATTTAGAAGGCAGTTTGGTACTATGTTCATTAGAGATGAGAAAGTTACAAGGGTGCTAAAATTCACAAAAGCATCCTAAAGTCTAAGAACTTCAATTCTTGTTCTTGAAAATATTTTCTGGGATAGATAGCCAGGCATATATAGGCAAATAAAGGCTAGGAAGGTATACTTGGCCATCTGCTTTGGGATGGATGGCATGATTTAAATAGAAAGACAGAATGACTAGATGCTTTTTTAGGGAAGGAATACAAGTTACCCCTTAATTTTTCTTTTCTGTTAAGGTAGCTGGGCATCTTTCATCTCAATCATAATTAAGAGGAGGAAATGTCCATATTCTAGCCAGATCTCTAATCATAGTTCAGTGTAGTTTATGCCATGGATTTTTTTCGGTGGCTGTAATTGTGATATATATATATATATATCTATATATATATAGAGAGAGAGATATAGATATATAGATATATAGATATACAAACCCTAAAGATGATGAGGTCTATCTCTGTGTCTACCTTGAGTGTAAAATGGGGGAGCATCTGTAAGTTACTTCATTAATATCAAACCAGAGATCCCAATGCTGGCGCAGACAAGAGAAGGAGTGGTTGTCGGATTTTTGGATCTTCTGTTTGTATGCCAGAGAGGTCTTAACCCTAGAAGATCTCTCACAAGTCCATTAGTGCCACTAATACTGGGACAGCAGTTCATCATTCACCAGAGGAAGCAGTTTCTTCATGTGATGGAAACCTGAAAGCCTTTATTACAGAAAGAAAGAAAGAGAGGAGGGAAGGAAGGAAGGAAGGAAGGAAGGAAGGAAGGAAGGAAGGAAGGAAGGAAGGAAGGGAGGAAGGGAGGGAGGGAGGAAGGAAGGGGAAAGGAAAAGAAAAGGAAGGGAAAGAGAGAAAAGAAAGGGAAAGAGAGAAAGGAGAAAGAAAGAAAAAAGAAAAGAGAAAAGACATGACTAGTGTCTTTGATTCACTGACAGTATACACATAACTTTTTACTTGTGGATCCTTTGAAATGTAAAATTTTGGGGTATGGAGATTAGGTCTGGTGCTATAGATGCGTTCTGCTCTTGCAAGAGGATCCACGTTCCATTCCCAGGACCCATTTCAGGTAGATATAAGCCATCTCTAACTTTAGTTCCAGGGAATCTTATGCCTCTTCTGGCCTCTGTTGGCACCTGCATTCACATACACATACACAGATAAGAAGATAGACAGATACACACACACACACACACACACACACACACACACGTACACACAATTAAAACTAAAATATGTGTTCAAATATAAGGTTTGTCATTGTTGGTAAATGAAATTAATAATAATTTGAAATTAAGAAAATTAAAAAAGAAACTCAGAGAATGAAAAAAAATCTAGATTTCCATTTATTTCTTAGCTAAGGCTGAAGAAAATTATTTACTCTTGGCAGAGACCAGTTACAGTTACACAAAAAACTAATTACAACCCTTATTCTATGTACTAGAGACCTGTCACTCCAACTTTCCTAGATGTAGGGCCCTGGGCAAGTGTCTTAAGCTTTCCATCCCTTTGCTAAAAATGTGGGAATTATAGTGCTGACCATTTGGCACTGGACAGCCAACTAGAGAAGAGAGCACCAGGGAAGCTTTATTTGGGTTGTGGGGTCTGTTTTCCTGGAGTGGCCACTATCTTAAAAGAAGCAGGTTCATGATTTAACAGTTACACTTTGCTGTAATACACAAATATTGAGTTTTTCATACAATGCCTTCAGGACTTGACGTGGATATATGTGCATAGGTTTTTTTTCTTAAATAATTTATTTTATTTTATTTTATTTTATTTTATTTTATGTGCATTGGTGTGAGGTTATCAGATCTATTGGAACTGGAGTTACGGACAGTGAGCTGTCATGTGGGTGCTGGATATTGAACCCAGGTATTCTAGAATGGCCAGTGCTCCTAGCAGCTGAGCCACCTCTCCAACCCCATGTATAAGTTTTTTTATATGGTATCTTTATGTGAAGTACTTATCATTGATGGAAACAAGCTACATCCCTCAGCAGGACAGAGCCACTAAAATGAATTCATTAATGTTTGTACTCCTGCTTTGAAGGCTAGCCATTTGTTTGTGTTAGGTGGGGCTTACTGTATTATTAAGGTCATTAGTGGATATAAATGAATGCTAATACATCTGTCTGTCTCACATTGATATTTGCACATCTTGAGCTATAGTAGGAAACAAAGCTGAGGCTTGACTTTCCCCTAACCAACTCTCAAATTCTCTCTTGAATCAGCACACAACCATTTAGCTATAGCAGAAAGATAAACAGAAATCTGGTTTGAGAAATTTCCATGTCATGTTTGCTGCAGATGGGAGCCACCAGGGCTCCACTGACAATGAATGGAACAGTATGTTTATAAAAGTGTCTCGGGAAATCAGACACTGTATCTTAACAAAACAGTAGTGCCAAAGTGGTATGAAGTTTTATTCCCACTTAAAATACATGAAAAATTATAGTATTCCAGTTCTCTAAACAGAAACTGGAAATTCTTTTCTCTGTTTTATTGCATACTGTGGCCATGTTAGATGTAAAAACCCCAAGTAACAGAAAATAAAAATTTTATTACCCATTCTCACTATATCCCCTGGTTTCTTTCCCTGCTTTATTTATGTCTTTATTCTGGGTCACCATTTTTTGTCCACTTTCTAATAGTTATATTTCTATAGCAACTAGGCCATTTATGGACAGTGAGTCACAGTGAAATGCACAAAGATAATAAAAAGACTCCTTGCTCTGTTGTTGATGAGACCATAGTTTACAAAATAAAACAAAAAGTTGCTTATATTTCCAGGATAAATAAGGACACTGCCAGAAATGAATGAAGTATTCCCACACAAATATTAAAACCCTCATTGTCCACAAAGGAAAACACAGAAAGTGTATCACAGTATGTTATGGACAGTGGAAAGGAGTCTGTTTTCCAGGGAGAGTTCTGTGAGCTCCAGGCCTTGAGTGGAGTCACAGAGCCTAGGGGTAGCTCTAAGCTATGTCACAGAGGAAACCCAGTCCCACTTCTGGAATCTTCTGGGCCCCTCCCCACTGATAGAGCTGCCCACTTTTCAGCCACCAAGGTCAAGGTTTCTTCCAGACCACATCACCTACTGTTCTAGAGGGATAACTACACAATGCATCTAGCTCTGCCCTTCCTGCCCCCGCAGACTGAGCCAGTCGGGTAACCCTGCTTCTTCCAAGTTGACCTGGATTATAGCAAACAGCAGAAGTCAGAAGACATTCCCAGAATGTCTTTTGTTTCTTTGGTCGCTATCACTTGCTACTAGAGAGGGTGACGCTGAAAAGAGCTGAAAGGAAGGAGATGAAGAAACCTAACAATTTCCACCATCCTTTCTGTCGGTCCCTGAGAAAAGAACAGAAGAGAAACAAAGCTCATGGTAAGCTTGCATGAGCGACCATGCAAGGAAACAAGACAGCTTCGATGCTGCCCAGCACCCCTTCAGCTTTCTGTGGCGAGGGAGCTGTCCACCAGCACCACACCCCCTTTACAAATCGAGTCGTGTCATTCACAGAGTGTTAGGTCCGCAGCAGGCCACCTTCAACCCTGACACTTCAATGAGGCAGAAGTCTCTGATAGCAGGGTCAAATCGCAAGAACGCATTATCTAACACACCTTCGGGTTCTTTTCTCTCTAAGCTTTTGAAATGATTTTCCTATCTGATAATAAAGCTCACGGCCTCTATAATTAACCCATTAAAAATAAACATTCAAAAGCCAAAAGTTTAAAAACCACTGGCTACTTTTGTCTTCTCCTACCCTTCTTCACATTCGGAAAGACTGAAATCGCAGAAGCATTTATTCTCTGCAAACCTAAAGAGCCGTGAACAGATCTAGCTGTGTAGATGGAAACAGAGAAGAGTGGAGTGAATCTTGAATGCACACTAGAGAATTTACCACACAAATCTCAAACTACAGAAAGCACTTTTCTTTTGCTGTCCAGCCATGCTGGTGAAGCAGGCTAATCTCCACCATGTTATACGTGTTGCTTTTCGGGTTCTTTTGGCTTATGATCTCCAAGTCTGTAATTTATCTTTTTCAAATGTGATGTTTTCTAAGAATTTAACATATGTGAGTAAGCTATGTCAAAGGACTTTGAAAATAGATTGAAAATTCCCAAGTTATTTAATCAAATCATATATTTGGGCTGTAAGTTATAATTTCCTATAGTGTTACAGAAATAAATGGACAGTGCATGAACTATTTTCAACTCTGAACTAAATAGCCTGGTTAACTTAGATCACCTCATCATGTCTCTAGTTGGAGCTTATAGATATATTACCAAACATAAAATAAAAATTGTCCAATCATCTTTTCTGAACCAAAACATATATAGCATATTCTTTCTGTGAGGAAGTTATCCCTATGTCTAATATAATTCCACCTACTACTGTTTGGCTTGACTTATTTCTTCCTTGTTCTTTTGTAAGGTTTTTTTTTTTTTTAAATATGTGTTTATCATTTTGTGTGTGTGTGTGTGTGTGTGTGTGTGTGTGTGTGTGTGTGTGTGTCTGAGTGCAGGTGCCTGCGGAGGCCCGAAGAGGTTGTCAGGTTCCTAGAATTGGACTTAAAGGTGATTGTGAATCTCCCTGTGTGAGCGCTGATCCTTCAACTGCTGTGCCCTCTCTCCAGCCCTCAAACATGCTTTTTAAGTCTAGTTAAGTAGTCCCAGGAACCTGCACCAAATTGAGATGTCAGGTGGAGTAGAGTGCTTGCTGCTGAACTCCAGGAAGGTGAGTAGAAGTAACCTTCCATGGAGGTAATGCTCCAGCACTGTTCTCCTGTGAGCTGGGAGGTATGGTGCTCTCTAGATCCTGAATGTAACTCCAGGATCCAGACCATAGTACCTGCCACACCCCAGCCCCTCCTACAGACACCAATCTGGGCCCCTTATAGAGCACAGTCCTTAAACCTGTAGCCAGTAGATCTTCAGGTGCCAGTATTTCTAGCCTGGGGAGGTGAGTTTATGTCAAGAGAGTACAAGGGGCCACACATGCATACTCATCCCTCTTCCCCTTTTCCCTGCCTCCTAGTAGGAAACCAGAGAGCCTAGCTGTAGAATCTCACTCTAAAATCATTCCCCTTCTTCAAGGAGCTATAAAAAGGAAACCCACATTCAGAGCCCTTGACAGGCTATGTCTCTAGTGTTAGCATCTGAACTCTCCTTAGAGCCCTTGTCATGCTGTTGTCTGTCTGTCTACCCATAACATTAAAATAATTCTTCTTACAAACTTCTTACCCACAACAATCTGTCCCAATGTCCCCCCAAATCTGACTTCAGAGATCTTTCAGTTACCAATAGGAAATGCTATCTTCTAGTAGTTTTATGTCATGGATAGCAAAATGTATATGGTCTAGGAAATACAATGCACATATGAAAAAAATCAGACTAGAAAATGTATCAGAATTAACATATTAGCTCCAAGTCACATGTTGAAAATTTAAGCCACCCACCACCTACACAAAAGTGTGAATTTGGGGGCTACTGCTTTCCCACACAGAGTGATGACCCTGTTACCTGTAATCAGGCTCTGGAAGAGTGATGGTGTGCCTGTTAAGGAAAAAGGTTTTTTATTATTTTTTATTACTTCCCTTAATCAAATGATTTACCCCCACCCTCCTTTATACTGTCAGTTCCAATGATCTCCCCGATAGAAAAGTTTGGTGAGAAATGACTACTGGTTTTACGCCAACTCAGCAGCATCTAGATGAAGTATAATTTCCAAACAGAAAAATATAGATGATTCCAGAAAATAATTCACTAAAGAAATTGTCACTTGACAATAGAATCAAGAACTCACTGAGGGTTAAAGAAACCCAGATACGTGTATATTAGAATATCTGTAATAAAATTTAATAAAAACCCAAATCAGGGTGTTGAAAGTAAAAGTGGAAGAATTTATACAACTCTGAAAACTTGGTAATTGACTGATTTGAGACAATGGGTAGTCATGAGTCAAAGGCTACTTTGCGATCTCATGACCAAAAGGCTAAAAGTGTGATCATCTTTTCCTAGACATAAGAGGAAATGAGGAAGTCAAGATTCTTTCCCTAATTTAGAAAATAATTTGAAGTCCTTTGAGATGTGTCTGTAGATTAAAAAAAATTCTCTAGTGGAGAAATTTATCACTGAAACTAGAGAGAGAGATGAGAGAAGATACTGCAGAGGTCTCATGGGTGGGTGAGGGCAATGATGAGTGAACCGAGCACGGAACCAAGGTTGAGGATCTGCTTCATGTACCAGTGGGTGGGAAAGGTGCAGCCAGGGGCTGGTACAGGAAGAAATGAATGTCAAGTCTTCATTGACACCCAAGAGCAATTTACAAGGAAGGGAATGTTCCCAAAGCCAGCCTCTGCACAACAGTTAGAGTGAATGAGGCCATCGATTTTTTTTTTTTTTTTTTTTTTTGGTGGCAATCAGAAAATAATCAGTGAGAGCAGTTTTAGCAAAGAGTAAAAGGAGAAGACAAATTTGAAGCAGCATTAGAATCAGCACAATTTTACAGAGCAAGGTCAGAAAGCTTGCAGAGTGGGTGGGCACATTTAGAAAAGCAGCAAGAAAGACATTCTCAATGGCCTAGAATCCCAGAAGGGTTAGAAAGAGAAGAGGATGAAGAACACCAAGCAGGAGTTGTGATGGAATGAACCTGTTATCCTAACACGTGGTGGCGGGGGTTCCTAGGAAGGTCAGGTGTTCAAGGTTATCTTCAGCTGTATAGATAGCAAGTCTGAAGCCAACCTGAACTACATGAGACTGTGACTCAAGAGGAAAATGGAAGCAGTATAAGGAAGAATTAACCTTGAGATGGGAACATCGGAAAGAGGGAAAGAGAAAGAACAGTTGATGACACAGAGGCCATCGTTGGGATGAATGTAATCTATAAAACACTCATTAAATGGTTGGATCTTGTTATTCTCATAGGCAGTTACAGTGACCCTTATGAGGATGGAGGCATTTGAAATAGATCTTCAAGGAATTAAATTGAGGGGAAGAGTAATCTAATATAGAATTTTGGGTCCAGTAGAACACAATAAGAATTTAGAGCTGACTTTTTTTTTTTGATAGGTTTCAACAATTCAGTAACAGACAGGAGTTGACTAGGCATTACCAAAGAGCGCTAGGTATAGAGCTTAGTGAGTCATGCGGTGTTTAAAAATCTCGGATAGTCACAGATGCTTCGCTGAAGTGGTCCCCAGGCTTCCAAGGACAGCATAGAGAGAAACGATAGAAATGAAGGACAGCAGTAGATAGCGCCTTCACAACTGCGTGCCCCCAGGTCTCACATGAGGCTGTGGGGAGAACTTTGCAGTTTCCCATCCTTACTTCAGCTAGTGTTGTTCTGTTTATATTTAAAATACAAAAGCATGTCTATGGGTACTTTTATTGGAAGAGGAAAGACCTAGTGTGTGTAATAGTGTTTGAAAAGCTGTAGGCCTAGAGACAAGCAACAGGAAATAGTACTACAAGTTAGAGAAGAAACTTAAGGCTGTAGGAGCTGGGAAAGATCACTAATGCAGTATGTGATTTGAAGAGAGGATTCAAATATTAAGATCTCGGGAATCTTTTAAAGGAAGGTGTGTGCAGCAATGGGCTGTGTTGACAGAGAGCTGAAGAAGGATGGATTTGCTAGTAAAGGGCATGGAGAGAGCTAAGAGCCACAAAGCCAGAGTGTTAGAAGCCAGGTTGTCACCGTGATGAGGACAGAGAAAGCTAAAGGGTAAAGTTAGGATATGGGAGAATGAAGACATGAAATCAGCAAGGAAGTAGGGAAATTAGAAAAAGGAGAGAACTAAGCTCAAAGATTAGGCAGGAGACATAAGTATAGAATGTGGAATTTCAAGTAGCAGTTTGATGAGGGAAAGCCTGCAGATGAGCAAAGAGTATCAAAATGCTCTCTTTGTCCTATGTAGGCGAGTCAGAGAAAATGAGTTTTAGTTGGAGGAGTGTTGGAAGTGTCTTTCAATTAAAGAAGGGGGCTAGAAAACCCATTTTAGAGAAAGTACCCTCGCAGCACAGTTGCCTTGTTCAAGCATGGGAGGCCAGATCATGTAGGTACAGCTAAGAAGGGTGTCTGGAGTGGAGTGACCCTTTTCTGATCAAAGCCGGGGATATAAATAAGACAGAGATGTTTGGTTGGAGACACACATGAGTACCAGACAGATGAATGAAGTGTGAGACATTAGGTGACTGGAGGCTAAGCAAGGGAGAGCAGAGCATGGAGAGAAAAAATTGGGGGACTAGATCAATGTATGAAGTTTAAGTGACTCACTGCGCCCACACAGTACTAGAGGAAGATTGAGGATCAGCACAGCCTCACCATCCCTGGGGCCACATAGAGATTGTTTCCTCAAAATGCAAGGTTGGCTTGTTCATAATTATAATATGTTCAACATATTGCTGAAGTGGGAAAACTTAAGACACCATCCCAGGTCTCCTTTCCAGAGAGAGAATATAGACACACAGAGATGGAATACAGTGTCTCAAGGTCTTCCTCAACAGATGCTGAGGACTATAGCCCAGGACTAGATGGAATACCCAGATCCCAAGGTTGTCCTGTTCCCATAGTCTTTTCCCAGTTCCTGGGCTGGGACATGGAGTAGCTATACTAGTGTCATAACTCCACTATGACAAATCGGGAGATGCATTTACCCTTTCGGCTGGAACTCAACTTTTTGTTGCGAGGGCCAGTCAATAAACTCCCTCCATTGCTGAAGAGCTTCTTTTCAGATGTACTTTATTTTGGAAATGCTGACACTTGCTTGAACCTATGGTCACTTTCTGCATGTTTGTTCCTCTAGTGTCTTTAGCCTCTAGCACTGTGGGATTGGCTGGACAGGTTGTTCACACAGAAACCACGGAGGTTGTGCTGACAGCTGATCCTGTCACGGGCTTTGGAATCCAATTGCAGGGCAGCGTGTTTGCCACTGAGACGCTCTCCTCCCCACCTTTGATTTCCTATATTGAAGCTGACAGCCCAGCAGAGAGGTGAGGTACTCTCCTTCCCAGAAGCCTTTCTGTGATGCATTTCTGACACCAGCTCTCTGTGAATAACTAATAAATTATGGAACAGTGCTCAATGCAGGAAAGGCAAAGTGTAATGAGCTCTCCATTATGATGATAAAATTTTATGTTCTTGATCAGGTTTGAGAAGAATTATGAGTGTCAGTGATTTTATTTAGCAGCCTCTAGTTTTCCAATGGACAAAATTTGCTACAGTTCAACTGAAGTTATTTCTCTGCATTGCAGGAATGTACATTTATTTTTCCTATCTGTTTGTTCTGGTCAGATTATAGTACTGTCATAGTTATGAAATATTAATTAATTCTCTGGGACATTTAAGAAACCCCTTGCCCACAGTTGTAACCATGGAATTCAAGAGTGTTAGGGCATTGCAGTTGACCTAACATATTTGCCAATAGCATTGGCTCAACAAGATCAAATGGTTATGCTGCTTTGCAGAGACTGAATAAGGTAGAGGGGCAAGTTCAGCTCCATGATTGTTTACTCTAACTGCCACCTCTCACATGTGATTCTGAATTAGATGCGGGGTGCTGCAGATTGGAGACAGAGTAATGGCCATTAATGGAATTCCAACTGAGGACAGCACCTTTGAGGAAGCCAATCAGCTCCTGCGAGACTCTTCCATCACAAGCAAAGTCACACTGGAAATCGAGTTTGATGTTGCAGGTAAAACCTGAACTTCAAGTCGGTGATAGAGTCACGAGAGGGCAACATAGGACTTATGTCAGCTGTGTGGCAGAAAGAGGGCTTTCTTACAGGCTTAGCATGTTTTTTGCTTAAGGGGTTTGTGATGTCATTTTGAATCGTTTGTATTAGTCATCAAAATGTCAGCACAGGAACAACTGAAAATTAATATGGCAAATCATACAAGTGATATCCACTACAGGCATGGTTTTGAAAAAGCTGCATCACTTTTATTCTTTCTGACTTTGCATATTTGTGCTAGAGAACCCAGATTCCTTATACCCAGAAACAAGAATGCCGTCTCTGACTCTCCCCGCTCCAGAAAACTGTGAAATTTGAGTGGGAGCAGTGAAAATTCATGAGGTGAATGGATACAATACCAGTGGGCAAACATTCAATCTTTAGCAATAAAGAGAAATTGCACCTGGCACTCATGAGGAATGTGGAGGACTCTTCACAAGGGTCAAAAGGACTATAAGAGAATCTGTCTCTAAATACAGACAGGAAGGGAAGAGATGGACTTGTGACCAATGGGCAGGGTAAGTGTAAGGATAGCCACTGTGTAAAATTGCTATGAGAAACCCTAGGTGGTCTCAGAGTCAGGGAAAGGGTACAGGTGTTTGCTAAACTGACTCTGAAGTGTTCTGCTTTTTTATTTTTGCTATGTTTTAATTAATATACAAAATAATGAGTTTCTTATGGCATTTTCATACATGTACTTTGCTTGTATCACTCCCTCCTACCCTTTCTATTTCATGTTATCCCTTTTCTCTCCCCTCTGTTTCCACATCATTCATAGATGACAGAGAGATAATAAATGATAGGTAGATAGATAGATAGATAGATAGATAGATAGATAGATAGATAGATAGGAAGGTAGGTAGATTAGATAGGTAGATAAAAGATAGATAGATAGATAGATAGATAGATAGATAGATAGATAGACAGACAGACAGACAGACAGACAGACAGACTTAAATCTAAGTTCTACATATGACAAAGAACATTGGATATTTTTTCTTTCTCCCTCCATTAATTCTCTCTTGTACCCCACCTTTCAGGAAGATTCTTGGTAAAACAGAGATCCTTAGCTAAGAACAAATCTTAGTCTTAGAAGAGTAGTTTAATGGAATTTGGGTCTTGGAGAGATTCCTAGACAGTAACTAACAGAGTGTATAATCTGATGCAAGTTCCCATTTAAGGAAGTTAGTTGTCAGCTGGGAAGGTGGCTCAGTGGTACAAAGCTTGGTACAAATTGGTATGCACAATGGCCCTGGTTTGATACCCAGCACCACTGAAGAAAGACAAAAGGAAGAAAGCAAGAAAAGAAGGAAGGAAAAGAGAGAGGAAGGGAGAGAAGGAAAAAAGGAAGGAGGGAAGGAAGAAGGAAGGAAGGGAGGGAGGGAGGGAGGGAAAGAGGGAGGGAGGGATGAAGGAAAGGAAAGGAAAGGAAAGGAAAGGAAAGGAAAGGAAAGGAAAGGAAAGGAAAGGAAAGGAAAGGAAAGGAAAGGAAAGGAAAGGAAAGGAAAGGAAAGGAAAGGAAAGGAAGGCAGGCCAGTTGGTTTGTTTTGTTGGTAGGTAGGTTGGTTGTCTTCACACAGCAAAGTATGACCCCTACATATCCAGTATCTTTTACCAATCAGTACAGGCATGCCTTTAGATACAGGGATCATATGCCAGCAAACATCTGCCAAGGGCCAGTGATTCTCCTGCATGATGTACATGTAATAGCAGACAGGAAAGAAAGTTGTTCCTATCTTCATTTAACTTTTAAGAAAAACAGAAATTTAATTTTAAAAGCTGTCAATATGAAGTCAGTTATCTGAGGAAGATAAAGCAGAGTAGAGAGTCACAGAATAACCAGAGGGGAGCTGTCTTGTAGGATAACTATCTCAGGAACTGCAATTGGAACAGAAGTTAATTTAGGGAGAAGGTATAAACCAGCCAAGGGGCTGGGAGTACAGCCTTCCCAGCAGAGGGAGCAATCAGCAGAAGAACCTGAGCCAGAGGATAAGCCTTGAAGTGTGGACAGTTGCTGGAGTACAAACACACACACACACACACACACACACACACACACACACACACATGAACATACACACAAACATACACACATGTACACACATAAACATGCATACATACATACACCCACACAAGCATACATACACAAACATACACATTCATATTCACATAAACATCATACACATACACACATATACACATACACACACATAATCCATCAATTTACCAATAAGGAAATTCAGCAACAGAAATAGAGTCCAAGAAGGTGATATTTACATAGACAAAGAGTCTCCTGGCAAGGGTCCTAAACTACATAAAGATGTGACAGGGAATTAAAGTCATCTAAAGCATGACGCATCTTTGTGTTTGGTAATTGTGGGTGAGGGAAACACTGCTGGAGACATTTCAGAGATCTGACCAGCCATAGTTGGATCTCAGTGATCTAACCATGTGTGAAGGATAAGAAGCCAATGTTTGCTATGTGCCCAGGGGTTGGGTTTGGAAGAATCTGGCAGGAAACACACAGTGAATGGGTAGACGGAGCTGGACACTCCCTTTTTCTCCCCCTCAAACGTCTACTGTGTTTAGTTAGATAAAACATCACTCTTTAATACTGCCTTATCCTCGACTCAATAGTTTCTCAATGGAGTTATTTGCCTCAGAGAATTTTTGGAAAGGTCAAGAAATTTAGCTGTAGAGACAGGCTGTGGGAAGACAGCAGTAGAGGAGATTCCCAGTTCAGATGGAGTGTTACGTGATTTGTTGATACTGGAGAGATGTAAGCAGGTTAAAGTCTGAAAAGCACCAAAGGAAAAAATAGAGGATCCTTCAAATCAGGTCTTCAAAGGAAGAAAAAAGGGAAGTGTCCACTCTATTATAGATAACTTGTCAGAAGGTTAAAAGCTTCTCCTCATGAATCTGGAAGGAAGGATGTAAGATTAAAAACACATGCTTAGCTGTGCTTAAGTTGGATAAGAACGGTCAGCAAGCAGGGAAGAGTTGGTAGTTCAGGGAGCTGAAAAGAATAAAGGCGGGTTAGAATGGCAGGCAGGGAACTGAGTAAGATAACCAACCAAAAGCATGGAATAGAATTTCCAAGGTCAGGAGGAGGCACTGCAGAGTCTGCAGTGTCTCTGTGTCTATGACACTTAATCCTCATTGATAAGTAGGGTTCTATTGTATTTTGTTTGCTTGCTTGCTTGCTTGGTTAGTAGGTTTTGTTTGTTTTTCTAAGATTTTTTTAAGTTTTTTTCTTCATATTATTACTTTGTGTGTGTGAATGTTTTGCCTACATGTATGTCTCTGTAACACACGCATGCCTGGTGCCTGAGGATATGGTGAGCCTCCATGTGGATACTAAGAAATGAAACTGGGCTCTTTGCAAGAACAAATGCTTTTCCACTGAGCCAACTATACAGCCCTGGTTTTGTTTGTTCTAAGAAATATCAGCTACCAAAGAATAAGAACAGAGAAATGGAGTATCAGATTGAGCCAGAGTTGAAACTGCAGAGAAAGCTCAGCAGAAGTGCTTAGTCAGGGAGAGTCAGATTGTTGCTAAGAGATTGCATGAGCTGTGATGAGCACAATGACTGTCATGATGTCAGAACGCCTACATTCTGGCCTGTTACATAGCCAAGTACTGTTTGTCTTAGATCATTTGAACATAATGATCATACTGCCAGAGGTTACTATTGTTATACCACTACAAAATTGAGGCACAGAGTTAGTGCTAGGCTGGCATATTAACACAATCAGGTTCATTCCCAAAGCCACACTCATAATTATGGCAGCCCATGTTCAAAAAAAAAACAAAAACAAAAACAAAAAACCTAAGTTGATGTATGATGGGAATTGGCCAGATAGAATGAGAGGAATAAAACTTAAAAGAAGTAGGAGTATTGAAGAAAAGTGGGTATAGTCAGATAAAACACAGAAGAAAGGTAATAACTAGAAGTCTGAGGCCAAGTCAAACTGATGTGTTAGAATTTAGAATTTCAAAGATGGGCAAGCAAAACTCCAGGCAATGAAGTATCTGAAGTAATTCAGAGTCAGTGTTGAATTCAGGTGGATAGGTCTGGGAACAGGAAAATGGTACAGGAAAGCACCACCAGCTCAGTGTAAACTTGTAGGATGGGAGCAATGTGGTACCCTGAATGCCAGTCACAGTACCACGGCATGCCTTTGCAGCAGCCATCCCTGCTGCCCTTACATGCCTGGGTTCTTCCTTAATTCTCTCTCCTCATTTCTACATTTATGGTTTTTCCTAGTCCAGAACTCTAGTATTAATTTGTGTTCTTGTTTATTCTCTCTTCTCTAGTAGAAAAATCAATGACATCAGGGATTTTGTGGGCTCAGTTTACAAATGCACTTCTAGTACCCAAATAGTGCTTAGAAGACAGAAAGGCTCAGTCAGTACTTGGGAATGAGTGAAGGAAGGCATTAATGAAATACATTTGGCTCCATGAGGATGCTTGGTTATGAACTTTGTGTCAGAACTGGGTTTGAATCCATTTTCCTTGGGTGCCCAGTCTCTTGGAACTGCTTTGTTCTATAACCTGCCTTTCTTGTGAATGTGTTGACCCATCTTTTCAAAAGTGTGTGCCTTCTACCTACCCCCTGTGACCCAACAAGGCTTCGGTGGAAGGACCTTGTAAGAGTCAGGTGGCAGAGAAGGTTTGGTAATCAAATAAGAAGGCTGTACAGGGGCCCCAGGGTATACTTGACAACTGTGACAGAAAATTAGTGATAAAAGAATTACTACAATCCTATACCTTAATTTTATGCATAAATGGAAAATTGAGGTTCTGGTGGGAAACGCTATGCCATAAGTAAAGAAAATGGTGAGTTCTAAGTCTCTTGACATGCAACCCCCTTCCCTCTATTGCTTTATTGCCTCTTTGGTTAAAATTTGGCAAAATTATTAGAGAAGATGTTAGAGATTGCCACCATGAAAACTAGAAATGGCTTCCTGAACCTGGAATGCAGTGAAAAGACTGTCGCTGGCAGAAATGACACACTGTACTTCAGCAGTGGAGTGGCCAGTACAATGTGGCCATCTTTGTAGACAGTATCTAAGTAGTTAAGCATTGGCTTGTGTTATAAGTTCATTTTATTTTGTATATCCTATAAATTTGTTTTGTCTCATGCAACCTTAATATGCATACATATATTTTTAATATTTGTTGATTTAATACTTTAATATCTTAACTTTAAGTTCCCAAAAAATAGGAACTGTATCTATTAAGCCTACTTTATTCAGTTCCCAGCTTGCTTAATAAAGGTCACAAAATCAATATACCAGTTCATCTACAATAGGCTAGGGGAAAAGAAATGTGTTTCCATCCATTATCCCCTCTGCCTTTGCTCATGGCAGACATTACTAATTGATACCACTGTTCTCCTGATGTTTACAGATGCAGTATTAAGACCCTCAGGAAAACATTCCAGGTAGTCATTCCTGATCTACTGGAATCATTACTGGAAACTTTTAGAATCAGAAAATTTCTTTTTAATCATTTCAGAACTTAGGACACAGATAGGGAACGTGTAGATGCAGGCTCTATCGAGACTGGCCTGTCCCTCTGGATTCATGCCTAATTACCTGGATATAAGCCATGCATTTCCAAAGTTCTGCCTCAGAAAATTTTATACAACAAGATGAATGTTCCAGCCCTTGGCTCTCGGAGATCAGCTGTCTCTATTTAATAAATATTTTAAATGACACAAAGGTGGCTATACGTGAACACACTTTTGCTTAAGTCTGTCACTTTAAACAATCACAGCTATGCAAACAACACCTTAGTGAGTTTAACAGAATGGTGATTGAAATGGAAGATACTCATAATGCCATCACTCCTGCTACATCAAACTCGAAACCGTTCATGTCCTTTGACTGGAATCCTTTACCATACATAGGATTTTATGAGCGTAGAAACTCATCTTCTTCATTTTGTCATATTCAGTTCTTTTAAATGACAGTCGCTACGGTGACTACCACAGATCTAAGCATTCCCAATTCAACTCTGAAGGCATTTTGTTCTGGGAAGCAGTCTCAGTGCAGAGCATATGGAGCGCTGTTCACCATCAAGCAGAGCCCCAGTGTGTGCATCTCAGTGGGGAAGAGTTAAACATTTACACTCCTCACAAGGGTGCCCAAGCTGATAAATTATGATGTGGCGTTTATCTTACTGTGCCAACAATGAACGCCTCAGGCAGAAAAGCAGACCAATGGGAAAGAAGGAAACCCTTTTGCCCAAATGTGTTTTTAATTATAGTTTTAACGAAGATAAAGCAAAACCAGGGAAGTGAAAAATAATCATAAGGGTCTTACAAAATAAACATCATTTATTCTCAGAATAATATCCATTGACGCTGAACCTATTGTTTGCCCAAATAATGGAATCTTCTCCTCTTTAACAGTACTTGTTTGTGATCCCCAAATTAAATATGACTTTGTTTTAACAACTAAATAATTATATAGGGGAAATACCAAATGTAAAATAAGTCATACTGGCATGTAAAGATTAAAATGAAGGCACAGCTTCATCAAAGGGGTTCATTAGTTGATACTAGTTTGCCATCGTGAATTTTTCAAATCACTTGTAGTCAAAAGTGATCCATTTCTTTTTTCCGGGAACTCATAATATCTCCTCTAATGTCATTAATTGTGTTAATCCTGGTCAAATTTCCATGTATTAAATTTTTATAAAAATTTTATGATTTTATTAAAATTTTATAAAAGCAAGCAGACCAGATGGTTCAGTGGATAAAGGTACTTGCTGCCAAGCCTGAGTTCAATATCCAGAGCCTACACTGCGGAAGGAGATAGCCAACTCTCAAAAGTTGTCCCCTGGTTTTTCTGTGTATACTGTGCCCCCTCCCAAGACAGGGTGGGGGGAGAGAGAGAGAGAGAACCATGAAAACAAATAAACGTATAAAGGTTAAAATGTTATGAAGCCAACAATTGTAACAGCAACTATTCTCGCTCAGTTTTTCTGGGCCCTGTGGTTCTAAGACCTCACTTGTGGAAGTTACACACATACACAGAGGTGAAACATAAACACACGTTATGCAGCTCTCCATTTTCTCAGAGAACTTTTTTCTTAAAATAGAGGAGTGGAAACAGCCACACATATATGAAATGGGTCCTCAAATAATGAGACTCCATGTGCTCTCTACTTACGTACTACTGGTCAGCTGTATCTAAGCAGTTATGTCAAGTATGCTGGCTATGCCTGTGAACAGTTGGATAGCAGATCTCTGCTTGCTCCCATCCGTGGCCTCTATTCCATCAGTGGTTTTTATCTTTCACTTACTGCATCAGAAATACACCCCAGCTGGTGTAGGCAGAAAGGGGGATTTGCTGGAAGCCAAATCTCTTTCACAGTCCAGAGGGGCTCCAATCCGATGTGCCTGGGCTTGGCACTCTCCAAGACTCTGTTTGCTCCTGATGCACACTTATTTATGTCTCACTTCTTTCTGCAGATCAGCTTTTGGTGCAAGTGGGTAAAACCTATCCCTTCCAAACCCAGGACTCCCAGTTTTCTTGTTAACTCCAGATTCTTAAATGGTCTCTTAGGGGATGGAAAGGCATCTTCTGTTTTTAAAATGTGGAATGAGCAGGACATAGGGAAGGAATGGGGGGAAGGCAGGTAATGGAAAAATACTTGGAACATAATTATTCATGATATGCACAGACAAATCTGACGTAGGAAAGTAAAACCAAAGTTATTACCTATTTCATTTCATTTTCTGCCTCAGCTTATCAAAATTTGCCAGCCTTTTTAAAGTTATTGCTTGACTGAATAATTTATGTCTGCCTCAAGTCTTGTTAAAGGTGCTATCTAGGGGAGCAGGAATGGTTGATCTTCTTAGCTGATTGAAGGATTCAAAGGTAGGAAAGAAATGTTACCAGAAATCTCAGGGAGTCTTGTCAGAGCTAACATATGATGCTGGGAAAATAAGGGTCTGCTCTTGGCATTCTTAGTCTCATTAATGGAAAAATTAAATAAAATGGAAGGTAAATACAATTTATTAAGAGTTTAAAATAAAAACCTCAAAGCAAGCAAGCTGTAAATCTTGCAGCTAGCACAATGGGAGGAAGAGATACGTTGACATGGACATTAGCCACTGGTGGCAGGTAGTCACATGGTGAGGAAGAAACTTTTAGAAAAGGACTAAGGAAGCCTAAAGCATTAGGGAGTCTAAAGACATACTTATGCTCTGGCTCACACCCAAGAGAAAAAAAGAAAAAAAACGAAATAGTTAGGCCTTTCTATTAACGCAGAAATACAGGCAGACCCATCTGAACTCCAGGATGGCTCACAGGAACTGCACTAGGGGGCAGGAATTCTGGAAAGGGAAAGTGCATTATATTTATCTTAACATAAACCTACTTCCCTAGGGTTGGTCCCCTAGCCAAATCTTTGGCCTGCCCAACTGAATTAACTCATAAACATGGGGACAAAATCTTGTCTCTACCTAAAGACAGATTCCATTCTTTACTATAGCTTTCGAAAGCAGGAAACATACAAATTCTTAATGGATAAATAAACACATGCAGGTTCACTTTCCGGTACACCCGAGTGTCTGTTGAGAATAACAAAAGGCGAAGATGCTAAGTCAGCCTGTGACGCTGCCCTGCTCCCATAGAGATTTTAGAAGACCGAGAGGAACAAGGAAAGTCAGCAAATTCTGTCGCCCCTCTGAAGTAAGAACAGAGTGGACAGAGGATGCTGGGAGGAAAGACCATGTTGCAACGGATGGGCAGTTTGGGGGTCTATTTTACAGGTGACTTTCTAGATGCCTGGAGGGGCTGAGGGAAATCAAGTTTTTATTGTGTTCTCTAGTTTAACGCTCTGTGGTGAACCTTCCAAATTGGAAGATCAGATTCTGGGCTTGTAAAAAGTTTACTGCTTAAACTTCTCGAGGGAAAGGACAAAAGGCCAAGAACAATTTAAAGCAGAATGAGAAAAAAAGAGCTCTTAACTTTTTTCCATAAGCCCAGTCCTTACTTTTACCTCTGCTGTGTAGCTATGCAAAATGTGTGACACGTGCAATGATTAAAACAGACTAGGCACCTGGGAGTCAATGGTTCTACCTACATCCCAACCTTTGTAGTTCGGTTTTTGCCTATTGGGGGGACTTGCCTATAGGAGAGTTGAAGAAGAAATAAAGGTAGGTTAGTCTTGCCATCCCACAATCCTCCTCTTCTGCTGTTTCCTTTGTTGCCAACACTGTTACAAGGATCTTGGATAAGAGGTGCTTGTCTAGGGGTATTGTTGAATTCACTCCATGGGATTGACAAAGAATTGTATGTCCTGCAAAGAAGACCTACTCAGACAGGGGCGTGACGTGACAGTTGGAGAGAGAGGAGCTACTGACTTTCAGCTAGAGGTCTTAGGTGGGGATGTGAAAGCTGCAGTTGCCTGAGAGTGAAAGTAATAGAGATGCTGAGAGCCTGAGACAGAAAGTAACTGCTACACATCTAAGGATGCCAACATAGCAGCTGCCAGAGACATAGAGATGGGTCCTGATGGTCTCAGAAGTAATAGTTACAGATCCTAGATCCTAGGGCACCAATGACAGAGCAAACAATGATCTACCAAAGTCCAAGTTGAAAAACTAATAAATTTCTTGGGGTTACCTGTGGGAATATGGGGGAGGGGTTACTTACAGGAGCATGGACAACTCAAAGACAGTTCGTCACTAAAAAGCCTACCCCAGCATGATAACAACTCATGAACATTGTAACATTGGACCTCACTGCACAACATTCACACAGCTCAGCAGGTCTGATCAGTCTCCTCTCTCCCCAGAAGTTCTTACTGTTATATATAACCTTAAAAGTCAAGAGGCCTTGATATTCTGATTTGCTTTAGGGACTTCCTGAGACTTGCGAGTTGTTCACCTCTGAGTCTAAAGGACGCCCCCCCCCCCCCCGTAATGGAATGTTTCCAGTTAGAACTTCCAGAGTCTTAGTGGGCATCTCTCCAGGATGGAAATGTTTTAATTTGGAAGGCTGTTCCTACCCAATTTCCAGTGTCCTCTGTATTCTGTAAACACTCTTTTCTGTTTTGAAATTACAGAGTCCGTCATCCCAAGTAGTGGAACATTTCACGTAAAATTGCCTAAGAAGCACAGCGTGGAACTTGGGATAAACCATCAGTTGTAAGTAGAATTGGCTTCTCTTAAAGATATAGGATTTAAAGATGCTGTATACTTCTCTTGCTAACGGGTTTACAGGTGTTGTGAATGCCTTAAGTTTTCTTCCCCAGATTCAGTGTCACCATATGAAACTGTGGAGCCAGTTTCACAGCCAGTACTTGCTAGCCTTGTGTGGGGAATCAGCTACTTCAAGTCTTCTCTGCTGTTGTGTTTCTTTATCTGTAAAATGAACGTGAAGGCTTAGAAGAGAACTCAGTTGGTAAAGTGCTTGCCATGTAAGCCTAAGATTCTGAATTAAAAGCCAGGTGTCCACGTAAAACGTTGGGCACACCGAAGCACACGTCTGTGGTCTCAGTGCTGGAGGGATAGAGATGGGGGCTCTCTTAGGCTTGCTGGTTGGAAAGTGTATTAGCCAAATTGGTGAGCTTCAACTTCAGTGAGAGATCCTGTCTCAAAAAGTAGAGTGGAAAGTGATTGAGGGCATCATCTGATGCCAACCTCTGGCTTTCATGTGCACATGCACACATAGAGAGAGAGAGAGAGAGAGAGAGAGAGAGAGAGAGAGAGAGAGAGAAGAGAGACAGAGAGCAGAGAGACAGAGAGAGAGACAAGACAGGCAGACAGACAAACAGAGTCAGAGAGAGGGGGTAAGAAAACAGAACATAAATGGAGGCAAAATTTCTATGAAGTATAGGCTAAGTCTTAAGTAAAATAGCATCTATATACTTTGTATGCTGCTCAGTAAGTCAAAAGTACTCAGTATTTCTCATATGCCAATATATAAATGACTAGATGAATAATTATGTAAACAGAAATATACGTATGGATTCTCTACATTTTTATGTCCTGTACTATTGTCTAATTTGGTGAATATGAGAAACAGTAACTAATTAAAAAATAATTTTATATATTCTTAAGCCTCTATGAGTCTACTATGTGTCTGTATTCCATTTTACAAGACTCGAACAATGCCTCTTAGTAAAATTTTTAATTCCTTATGGTACCCAGTCTGGATAACCAAAGCACATCATATAAATGATGGATAAAAAGCACATCATATAAATGTACTGAATTCTTTTCATTCCTAGGCATCTAGTTTTAAAAATGCTTTGATAAACCAACTTTGAAAATTTCAACCCCAATGGACCTCTATAGAAGAGGATAGAAATCAAGATGATATTGTGCTTATATCCTGAGACTGAGTTTATCAATGAATGCCCCCAAACCGATGAAGCAAATGGTCGGTGCATAAAGATCAGAGGAGACACAGAGGCAAGGACTCCAACCACAAGGTTGTCCCTTCAAGAAAGAATCATGAGACTACATAAAAGTGCCTCAAAACACTGGATAGAGTTTATGTTAGCGGTTATGGCAAAAATAAATAAAAGCAGTCCTCAATTGGATAGTATGAAATAGGGCTGTCCAATTCAACTTTAATGATATAAATTTAACAGTACTGCACTTTTATTTATAATGATAAACCACGCACATCTGCTGTGATACTAAAATGAGTACTGCTGCATTTCACAACCCCTGTGAAGAGTAAGATGCCCTGTGTCTGAGACTGCCTACCCATCCACCCCGAGTAGCTTTTTCAGAGAAAAGACAAAGGACAAATGAAGTAACACTTAGAACATATAAAATGCCATCCTAAAGCATAACTGAAAATGATTCAACGTGTGAATAAAGAAAATATGCTGTACTTGTGAATGAATGACATCTCAAGTCCAATGTATAGGTAGGGGTGTGTGTGTGTGTGTGTGTGTGTGTGTGTGTGTGTGTGTGTGTGTGTGTGTGTGTTGAGTGTGGAAAGCAGAAGCCAATTTTGGATGTAATTTCTCAAGAGTTATCCACCTTGGTTTTTGAAACAGAGTCTCTTAGTGGTCTGGAATTTGCCAGTTAGGCTGCCAGGCTGGCCAGTGAGCCCCAACACTGTTTGTTTCTGTTGTGGAAGTTTATTTTTAGTTGTGTTTAAAATAATTGTTTTATTTTTCCAACAGTAGTTGGAAAAAGGGATGCACTGTCCTTGGTATTTTGTATTGTCTGCAGGTGTTGGATTTATGTGGGAGATGTTTAATTGCTTATCATCTGCACATGAGGAGTTCTGAATCAATAAAACACCTGAGCGGGAATGCTCAGGGTTCCACTGTTGAGTCCGGTGCTGGCCAGGATGGTGTTTCCCTCTGCTGAGGTCTAGCAGAGTTTGCGCATTTGAGAGCTCCTCCTTGTCTTCCTTGGTGAGCTGCCACAGTAGGCGAACTAGCACATGTTCCCACTTGCCCAGTGTGGATATCACAAGTGCCTGCTGTCATACCTGACTTTTGTATGTGGGTTCTGGGATCAAATTCATGTCCTCATGCTTTTGTGTCAAGCACATTACTGACTCTCTCCTCAGCCCTAAATTTTTATGGATATTGGGTAAATTAAATTTTGTTTATATAAGTTTTAAGACTATCTATTTATATAATATAACCCAAAGAAAAACCCATTTTCTTAAGTAAAATTTGAGATTAAAGCAATTTTAGTCCTGGTAATAGAAGCTCATGAGAAGGAGATGTTTGCAGGGACACACTCAGGGCAAAGTTACATCAAAACTGTTCCTAATGTCAACAGTGGAAACGCCCATAAATTGCTACAAGAATGTCTTGAATTTCAGCCCGTCGTGTGCGACAGTTATTTGTGAAGCTGTGAGTGAAGCACAGCTCCAGATGGAGAAGGAATGTACAAGCTTCTCACACACACTTGTCAGTTCCTCGGAGCTCCAATTGCATCTGCACAAGTGATCATCACTGTACTGAGTGCATTTCTTTCTGGAAAATACTCATAATTGACAAGTCGAGGAAACAGAATTCACTGTAAAAGCAAACAAACAAACAAACAAACAAAAAGGCCAGCCAGGATCTGTATTGATTGCAATAAGAGAGTAAGCCCCCAAAGGCCTTGCTCAGTTCCCAGGACACACAACGTGCTCATTCAAAGACAAGATCTGTTACATGGATGGGTAAGATGTCTTCATCAGCAATGTTCTGTTAAGCACTGTGCCCGTCAGGAAAGGAGAATACAAAGTATTGAGCAGACTATTACATGGAATTAAGATTTGTAAAATGATCAAGTGCAAGGACTGAGAGACCCAAACTACCCCTCTCTGTAAAGAGATGTACATATTAAATGCATATATATATATATATATATGATCTGCATATAATATATAATATAAATTAATATGCATTTAATACATGTACTACATATGTTTTATATAAATATATATTATGTATATAAATATATATACTATATACTATATATATAATATATAGCATATATATTAAATGAATATTAATATATAATATTTTATATATTAAATGCATATATAATATATTTATCCAAAACACATTGTGAACCTCAGCACGTTAGTAAGATAGTGATCATTCATGACATTGCACAAAGCCTCTGACATATTTTAAGCAAATCTCTAGATAACAAAAATCTAATGTTCACACCAAAATACATAGTATGAAATTCTCAAAGAATAAAATTTAAAATATGTTTTATATATATATATGTGTGTGTGTGTATATATATATATATATATATATATATATATATATATATATATATATATCTCCTTGCGTTCACTGCAATTATATTATGCAGGCAGGAAATCAAGGCACCTCCTCATCACACACGCCTGCTCTGAGGAGTGAGGCTGAGACCTGCCATGGTGTTTTGATTTTTTTCACCATCTTTGTACAAAATCTTCTTTCTCAGTCTTCACCTTGTGAAACTCCTGTGTTCAGAAGTGGCCCTCCATAGTGTGAGGCATACATACCCCCAGTGTGTCCAGTTACCCTCCATCATGAGAGGCACAAATACCCTCAGTGTATCCATCCACATTCCCAGACCTAACTGACTGTAAAATGACCCCCTCTAATTTGGATATGTTGAGCAGTTTTAGAGCCATTTTCTTAGGTTCTTGATGACAAATTCACGGCATGTTCGACTAGACATTACTTTCATTGATGTTGTTGTGTTAATGTTGAATGATTTATTATAGTAGATGAAGTGGGGTGCAGAAACAGAAAAAAACTGTGTTTGGGAACACAGCCACATCCTGGTGGCCCTCCCTCATCCCAGCCAGTCCAGAATCACAGTTCCTACCTTCCAACAAAGACACCTGTCTGTCAAGTCAGAGAACTTCAGTTGTCTCTGTCCTGTATGTGTCCTTGTCAGTAAAGCCTTTTGGACACTGGTATTTTCTTTTGAGTTTTTCCAGCAGGGATTATTCCCTAGTATAACAGACAGACACTCCGTGGTTCAGCTGTGTAACTGCCTCAAGACTCAAAGCTAATAAAGGGTAAAACACGGATCCCAACACATCTGTCAACCTGACCCATACCTTACCATTGATGGATGAACCTAGATCAGAAAAGCAAAAGGCAGTGATCTGTGCAAATGCTTAATTTATTGGCCTTTCTGACATATGACTGAATTCACTACACAAAGGCTTAGCTTTTTTTCTTATAAAATCATAAAGGGGACTGTATGACAGGCACAACAAATTTTCATGTTTTCTATAAAAGAGAAGTTTCTTCCTTGAAGGTGATCAATGATTCTAACACATCTGAGATTAAATGATGGTGGGTGAGCACATGCCATCTTGACACGAGAAATGTGAGATTTTTCAATGGCAAAATCCTATATGAAGATCAAGAAAAAGAAAGCAGACATCAGCAACAGATTCTGATAGGAAACCTCAATGGCATCTTATAGTCCCGAGAGGTTCAAGAATTGTGGCATCCAAAACTTGAGTTATGTAAGATTGACAGTAGAGCCCAGACAGTAGGATAAGTTGAAAGCTAGGACTGGATGAACTAGTCCCTGGGATACCTGCACCACTCAATGCAACCAAGTGTCTCTCCCAGAAACTCTCAGAAGCTTTGAGCGTTATATCTTCAAAGGCATAAACTAGTGAACTCTCTAGAATAATGGAACACAACTACATTCTGCAGAAAAGGAATGAAATGAGATCCTTTGTGATCTGGACACTGATGACACAGACATGCTACTGAGTACCACAAATAGTGATCATGCAAAGATTATTTGTAATAAACTATGTTGGAAGAATGAAGAGGCAAGGAAAATATGTGAATATGGTGATGATCTAGGAAGGAAGAGAACAACCCCCTGTGGTTCACAATAGAAAGTAAATAGAGAGTGATTAAGATTGGAAATAGTAACATTAAATGAAATATAAGTAAGGCACAAATATAAATAAATACATACATAAAAACAAAAATAAAATAGTAACATATACGTTATTTCACAAGTTGAATCAGCCAAAGAATTTGAAAGTGTGTGTTCTTCAAATTAGTGTGATTATATCCCAAAAGCACTGATTGTAAGTGGGAACTATTGCATACAGCATAGCAATCCAGTACACTGTATATGGATTGCTTATCTGTGAGCTTATGATTAATGGGACGCTATGGCTTGATGTTCTTGCACAGTATCACAAGAAGCTGCTCTGCCACGTGTTGCTAGCCTCACATATCAAATATTCAAGTGTAGCTTCTACTAAAAGAAATGACTTACACACTATCAATCCCCAAATTGTAAATGAATCATCTTAAATGCAGGGGCCATCAGTATTTGCATCTGGGAAAACAGGAAATTGAAGACTTGCTTGTATACAGTTTCCAACTAAATTGTATGGACTTGTAATTTTAACACAAACAAAAAGTAAGAGCTGGTAAATGCTTGCCTTTCAAGTATGAGGACCTGAGTTCCATCCTCAGAATCTATGAAAAAGTGCTGGTGTGGTAGCATGCACTTACAATCCCAGCATTGCAGAAGCAGGGAGATCCCTGGAGTTCACTGGCTACCCAGTCAATTCTAATCAGTTAGCACCAGATAATACGAAACTCTGTCTCAAAGCAGCAGGTGCATGGCATAACTCATGGTGACACCTGACTTTGTCTTCTAGCCTTCACATAGACACATACACAAAAGTATGCATAAACACACACACACACACACACACACACACGTGTACATGTACCACAGCCTCCCCCCCCCCACACGCACACTGAAAAAAGTGTATTCATACATTCTGAGAAGCATTATAATACATTTCTTTATGATGTTCAAGAATATTCACATATGGGCAACGTGAACACTATGAACTTTATAATGCTATATAAGCAGGTGATTGTGATGAGTTCTAAGCAAGCATGCAGAGGACTCAGATCACTGAGTGCGTTAACAGTGACATTAGAGACACTGCTGGAGTTGGAGTTATAGTTATTTCATAAGTTGAGAAAAGGCACTAGTGAATTTAATCTCACAGCACACGATTTCACAATATCAATCTCTTGTCCCCGTTTCAGTTCTATTTATCTGACCAATTATATTGAGATTTCAAGTGGTGATTGTCGTTCGTATTTGGTTTTCAGAGCACAGTTTTTGCTTGCTCTTCCTTTGTAAGTCGCTCTCTTATCCCATTCACTGTTGAACACCTTCTCCAGCTTCAATAGAAGTGATATCTCTGAAGAGAGGAAACTAACTCATTTCTCATGACCTCATGAGATCTACTGAGCCCTGCTCTCCTTTTGAAATCAACTTCTCTTGAGATTTCACAACCCATGCCCAGTGCAGGGATGCTTCTCATAGTTGGTGGTGTTTTACATATATGTGCTAAGTAAACGCCTGGTTCTGTGGAGAGTCCCAATCAAATACAAAGCATTGAGTGAGTGTGTGTTACTGTTTTTGAAGAGTCAAAGGTCTGAGTAAGATCAGATAAATGACAGTGGCAAATGAGAGATTGAAGACTCCATTTATACATTGGAGTGGGAAAGTGAGTTCAGTGTGGCTGGGTAGTATTAACAATAAACTCGTATGCAGCCAGAGCATTCTATGTGCACAAGTCTAAGCACTTTGCCTGTGATGATTTACATAATCCTCTCTACAAAAACTCTCAGGTAAAGACTGATTATTCATCATATATTGCACAGATGAGGAACTGAGGCACCTAAGGACTTGTCCTCGAGCACATCAACCTAGACATACTAGACGTACCAGAACCAGGACTTCATCCCCAATAGTTATGACCATCAATCGTCATTTCTTAACACTGCACTGCATATGCTTCTTTTTCTATTACCAATGCTGTGTATCTATATAAATCTATTAATATTTAATAATAGTGACCTGTTTGGTAGGTTTCAGAGCATTATGAGCCTAGCAACATGGGCTTGGCTTGTTATTGTCTACGCAGTGAAGAATTTAGCATGGTGGTAGGGTATAAGAAGAGTTACTCAGGGATTCATTGCCACGGCCGTGTGCCTGGTAGTGACAGAGACAGAGCACATAGAGGTCTGCACACACTTTTGTGTTCTGTGTTCTACTTTCTGTTCCCTAAAGCTTTTGATGTTTTAGATATGGATGTAATTAGAGAAAGAGTATAACTTAGTAAGTATGAGGATGGCCACCATGTGTGTATAGGGTGTATAAAGCATATGAAGTTTCTGGTCTCTATGAAACACTGTGTAGGAGTGTCCCCTACATCATGATACCATTTTCTTCTCTGGCAAAGATGACAAGGTAGGTCTGATGTATCTTCTTGCTTCTACTATTGCTGATTTTCCATGGATCATTTTAGTGAAATGCAGCCTTTTCATTCAAAAGAAACACTTGCATGTTTTATGGTGATTACTACAGGTTGGCAAGATACTGTGCACATTCATTGAAAAATAATGCTTGCATGTAACAAAGGTTTACTTATTTGTGTAGATGTGTGCCCAATGCCAAGAACTACTTTCTATTTAGAATATGGCATATGTTAAGTTGGTAGACGTTTGTGTTTGTGGTAAGTCATATCAAATCACTGAGTGAAGGCTGAAATAATGAGCTAATTGTAGTGAATAGACTGTTCTGCAGTCTTTGCTGGGAGCTAAGGATGCTGATTAGTGAAATCTCATTAACATTTACTCAGGACTAATTGTGATAGTGGGTAAAATATTGGAGGTGTTGGTTTTCCTTTAAATATAAGGTTGAGCTTTTAAACCATCTGTTCTTATGCATAAACATTTTCCTGAGATTCAGATGGGATTATGGAATATGATATGGTTCTGTGATTATTATGGAATGATCAGCCTGTTTATAATGAAATCTTACATCAGGGGCCTCTTAATGTTCTCTGAGAGGAAATCATTGCAGGCTTCAGGTTGGCAAAGCATCTTCTCTCAGAGGCCACTTGTATTCTTCACAAATGTTGATATCCTAAATGAAATCTAAACTTTACAAACAAATATGGTTTCTTTGTGCTTCTGTGGGCTGTAACTCATACTCAGAGTTAATTCCAAGGAAATTCCTTTCAAACTGTTTTTTATTCTTACCAAATGGAAGTGTTACCCCCCACACAAATTATAAAGGCTCCAAATATTGATCACTGTGATTGATAATTATTTTACATGTAGTTTAATAATGTCTATATGTGTATGTTTAGAATATATACACATATGTGCATTTAGTTAACTAATACTGTGTTTACTATAGTAACAAAATAAGCAGTCACATCCCAAAACACTGTAGAGCTTTCTAGGTAAGAATTTGTGGGAAGAACATAAAGATTTATATAGTCCACCTACCAAAAGATTTCCTTCTGGAAAACATGAACGTTAAAGCAATGATTTCTGCACTGTGTCCCTCCCAGTGCACTTGAGTAACATGGTGAACTCCCATCAACAGTTGGTACCTCCTTGCCAGGGGGGGCACAGAAAAGGTAGGAAACAGACTCCCCCATGGTGACACCAAAGTGAGCTATTCTAAATTGATTTCATTATTGCCCCATTGAGGAGCCTACCTTTCAGGTCACTGATCTAAACCAGCCTAAACCTGTCTATCAGTTCTCCAACAGCTTTCCCCAATTGCACATTTGCACAAAGCAAAATGATCATCTTGCTTTTCAGCATAGAAATAGTTTTACACGAATATTTTTAGAGATCTAATATGCATGCGTTCCATTCATTTGCTGGTTGGCTTTGATTTACATGTAACCTCTTCCTGGTGTTGAAAGTTACTATCAGACAGGATGGACATACAGTCTTGGGTGAGTCCTGGATATAAAGATGTGATTGCCCATTCTATCTTCATTATTACAGCACCGTCCAGTAGAAAACCGGGGGACCCTCTTGTCATTTCAGATATCAAGAAAGGCAGTGTGGCACACAGGTAAGGAGTGTGTATTTTCTTATGTACCCACTACCTATTGTCAGTGTATTTTTGCACTCTAGAGCTGAAAGGGATTTTTAGGGTATTTATGAGTTCACCATGAGCTTTTTCTTCATTGCTCATCTTCCATCTTTCATTTTCTAGTGAAACTTCAAAAGTTACCCCAGTTCTGAGAAATACCTCTCCTAGACAAATAGCTTGTGGGACCTAATTTTGCTAGGTGCTATCATGTCCCCTTTGAACAAGTAAGACTTTTGAGCCCCCATTAATATTTCTATTTCTTTTCAAAGTCCCTTTCTATTGATGTGATTTTTTTTAAAAATCTGACCAAATGCAACTTGAAAGGAAAGGATTTATTTGGCTTCTACTTCCAGAACAAGGTTCCTAATGGAGGGAAGTTGGGACAGGCTCTCAAGCAGAAAGTTGAAGGTGTACCTACTAGCTTCTGTGCAGCATGACTTCTAACCAGAGAACTCACAGTCAAGGAGCTACAGCAGAAACTGTGGAAGAGCACTGCTTGCTGGCTCACTCACAGGCTCAAACTTAGCTAGTTTTCTTACATAGCCCAAGATCACCTGCCTAGGGAATAATGCCACTCACAGTGGCCTGTACCCTCCTAAACCACTTAACAATCATGAGAAACCAATCACAGGGATATCCACAGGTCAGTATGATCTGGGCAGTCTCTTGACTGTCACCCCTTCCTCAGATGACTTTAGGCCATATCAAATTGACAATGAAAGCTGACTAGAATAGTCTCCTCCTTTGCCTCTATATATCTAAATAAGATAGTCTCATACTTTTTATTTCACAGGTTAAAGTATATTTTTAAGTAATTGAGCATGACAATATAATATTGTTAATTTTCCCCTTATTTTTCAAATAAATGCCTCTTAAAACCTCACCTGTCATTATAATTGTGTCACCAAAGAAATATTCTAACCACCAAAATGTATGGAGGACAAAATGTATAAGAGTTCGGATATATAGTATAGGCAAGCCGTGTTGAAAAGAAACTTATTAGCACCGTGTATCAAACAAGGACAGAAATGTGTTTCTCATGTAACAAGTGGAAAGTGGGCAGAGAATCCAGAGCCAGGGTCCCACCTACTTACCATCCCTGTTTCCTGTCCATAGGTGGGAAGGGATTGGGGTTTGCTGAGAGAACCTGTATTTTCTATCATAGATGACCCAACAGAAGAAAAGAGAGGATGAACATTGGGGAACAATTAGTAGACATAATACAGACATATTATATAAAGGACAGCTCAATAATGAACACATATGTACTACATTCTCATTCCTTTTGTCATTGTATTATGAACTTTTATATCCAAAGCCAGTGTTGAACTCTCTGAGCCTACTTTCCAAATATTTATATCAGATTCATCTGTAACTTTGTCCCTTTCTCCAACAACAGTAAGTTTCCAGGTACATAGACAAACAGCCAGGGTCCTAGATCTCAGTCCTCACTCACTCTGACCTACCTGGACCTCCCTCTCACCCTTAGCTCTCTCCTAGCAGCTGACTACAATGCATCAAGAGTATGCATCAAGTTTGAGAAGAACACCCTTAGCTCTCTCATAGCAGCTGACTACAATGCATCAAGAGTATGCATCAAGTTTGAGAAGAACACAAGGATATTTGGGGTATCACACAAGGTATCAGATACCTGGTACCTCCTAAGGAGCTCTAGACTTCCTGAGTAGATGCCTTGATTCAATTGGAGAAAGCATAAGGAAAATGTTTTAATAATATGCAATTTAACATCATAGCAGCCATCCCAAATAAATGGAAAGTTTGTCAATAAAGTGCAATTTTAAAACAGCTGAAGAATTTTCCTCTAAAGAGCACTAGAACCCTGTGTTATGCTCAGTGCCTCTTGAAATGTCCTGTGTAAGTATCCATCATACTCATACGGTTCTGTACACTTATTAACAGAACCGGAACTCTGGAACTTGGAGATAAATTGCTAGCAATAGATAACATCCGGCTGGACAACTGTTCCATGGAAGATGCAGTCCAGATCCTCCAGCAGTGTGAAGACCTTGTGAAGCTCAAAATCCGCAAGGATGAAGATAACTCAGGTATTGGCAGCACCCTTACTCAAGACTGACATTTCTAGCTGCCCATCTGTCAAAAAGGCAGTATGTCTTGATATTCTCCATGTAAAGCTGGCTAGTGGTGTTACAGCAGTGTTTTACATGGTTGTAAGAGTCTTTGAGTTCTGCATTGAGTAGTGGGTGAAAAAAATTGCTAAGCTCTTGCTATGACTCTTGGGAGATTTTTGTTACATACTCACCTATGTCTACCAACCCTTCTATTTCAATGTCATTTATTTGCATTTTTAATATTGGCCTTTTATTGTTAATGAAAGTCTGACAGAACACTCATTTCCCAGTGCTTCCAAACCTAACCACTCTTTCTACAGGGATAGCTAGTCTTTTGATATAGGGAAACAGTAACTGTTGCACAATCCTACATCCTGTGTAAACTGCAGGTCTCTTGTTACACAGACCATGATTTTAATTTCTCCTTTGAAATCTCCATCTATAATTCCAGGACGCACAATGAATGCCTGTAATGTCAAACTGCTCCTACCTAGGATCATTCCTACTGTCCCTGCGGGAAGAAGACTATAAACTCAGTAGCAATTTTATAGCATCAAACATTTGGGATATTGTAAGCTGTCTGTCTATAGTCAGATCTAGTGCAGCACTGCCTTCAGTATCATGCATCATATCTCTAACATTATATTTGAGTTTTTCAGTCTGTATGCTACCCAGTGCTGACAGGACACAGGCAGCTTGTTTTTCTCTTCCCAGAGTTCAGCCTCCTGTGGCATTTCCCAGTAGCAAGAAATTCCCTGATTATCTCTCTTAGATCTATATTTTTCCAGTGATAACCCTTTCCATACCTTCTGCACATGCCTGGAAACCTGCTCCTTTTTTCTGACCAATATTTAAAGAAACCAGTGCCTTTTGAAGCAGCTTGGACACAATCTCTTTACAAATGGCCTTGTCTTCCATAGTTAAAGCATCAGACATTTTAGTATTTTAGCTCTCTAACTATAGCTTGTCCTATTACAGCAGCCATGTAAGTATTGGAACCAATGTCTGCAATGGCTCTGATCTATTGATCTATTGGTGCAGAATTTGCTTTTAATGGCCTTAAAACTTTCTTAAAGTCTGTGTTGGCATTTTCAAACACCATCTTCTGAATCAGCACCTATCTTGCTTCAGGGTCTAAGATGGCTCTATTTACTGTTGCAGTTAATCTTTGCAAAAAGTCAGTGAAGGCTTCACTTGAGCCTTGTATGATCTTTGTAAATAAGGTGAATTTTTTTCTGACTCCTCTACTTTCTTCTGAGCTTGTAACACCACTAAATGACATTGTTCTTGATGATGTCACCGCTAAATGACATCATCAAACTGAATCTGTTCTTGTAATTCAACATACTGACCTTCACCAAGGAGCTGATTTTGACTTATATTTATTCCTCTAACCCTATTCTGCTCTTCCCTATTTTCTGCTTCTTCCCTCCACCAGATTAATCATTGAAGCTGAGTACCTGCCTCTAGCATTGCTGATATTAACCCTTTCCAAGCAAACGGGATCATCTGGTGCTGCAGTGCCTAGTTATTCAGCATTTGCTTTACATACAGTAAATGCATGTCATATGACACCACAGCTTTCTTCAATCTCCTTAAATCACTCATTTCTATGGGATGCCATATTGTTTCATTATAACCTTGGGGGTTATCCCCATCAGCTGGAATATGCTAGATCCATACTGGAAGTACTAAAGTTGATTCTGTGACCTTCGGGTGACATTGAGGATTCACAATTATACACTCTTTTAGAAGGGCTGCCTTATCTGATCACTATCCTATGCAGACTCTTCCCTTATATTCCTAACAGGACCATCATCATGTACAATCTCCTTCCTTTTATGTACTGGGGGAGGAAGGGGAGACCCTTCTTTCTGTCACTGGGAATGAACCCAGTTGTGTTTCCAGTTCCTCAGTTTTCCATTTATTCACCCTTTCTAATTCTACCTCCCATGTTTCTTTTAGTAGCACCACCAATTCCTTTTTCTAATACCTCCTTTATTTCTTCTAGTAACACTGCCAATTTCTTTTTCATAATTTCCTTTTTCAAAGAGAAATAAAAAGTTGAACCCTTCCTTTCTCCCTTTTGCTCTTTTTCCTCTCTTGTTCCTTTCCAATTCCCCACAAGTCTTCTAGTTGTGTAGCCATTTCCTTAACTTTTTTTGTGAGAAGAAATAGAAGCGAAAGAGGAAAAAGAAAAAGAAAATCACCACTGAACACAAAGTGGTATATATCTCAGTGGTAACAGCTGCTATAAATACTTTGAGGGCCTCTTGAATAAAAACATCCATCCTTTCATTCTCTGCCTTCCTCTCTACTACACTTGAAATCACATTTCTAATTATCTTTTTTATCTTATTTTCTGCCTCATGTTGGGTACCTCTTGTGGTATAATGCTACTAAAACAGATTCCTTATTTGTAAATGATTCCTAAGATTCCGACTTTGCCTTTTACACTGTAGCTCAGGAAAGATAGAAAGAAATCTACACTATTCTTGCAGGCAGCTCTGAAAGAGGAAGAGAGAAAGAAAAAGAAATGTTCACTGCCCTTTTTGACTATCCTTAACTTGGATAACAGGAGCTTCAGAGAGAATTAGCATCTATCTAAGATGCTTCCAACTGCCCTTTAAATTCTAAGCAATGTTCCCAGAAGTCCAAGTGGCATGTAAGCACAAGGAAAGCTGCACACGACAAAACAAAAAACCAAAACCAACAAAGACAAAAACCTTATTCAAAACATCCTGCTACATTTGTAACATATAACCATGGTGAATGTTGCTTCTTGATTGTTTGTTTGTTTGCTTTTGTTTTCCGAGACAGGATTTCTCTGGCTGTCCTGGAACTCACTTTGTGGACCAGGCTGGCCTCAAACTCACAGTGATCTGCCTGCCTCTGTCTCCTGAGTGCTGGGATAAAAGGTGTACACCACCATTGCCCAAAAAATGTTGTATTTTTATTTTAACTAGTTTACAAATTCAACTTTTTTTTTGGTTTAGTATTTCAGTGATTTCAGTATTACAGAGAGTAATATCATGTTTCAAACAGAGGTTGCTTTATTCAGATTTTCCTCTTCCTTTTAGTTATTTCTTTAGAAAACCTCTCTAAAACCAGGATTACAGAATGAAAATAAAAGGAAAACTCTGAGATTTTTTTAAGGGTCATATCCATTCTAGGATCATCAGTAATATGTGAACAGTGTTTCTTGGGTCTCGGTATGCCTCACTCCTGGGGAGCTTTGGAAACATATATCCTGGCCATTATCTCCAGGTAGAACCCAAGTTTCTTCTTATTTGACAAACTTCAGGGCAATGCTAGCAATAAACAAGGAGCATTTAATAGCCCTCCAGTAGAAGCCTTTTTTATCTGCTTACAATAATAACCTGGAACTAATTGGAAATCCATTTACTAAAATAACTAATATGGAAATTCTAGAAATTGATAGAAATCTGTACCATAAATGTTTAGTTTAAAAGGTTGCCAATCTTACCAATAAACTTGAAGCCAGTCCTATGAAGGTAGTTCTCTGGGTTGTAGTTTCAAGTCTTTGTTTTTTCCAGGCTATACCTATAATATATAGTTTGCTACCTCTGTGGTAGTATTTCAGTTCTGAGACAAAATCCCTAGTCAAAACAATTTAAGGGAAGATGCATTTGAACTCATGCTTTCAGAGGTCTCCATCCATGGTTGACTGGCTCCAGTGTTTTGGACTGTGGTAAAGTGGGCCATCATGGCAACAGGGTATGGAGAAGTTAGGTTGCCTACCTCATGGCAGCCAAAAAACAAGAATGAAAACAAGAAGGGGCCGAGGAGAAGTTATACCCTCCAAAGTGATACCCATTGTTCTGTTTCTTACACGCAGCTCCATCTCCTACTGGTTCGTGCATTATAAAGCCATTGGTATGATTCGTACTGTCATGACTCAGTTACCTCTCAATATTCCTACTAGCTGAGATCCAAAACTTACAGCATATGAGCCTGGAGATTGCAGGGTAGGGGAGTGTTTTGTATCCCAACCACACATCCCACTGCTGCTTTCCAAAGGGCTCCTATTCAACCCGAGATGCCCATGCAGTCTATCTCTAAGAATCCCCGAAGTCTCAACATTCACTAGAATTGCATAAAAGTCCAAATTAACTCTCTTCTGAGACTCAGGGCAGCAAAATCAGCATCACAAGAATGGCATCAAGGTCTGTAGCCAACTTGCGCAGTAACTAGACCCACTTGGACCACAGCTGCAGCAGCTTACGAGTTTTTGTCAGAGAAACACTTTCCTTGGCAGCCTGTGCATGAAATGTTCCCTGGAGTGATCTTCTCCAATCAAAGCTTTTCAAAGATTTTATATCTTTATACCCCTGAGCCACTGATGGATGGGTACTGGCCAATTAATGAGATGCCTCCAAAGCATCTTTCTTGTCGCAGTGAAAAGTACTTGGCTAGTTTTTAAGGTGCTGATCTATTCAGCGAGCTCACTTTCTTTCAGACTTAAAGAGCTCCAAAAACAAACAAGCAAAAAACAAATTCCAGGTTGTTCAAATACTTCTGCTCTGCTTCTTCCTCCCAATTTCTCCCAATAAATCCAGATGAAAGCAATAAGCAATATTCATGCCAGTCTAAACACTGTTATCTCAAAATTAATTCCATCAGACTAGTGTATAACCTTTAAAGTTGGCATCTCCCATTTCCCATTTCCCATGGGTAAAAGTATAGACATGTCTTGGCCAACATGTAATATACAGTCTCCCATCCAAGAATTTCTGCACATCCACCTGAAATCTCACAAGCAATTGCTAAGAATCCTATCCATATTATGCTCTTTAGCGCTCTCCCTAGAACTGCCTAGTATGCTCTCCTTGCAGAATTTTAAACTTTTTGAGCCCTTTCTCCAAACTTTTCCAACTTCCTTCCACAAATCATTTCCAAAGACTTAGACATTGCATAGTAAGGAAGTCAAAGCATCAGTTTCCTGTGTCAGTCATCCTCTGGCCACTGTGACAAGTATCTGATGAGAACAACACAAAGGAGGAAGGATTGATTTTGACTCACGGTTTCGGTCCATGGTCACCTGGCTGTGTTGTTTCTGGGCTGTGATGAGGTAGAGCACCATAGCCAAAAGGTGTGGTGGACCCACACTGCTCACATGACAGCATAAGGAAACAAAAAAGCCAAAAGGGGCCAGAGACAGCTATTCTCTTCGAAGGCATATTCCTAGTGAAATTCGTTTCCTAAAAGACTCTACCTCCTAAGAGGTGATTCAGTAGGAATCCATCAGTGCACGGATTCATTGGTGGTGAAGTTGCTGTCGCTGTGATCCAATCATCTCTCAGTAGTACCATCAGCTTGGTGGGTGGAGTCTTCAGTGTCTTCCAGAGGATACACTAAATATTCAAACTATAACACTTTCCAGTTTTGTTTCCTCTTTAAAATAAATATACTTAACTGATCCAGAAAATGAATTGTCCATGCTAATGAATTAACATTATGTTAGCTATGTTGACACATAATAAATTATTTAAATCAAGTTAAGCATGTCTACCTCCTCAAACATTAATCATTTGTTTATGGTAAAAACTTTCAAAATATTTCCTTCTATTTTTTAAAATGTTATTGTCATTTTAAGGGTGAAAGTGCAATAATGATTTATTCTTACTTATGTAAAAATTTAATGAATTTAAAACAATTTATTTACTTTACCTAGCTTTTAAAGATATATTTTAATTTCAAGTATGTGTGGTGCACTGTGTGTGTGTGTGTGTGTGTGTGTGTGTGCAGGTGCCCAAAATGTGGAGGAGAAGGTATCAGAATCACTGGTTCAGAGTTACAAGGAGTTAAGGGTCATCCGACATGGGTGCTGGAAACCAAAGCCAGATCCTCTGGGAGAGCAATGTATGCTCTTAACTACTGAGCTGTCTCTCTAGCCCCACTTTACCTACCTTTTGGCTTCCAATAAGATTTAGACATTGTTCAATCTGCGATTAACAGCAGATTTTTATTAAAGACATCTAATTGTGTTTTCCTATAAAATCTACAAAGATACTTTATAAGGTAAGCAAGCTTAATCAAATTAAATAGTAGTAGTAACACACATAACTGACAGAACTATGCTTGCGAATTGAGAATTGATGAGAGAGCTACTTCTCTCAACCCTTTTACAAAGGGCCTAGAATAGAAAACTGAAAGGGAGGAATTATTCATGTTGATTGGTGGTTTGGGAAGTTTTGTCCATCCTGATAAGAAGGGCACAGTGGAAAAGAGGAGCTTACATCATGGAGGTAGGAGTGTGTGGTCCAAGCTGCCAGCTTGTGGTGGACAGGAAGAAACTAGAGTGATGGAAAGGGCCATGAGACAAGATGTACCCTCCAACAACATGCCCCAGTGACCTCCTGCCTTCAGCCATGCCCCTCCTTCTCAACTTTCCAGAGCCCCACACAGTAGCACCACCAGCTGCTGAGACTGAGCCCCATGAGCCAGTGAAAGGCATTTTGTATTCAGACCACAGCAGGAATAAAATATTCTTTTCTTTCTAAATTTGTTATTTTATAACTAAAGCGGGAATAACAAATACAGTAAATAGGGGAACAACAAAAACAAAAGATATGTATTATTTAAGATCATTCCATGATATTGGTTTGCATATTTAATGGCAGAAAATAGAGTGCCAAAATAATCCAGTTAATTGGTTAAGTAAAGATTGATTTTAAAGGCAGTGTGTGTTTGAGTGTGTGTGTGTGTGTGTGTGTGTGTGTGAGAGAGAGAGAGAGAGAGAGAGAGAGAGAGAGAGAGAGAGAGAGAATTTGTTAACATTTATATGAATATATAATTTCATCCCAACTAAATTAAGCAGTTTTGCCTGGTGCTGGGAAACAAAAGTAGGCAAGGATGTAGAGTTGCAATACCCCTTTAAGGACATACCTCCAAAGACCTAACTTCCTGCCTTCAGGCTCCACCTCCTAAAGGTCCCACTATATCCTAGTGGTAGCACAGATTAGTAACCAGTGAAGACCGGTAGCCTTTAACATGGGTGCTTTTAGAGGCATTTAAAATTGGAATCTTAACACTAATCAATAAAAAAAATTGTCTATGTTCTAAAATCTTTTCTTAAATAAATCATAATACACTTAGAGATCACAGTCATTTCAAGCCATAAGAGTTTGCAAGAGGCATTTTGAAATGTTCACAGGCTCAAGCTCATATTCATATCTCTAAAGCACTGGTTTTCTGTGCCGAGTTTGCATCCCCCTTTTCTCGAGTTTACTTCGACTGCACTCGCTTTGGGGAATTTACTTTGTGAAAGGGCTAAAGCTTCCAGCATTAACTGAGGTCTGTCCTAACGAAGAGGCAAAGCCCTGTGGAAAAACTTCCTAAGCATGAGCTGTCCAGCTCAGCAGATCTCAGCTACCTTCCTTGCAGAGTGAAAAGCAAACCAGGGATGAATATGCATGGTATACACAGTTGGCAGTGTGTCCAGTCTCAAAGCCAGATACGCAGACACGTTGGCAGGGCTCTCAGAAACAGCAGCTGAGTACTCGGAGGGCTCCATCCTGCTCTCAGTTGCTGATTTTCCTTGGCTTACTCCCTCTTTACATCTTTTTCCTATAATCCCTGTGCCTAATATTATGAAAATCATCATGCTTATTAAATATATTTTTAGTTCTTTTAAATCCTTTCAAATCTTTTCATTGGAAGACATCAGAAAACATAACTATCAAGGGTATACTTACTCAAACCATGTTGTCTCAAATCGGTATATCAAAACATATTCTCATTCAGACATGATTGAATAACAAATCACCACTTGAAATTTTTCATCTGATTATCAGTTTGGAAGAACTAGCATACTCCTACTATTCTCTTCCCTCCTGATATTGAAAGTATGACTTGAGGGCTGGAGAGATGGCTCAGAAACTCTAGAAACCTGAACAAATGTCAGGTGGGTGTGGTGGCCCACATGGAATCCCGACCTCAGAAGGTGGGGACAGGGCATCCCCAGGCCAAGCTGGTGATCAAGACTAATCCTATCAAGGGGCTCTGGCTTAGACTGAGAGACTCTGCCTCATTGAATAACATGGAAGACCAACTGAAACGTTTCCTGACATCGACCTTGAGCCTCCAGATGCATGTGCACAGGCATCCACATACATGTTTTCCCACACACGTGTAAGCAATGCACATACCCACGCCACACACACAAACTCATGAAAATTGGAAAAAAAAATACAATTTGAGTGAGTGAATTCTTTTCTATGCAGATCAAAGAAAGGTAGAGAAACATTCCTTATTTAAAATGTAACATTTGAGTACATGTTAGTTCATGAGAGTCTGTGTGGTATAAAGAGCATATATTTTCAAACCAGATCTGAGTTCAAAGTCCAAGTCTACCACATTCCAGCTATGTGAGTGTAGACCAAGTTAAGACTGTGTGAGATTTAATTCTGTTTTCATGCACACATAGAGCTACGTGCCTACCTTAGGAAAGAAGAGTTACTTGGTGGACGCACTAACTGGCACAGTCAATGTTTTATGAACTAGGGTATATTTTCCTTATTATAATTACCTCCTAAAATCTCTGTCCCTCCATTCTGCTCCTTGATCAAGATACAACTTAGCAGGAAATGAGCATAGGTCATTAGACTAGCCACTGATTTTTAAAGTTTGATCTTGTGTTTACTCTGAAATCATATTGGTGAATTGAACTATCACACTCTGTGGTGACAATTCTTTCATCTCAATTGTTTTGAATGGTAATATTCACAGTGAGTCTGTACCCCTGAAATCTTGCTCATACCAATACTGGGCTTCCCATACTCTAGAAGTTTTCTGTTTCTTTTTTTAACCGTCTGTTCCTGTTTATCCTTCACTTATGGTTCCTTCATGGATCCCAGCAAGTTCCTAGCCACAGCTGATTTAACTTGGTGTCCTAAGTTAGACAGTGCTTCAGTTGGGATAAACAGGTATAGCTTCAGAATATCAGCCTTTCTTCCAATTGTTAGTCTTATTGCTCTGACATTGTACATAAGGAAATGTTAGAATCATTCTCAAAGGTTGTAAAGTCTTTTATTTTCAGCCATGCTATCAGCAGTTTAGTGTCCATGAAATTTGGGGTATCTGTTTTGGGGACTGCCAGTTCTTAAGGAGGATACTATCTCTGTCCTCAAGCCCGTCAACACCAAAATAGGAGAAACAATAATAAGATTATTTAAAAATATGATGAAGTAGCTAAGAAGATGGCTCAGTGGATAAAGTGCTTGACATGCAAGCATGAGGACCCGAGTTAAATTCTCAGCACCCATGTAAAAAGCAGGGTGTGGCAGTATTGCTAGTAATACCAACTGGGGAAGCAGAGACAGGAGGAATCCTAGGTCTTGCTGGCTTGCCAGTGCTAGCCAGGTTGGTTAGCTAGGCTCCTTGAAAAACAATGTCTCAAAAGAGAAGTGGGGGTTAATTGAGGAAGACACAGGACATCCACCTCTGGTTTCCACATGCATGTACACACATATGAACACAGACACACATGCACAGCTATGATAAATGTCTATGTGAGTCTACATGCGTATGGAAGTACTATCTTTAAAGGTTCTTGAAACTTTAGGAAGTAGGGCACTTCCTCTTTGTTGGAGGAACTAGTTCACTAAGGGCATGCCTTCAAAGATTGTTCTGTGAGGTGAACACCCTCCTCCACCAAATACTGCTTTTATGGTGATATTCCCTGTCTGAGTGCATAGAGCCAAGGCTGAACATTCTGAAACGATGAGCCAAATGCTCTCATAGACATTTGCCCACAGTGACTAATACAGCAAAAGATGGCAAGGGAATGTGCAGGCATCTATCCCAGGAGGCTCAAGGAAAGGCATTCAGACAACCTTGAACTGGGAAGGGTATATGAGGTGGGTCCAGAAGTCAAAGACAATGTGACACGTACCAGTAGGCTAATGTGACTGCCGTACAGAGTAGATGAAGGGTGTGGTAGGAGGTGAGAGAGAAAGATATCCCAGAACATCACTGTGGGTCTTGTGAAACTACAGTAGAAAGTTTAAAGTTTACCCTCAAAGCCAATAGGAGGAGATGCTACAGGACCTCGCACAGGAAACAAGTCCAAAGTAATTGGTTAGAGAGCACCAGTTTTACTCACGTTGAATGAGTCTGAAAAAAAAAAAAAACAACTCCATGGCTAGATTCACAGAATGAAAAGTCTGTGAACACCAAACAGACTGGCTTCCCAGCTGGCCAACTGGGAAATTTGTGCAAATAGCTTCTCTGAATATCAGTTTCCCTAACTACAAAGATTCGTTCTGTGTCTGTCTCTATCTTATACGGCTGTTTTAAGGATCAAAGCAAGCAGTTACCATATCTTAGCAATTGTGTTTATACCTAGTAGACCCCAGTGAGTGCCGTTAACAGCCACAATTAGTGAAAATTAATTTTATCTTTATTTTGTGATGGGCAAATGCTTAGAAACATTTTGGAGCGCTCAGCTTTTTTCTCCCTCTACGTTCAGTCACAGTTTTGCCTTCAGAAGCTCTTGTGTTCATCTTCTTCTATACAACAGCAGCAGGCCTGAGCAGGGCAGAGGAGAAAGTGCTTGTCCAGGGCTCCAGGGCAGTGGTTGCTGCCCACAAAGATGCACGTAACTCTCTTGGAACAGAATCCACCATTTTGCCTTGATTGTATCTAACAAGGTCATCCAACAGGGAGAATTTGCAGATGTGACTGGGTTCTGTGGAGGACACCAGTAGAAACTATGGGGGGTGTTTACGCCAAATTGTACAGGTTTATCCATGAACCCATGTTTTCTAAGCTTTGCACTGTATTACTCCCTTTCTGTCCATTAGGCAAGCAGCTGCTTATGTTTTCTCCTGATTTAAATCATCTTCCTTCTGTACGGAGCTTGTTTGTAGAATTGTGTATTCAGCACTTTGCCTTCTTAATGGGTTCTCATATGTATGGAAAAATATGCCCTTTGTCTTTGTTTAATTTGTAATACGATCTTATGCAAAGTTAGACTTCACTTCTAGTTAAATCTATTCTTTAAAGATCTGGGCTTTCTAGTTTCTGTTTTCAGTTTGTCGACATTGGGACAAACTAAGTTCTTTGAATTAGCTTTTCCCCTAAAACCTAGATTGTAGAAGAGATACCTCCCTATGAACTCCCCTACGAATCTTGGCTGTGCTTTGAGCACTGGAAGGATCCATCAGTCTCATGTTTGTTCTCTTGTAGTAAAGGCACTCAAATTTGAGTGCACCTGAGAATCACTCAGAGGGCTGTTCACACTGCTGACTAGGTCTCTCCTCTGTACTCTGTGGTTCCCACAGTTCTGGGAAAGCACAGACAATATCTAACCACTTCCCAGATCATGCCAAAGTTGCTGGTCCTGGAATGACATCTTGAGACTCAGAAATGATCACTTTCATAGAGAAGTTTAGTTCCACTCATAAACCTTCAACATCTCCTGTGGACATACTTAATACATTGCTTTGATGCAACCAGAGCCGGGAGGCAGCTGTAGGGAGGGGCGCTCTACGTGCTTAATCTTCTCAGGTTAGTCCAAATTCAGCTATGTTCCAAAAACTAATTCCATCATTTTTTTAGTTGAGGTGAACTTTGATTGACCTGCACATGTATGCTTTCCAAAAACTCTCTCCCAAATCCAAACCTCCTATTTGGCCATGGCAGCAGCTGCCATTGTGGATTCAAGCCAGACAGTGTTCGTTTTGTTAAACAGGCAGCACTCACGAAGGCTGAGAATAACATTACAGATAAGTAATGCCGCAATTTCGCATCTGTTCTGTGGTCCCATTAATTTCCTTAACTAGAGCCGAACAGAGCATACGAGTAGGCTGGCCTCTTTCCTGCCTTTCACTAATAGTTCTAAACCTGCCATTGTAATATAAAAGCTGCTTATAATATCATTAACATCTGTTTAGGCTCGCTTTGAAACTTGCTGGCAACGCTACCTTCTGCCTCCACAGAAAGTTTCTCTTCGCTGTTGAAGATTCTACTCCTTCCTATGCTTGAGAGTTAGAGCAGCCTCAAGGACAGAGTGGCTTGGAGAGCTTCCACCTCCCAAAATGGCCTGAACATAGCTTTCCAGAAAGCAGTTAGTGCCCTCCTGCTGGGCGACATGGCCTTTCAGATGTCTGCTGGGCTAAAACCCAAGAAGGCAGATGAATTCAGAAGTTCAGCCCAAAGCTGAACCAACACTCTGGGAAGCTTGTAGGGAGGAAGTTTGGGGTTGGCTAGTCCCCCTAGTGGTAAGTACGGTCTCAGCTTCACAGTCTGGATGAGCTGCTCTGGCTTTGTTTTGACCTGACTTAGCCTGGGCTGATGCCTGAGCCGTTTTAGAGAGTTCTTCCTGGGAACCTCTGAATGCTAACAGTCATTTGTCCTGTTGCTCTTTTCAAGCATTTCCGGAATTCGCCCTGATCTCAGAGTTCCCAGATGTGAGGATATGAAGATAAAATCATGATTTTAGGCCATCCTATTTTAATGAGAGATGGCTCTGTGGTTAAAAGCACTCTCTCCTCTTCCAGAGAACCAAGAGTTAATTCCCAGCACCCACATGGAGGCTCACAATCACCTGTAACTCCAGTTCCAGAGGATCCTACGTCCTCTTCTGGCCTCCTAGGGCACCAAACATGCATGTGGTGCATAGACATACATTCAGGAAAAACAGCCATATACATAAAAATGTAAAATATTAAAAAGAAACCAGAATTGAAAATATATGCCAGAACGTGAATTTAGTCAAAAACCAGTCCTTGGGATGAAGGACTCTTGGGTTCTGTGTGGCAATAGCATGTGGGATCCAGAGCTCAGCTCTAGCCACCTGAATCTTATCCTCAGCCTTCGATCGTTCTCATTTAAGGGAACGTAAACTTTAATTTTTTCCCCTCAGTTAGAGGGAGGGCTGAAATGAGAGTTTGGGAAGTTGGGAAACACTAACATGATAGTCAGCAGCAATACGATATCCTAGGAAAACACCCAAACCAACAGAGAGACCAGAAACTTCCTTGGAAAAATAAGGCACACGGGCCAGGTTTTGAAGTGGAAGGAGAAATTCCCTAAGGGAGCGATTGAGTTCACAGCGAGTATGGTGCACGGAGACTAGAGATCATCAAAGGACCATGAAAGCAATTGTGAATCTACCAGGAAAGAATCTGAAGGCTGGGTTGAGATGGGAGAGGACAGTGGACCCTCTGGAACACAGCTCTTGCCAAGGCTTGGTTGTAATTTATTAAGGAGTTTGGAACCAATGGAAAGGCTTCACATAAAATTATAATATATTCAAGCTTGTGTTTTGAAAATGGAAGACCAAACATCATGAGTTGGCAGGACTAGTAAAATGGATGTAAGAAGAGGCAAAGGCCAGGTCCCAAGCAGGAAAACCATTTAGCAGGAAAACCGAGCTATAAAACACTAGGCAGAGCCAAGCTGAAGTCTCCTCAGGGGCAAGTGACAGAGGGAGACCTGGGCTCCTTGCCTCATGACCAGATGGGCCATGCGGCTGAGATATGACCATGTAAGAGCATCTGCTGCCACCCATGGAAAGAAAGAGACAAGCTAATTAAATATCTATTTGGGGCATCTACATAGAGATTTCTAGGCATGTTAATGTTTTGTGTATAAACCTTGTTAGTAAAGTCATGCACAAAGACAATATTTTTACTAATGAAGTTTCAAGTCCATACAGAAAACAGACAAATAGTGCAATAAACCATCATGTGTCACCCAGCAGCAGCAATGGCTAGCTAACTTCCTGCCTAGTTTTTTTTTTCTCCCACTGAATTATTTGGAAATAGTCCAAGGTATCCCATCCTATAAACACTAGCAATATCTCTGAAGAAGGGTCCCTGAAAATGGAACCCAGTTAAAAATATTAACAGTGATCTTATCATATAGCTCATCAGTGTCCATGATTCCCAGAAATGTGGTACTCATTTACATATACATTATATATGTATGTATGATTTCCCTCATAAAATATATATATGCACATATATAATATATGAAACATTCATATATAGAGAGGGGGAATGAAAGTGAGCAAAGAGCAAAAGACAAGGAGAGGGACACGGAGATAGATAGTTGAAATGTAGTTTTTAAACAATTGGTTGTTTGAATTAGGATCGCAAAGATCGACCTTTAGCGTTGCCTGCACCATCTGAAGAATGTGCCATTTTCTTAGTTTACATCTGTGTTACACACTGAGTGTCCCAGCAAGTTGTTCTCTTTGCTGCCTCCTTGATTGCTAACATACAGTGTCCCCGTGTAAGCTGGCCTGAAGCATGACTATCCTAAGCCTCTCTGTTCCATCCTCAGTGTTATTTGTCATTCTGTGATACAAGGATTAACTAATTGATTAACTAACTGGACAAGGTCTCTCAATTCCTCTCAGCAAGTGAGTCTGTACCCAAGTTCACCTTCCTCTCGGCCCATACTTGTTTTTAATTAGATTGAAGTTTCACCTAAAACTTTGCACAAGTTCCTGAGTCTCCAGGGCTTTTAACTGTATTTTCCCTAATCTTATAGAAAGCGGGTGCCTAAATCTAGATGCCTGGTGCTTGTTCTCACATGTGGATTATATGGAGCACACTGAAGGGTCAAGATTTTCCCAGTAGCATACCCTCCTAACGGAGTGGCCAGCAGAAAACTCAGAAATAAATAGTATTGGTTATTATTTAATTATGTTATGGCCACTAATCAAATGAATCATTCCTAATTCAATCTAGAATATAATTATGACACAGCCTGCAACATCAATGTAATCTACTCAATATACCCCTAATTCATTTAGATCAAAGACAGCTCTGGCAGGTAACAAAATATTATCCTATTGGAAAATGTGGCCTTCTGGGCTTTCATTTCACTAAACCATCTCCTGATGCGTCTCCTGGACCTCTCAGTAGTTCATGATGACCAGCCTGTTCACCACAACATAAGCAGCAGCCTAGAAGAAACCTGGGGACCATCTCCCAGAGCTCTTAGATGGGATGTGGAGGATCTGATATAACTTGAGTTAGATATTGGGGATATTTATAACCGAAGATGTTGATTCTACCACTGCATTGTATGGTGGGTGGTCTTTGATTCTCAGTGTGTGGAGCTCATGAGGAGCAGAGCCCGGGGAAATGGTGGTGGCTGTTCTCCAGAACTCCCAGGCAATGGCCAAGAATAAAATAAATGCTGACAAGAGAAGGCACCTTCCTGCCCACATTAGCCTTCTGACCTTGCCTTCTCTGTTGACCCTAATTCTTCCCTGCACACACAGATAATTGAATTGCTAACTCAAGCTTTTCTTTTCCTCCTTATTTTAGCATTTCATATCGTAAATGAACAGCTGCTTACTGCAAAAATGTGGCTCTGTTAATATCTTACTCTACAGAGTCTGACTGTAAAAGCTGACTATTTTGTTAAAGTAGTTACTGGACCATTTCATCGTATCCTGAGGTACAGAAATGAAACAGCTCCTTAACCACTCACAGCTCTCAGGCCAAGGAAGAAAAACAAATGTCAGGAGAGTTTAAACTTAGGCGAATAAAATCCTTTGAATCCTAAGACTTTGTTATACAACCCATTAACACCCACCCTGTTGAAAGTGGCCTGTGACATCTTTCGGACAAATGTTTGAGGGAGAACAGAGATGTCCTCCTTCTTCTCAATATTAAATGGCCCACAGAACACATGACCATATGGCAGCCTGAAATGCAAAAATAGTTTACATCATCTCTACACTCTATAGCAGAGAAAGCATTATTCAGACCTCTGCTAAAATACCCCTGGGTTGATCAATGGAACTAAGACATTGCCAATGCAATGCTATGAAAGGATATCCTAAATTCCTGGACCTCTCCACGTCCCACTTAAACAAGTGTTATCATTGGATCCAAATTTCTGAGTGAGTGCCACTCTCATTCTGTTTTATCTACCCAGCTGTAGGTTTGTTCCATGGCCATTGATCATATACTTAGCGAAAGGCTGGCCAAGCACTGTGTGAGACAGAGACATAACATGAGGGTTCTCCATCCCTGGAACCCCTGACAACTTTATCCCTGAATTAGAATGGGAAGCCCTAGTAAGGAAATGCTACTTCCCAAAACAATTATCTTCTGATCCATGATGTTTTGGCAGTAAGGTTTTGAGTTTCCTGTTTTATGGAGAAATATATGTATCATTTTTCTTTTTCCAAAGAAACCAATGATGATTCCTTGGCATTTATTACAGATGAGCAGGAGAGTTCCGGAGCGATTATTTACACAGTGGAGCTGAAACGCTATGGGGGGCCCCTTGGCATCACAATTTCGGGAACTGAAGAGCCCTTTGATCCCATAATCATCTCAAGCCTCACTAAAGGAGGATTAGCTGAAAGGTAAAATTTGAAGGAACTGCTCTAATTACCTGTGTCTGAGAGGGGATTGCTCCCTCACAGCCCTGTGAATACACACACCCTCCCCATAGCTATTTATCTGTTGACTTTTAATTCTACACAGAGGATTGATTTTAGAGCTTGGGAACTCTCAGATAGAGCTCTGGCTTGACATTGAAGAGCATCTTTCAAGCAGTAAAAGATGCCACAGGCTTAGCATGGGTATTACTCTCCAAAAAAAAAAAAAAAAATGTGTTAAGAGACCACAGTCAACTACAGGTAGATTTATCCTGTGTCCATTTTGAGAAGGGGAGACTAAAGTTGAGGGAGGTTAAAAGGCTTGTCCAAATCAATTCTGCAAACATTTGCTGAGCTTTCTGTTGACTGACAGGTATCTTACTGAGCTGCTGTGTCTTTGAGAGGGTATCATAGAGGCTTGGTCCTCAAAGACTACCACTAACAGGGTGTAGTGATCCTCTCAATAGCATCTTGTGCCATGTCTATTTGTTCTTTGGCAGTGATGCACAAGCCCCACCTGCTCTCTGTCCTCTGCTGAACTGCACTTCTCTCTGAGACGCATTGCTGGGCATACAACAGACTCTATAACTAGATCTGTTTTCTAGCGAGTTAGCTCAAGAAAGCTCAGGCACATCATTCAGGCTGACACTTTGCAGAGATGTAGCACTGCAGAATTTCAGAGCTACAAGGTGTCTTACTTAGACATCAGCTCACTTGATGGCTCTGTCTGTCAGATGAGGGGATGAAGGTAGCTCAGCCAGGGCTACTCTACCAGAGTTTAATCTGAGTTTAGCTGAAACACCCAAGAGAGGGTATTCTTCAGGCATTCTCCTGTCCTAGTTATCACTCTTAGACAACAAAGGATTCATCAAAGTGTTTTTTCTATGCCTAGATCTTACAACCTACATCTTTCTTGAACTAATACTCTTTATGAGAGAAGAGGTTTTTTTTTCACAGAAAAATCCCATAATTCTAAATGCAGTGGTAGACTAACAACTAACTAAGCAGCCCGTCCTTACCAGCGTACACTGTACCACTTCTGACACCCAGCTGCTTCTGCCCAACACAGCTGCCGTGGCCCTAGTACAAGCTGAGGTCAAAGCACTCAGTCCCCAGCAACCCTGTAAACAGAGTTCATTGTCTGAGTTTAAAGTGATTGAGTGCATCCAGGACCTGACATTCATGCTTCAGCCTCGGCATCTTTGTCTCAGGGTACAGGTCTCCACCATTACACCGTCAGTCATCTATGGTCTTCTCCTGCCCCTTTCAGTGTGTCCCCATGATGACAGATAAAGTGAACACCAGAACTGTACATTCCTGTGTACTCATTCAGGCTGGATAAGGATATGAAGAGAAAGGTTAAAGATACAGCTTATCAGTGTGTTAATTCATGTCTTTTCTGGAACTATGCTAAAGTGTCTACTGCACAAACATGAGAACCTGAGCTTGTGATCCAGGCACCCTGTAAAGGTCGGATGCAGAAGAAAGCACCTATGACCACAGCACTGGGGCACTAGGACAGGAGGACCCTGAGAGCTCAGCGGTCAGCCAGCTCAGCCAAATTGATGAGCTCCAGATTCAGTGAGAGACCCAGCCTAAAAAACTAATAAAGATAAATAAGTAAGGTAGAGGGTGATTGAGGGAGACCCGCTGTGGACTTCTGACATCGACATGCCCACACATACATGTATCTGCATACATACAAATATATATATATATATATATGTACCACACACACAGTGACATGCTTTCTATATCCACATTTCAATCCAAGCTCTTACACATTTTCCCATTTCCTCCTCTGGCTTCCCTGTGAGACGATCGCCCCCATTCTAGTGGTGGGGAACTAATGCCTAGAGAGGTTCAAAATAAGGTAACCATATCACATAGCTGACCTGGTGGGTGACAGACATGGACTTAGACATAGCACTAAATAATCAGCCTTTTTCAACCCTCAGACTCAGACAGGGGCCGCTGCTACCCTGTCTAATCTGTGTCCCAATCTCTGGAACCTGTCTTATGGAGAGCTGGGCACCACTCTGTATTAAACATTTTAAATTTGGAGGAATCAAGAATGTTGCCTGCTACACATTGCTACGTTTATTGTTGAACAGAGTTCATTTCCTGGGGACCGGGAAGGAGCTTACCAAATGACTCAGCTTTCTTGGAGTTTAAAAAATACCCAAGTCCATTCTCAAAACTAATTAAAACACTTCTTCTAATTTTATTGGAAACTAAAAAGTAATTCACAATAGACGTAGTTAAACAGTTCCCAAGAGAAAGCTAGAAGTGAATTTTAGAGACTTCATCAAGTCTTTATTATAATTAATGTGCAGGCATGTTGGAAAATTTACCCTAAGAAGCATGCAGGGTGTCTACATTCTCTCTCCTGTCTGCTGTGTCTACCTTCCCTCCCCTGTCTGGTGTGTCTGCCTTCCCTCCCCTGTCTGCTGTGTCTGTCTACCTTCCCTCCCCTGTCTGATGGGTCTGTCTACCTCCCCTCCCCTGTCTGCTGTGTCTGTCTACCTCCCCTCCCCTGTCTGATGGGTCTGTCTACCTTCCCTCCCCTGTCTGCTGTGTCTGTCTACCTCCCCTCCCCTGTCTGATGGGTCTGTCTACCTTCCCTCCCCTGTCTGATGGGTCTGTCTACCTCCCCTCCCCTGTCTGATGTGTCTACCTTCTCTATCCCCGTCTGGTGGTCCAGGACTGGAGCAATCCACATTGGAGATCGAATCCTAGCCATCAATAGCAGCAGCTTGAAGGGGAAACCTCTGAGTGAAGCCATCCACTTGTTACAGATGGCAGGAGAGACTGTCACCCTGAAAATTAAGAAACAGACAGATGGTGAGTGGGGTGAGAGTCCCAATTAAGGATTTTCAGTGTGTTTCCTTCCCTAAAAGAATGTGCTAGTGTCTGTATCTGTTTCTAGGGAAATGGCTTTCTAGCTAGAGTATTCGAGGATCTTTCATCTAAATTCACACTGATACATATCCTTTTTCCCTGTCTGCAAAGCCCAATCAGCATCAAGTCCCAAGAAGTTCCCCATCCCCAGCCTCTCGAGTGACCTGGGAGATGGTGAGGAGGACGCCTCCCCAATACAGAAGCCTGGCAAGCTCTCCGAAGTGTACCCCTCCACAGTGCCCAGCGTGGACAGTGCTGTGGACTCCTGGGATGGGTCTGGAATAGATGCCAGCTATGGGAGTCAAGGTATGGAAGATCCACCTCTGTTCTGTATGCAGAATGTCTTTTCATAACCCGTATCTGTTTTAGTCTGTCCACCTTGAACAACCTGAGCGCTTTCACCTGCTGATCTCAAACACTTTCTTGGTAAGTCATGGTCATTTATCATATGTTGATAGGCTCCTAATGACCAAGTGTTCAATGCAGAGTAGATGCAAAAATAAACCATACAGTAATGTGGTTTAATGGAGACATGTCCCCTTGTATATGTTTTTAACAAGCATTTAACAAAGATGGGCAGAGGTTTCTGAAGCTGTTAACAAGATAGTGACCAATGACTAGGGACACCGTTGATTCCTGAGCATGCCTGGCTTGAATAAAAGCTGAAGTTTTCCTGAGCACTCATTGTTAGAGAGTTTTAGTTGTGATATGTGAAGGTGTGTGGTAGATGATCTCCGTAGACATCCTGCTGATATTCATAACACAAACATCTTGGAGAACAGGTGTGAGTGTGAGTGTCACTTGGTTAGTTACTTAACTGTCTTTTAAGATAGTGTATACCCAGCTGCCTCTCATCCTGGTTTTCATATTTCTTCTCGCTCAGCCTGCCTTTGTTATGTCAGTCTCTGTCAAGTCCTAAATAAGCAGAAAAGTTGAAAAGACATACCAGTTTTCTCAAGCTATTGCATAGTCATGATATTGGAATTTGATGGAGAAAACATATCAAATATCTCAAGTAAAGTTAAAGAGCAATTATGTTGTATGTGTGACTGTGAGTTGAGTATGTGCACATACTCCCTGGAGCTGGGAACCACCTGATGTGGGTGCTGGGAACCGTTTCTCCAGTTCCCACCATGGATGAAATTCAATCCTTCACTTATGTGGCAATTCTCCCAAGTCATAACACCTTGTGACAAAGTTAGCCATGCCACCCAATGTCACGTTTTCCTTACCTGAAAATTATTTGGACATAAAGGGAACATCAGATAAATGACCCTAGTCAAGTTTTAGCACAGTGGATGATGCTTATTTATTAATGGGTGTGTTGATTTATTCTTTACTAATGTGAAAACATTTTACACACATTTATTTTGTGAGAAAACTATTGGTATTAATGAGTTCTGCCCCGTGAGGTGATACATAAGAACTCAGTTATTCCAGCCTTTTGCACCCTAAGATCAGGACCATGATTGGCATATGAAATAGGTGGCCTTGTCTTTCTGCAGTAAAAGATGAAAAATTACTTATGAAACATTTCAAAGATTTGAATAATAGTCATAATAATATTAAATTCAACACTGGTACATTAAAATCTTTATAAGGGTGAAGAAACTAAGAGATAGGTAGAGATCATGATGATCGGACAGAGTTAAGACAGCTTAAAAATGGAACAATGCCTTTCATCGGTAGAATACTTAAGTTTTCTAAATATATTCACATGACAGCTTTCATAGTGGTTCCCATAAGGAAACTACAAGTTGAAAGTCACTGTTGACCAGGGGTTCCAGTATGAGAGGAGACTCCAGAAGCCAGCTAGTATGGTGTTTTCCTTGGGGCTGTGTCCAGCAGCGCTGAGTGCCAGCATGTTGTGTGTCCTTGAGCACTGAGCTGACAGGCTCTCTCTGCCTCCCCTCCTCTTTACCAGCTCTGACAGCTCAGAAGTCCTGATTGTGCAGAGCTGAGATCTGCCCTGCCCTTGGCTTCTGTCTGTTATTCCTAGTTACACCCTCAAGGTGATTCAGAACTGGCTTTGGCCCCTTCTGCTTGACAGCCCTTTCAGATGCTGAAAGATGCTATCGCTTTTCTTTTAACTCTTTCCTTCTTCAAGCAAAACAGTCTGATTCTTTAACCTAATCCCCTACCTAATCTATTTTGGAGCCTCTTTACCGGCCTGTGACTCTCTCTTCTCAATATGTCCAAGTACTCTGTGCTTACATGAGTATAGCACTCAGAAAACAGTCCTCAGCCAATGAAATGCCAATGAAACTCAGGCATTTCAGAGCACAACAAGCCTTCCCCATCCTCATGGAGACAGCAGAGCCTGCCAGGGCCACCGACTGCAACATAAGGGTAGACCACACATTATATTCAGCATTCATTCTGAGCTTGCTGTTTGTCAAGATCTCTGGGTCTGGGTTTCTTTGTCTTCCTTATGGGATTCAGTGAAAACCAGGTATATTTAGCTTGTGACATGTATAGTTGACTTTTTACAAGCAAAGCATAAAATGTATTTATTTCCCTCTTACTATTATGTTCCGACATGTAGCTTGTCTTTCCAACTTGTTCCTCTCCCATCAGCAGACTGTTCTATCCCAGGAAGACCCTTCAACAGTCTCTGTTGCCTTTAAAGCCCAGTTTTGCTGAACCCCCATGGTACAAAAGAATCCATGATTTGGGTAACCATGTTCTTTATTGTTCTCTGCTATGTCACTAAAATATCTCACTAACTCATTCAACAGGTATTTAAGGTCTAGCATAATTCAACAGGATGAGATCTCTGTTCTCATAGGAGGGCCCAATAGCTCACATGTAAGCAAACGACTGCCAGCAATGATGAATATTATTTAATAAAAAGGGAAATAGGATTTACGACCAAAATTAGTGGTGAAAGGGAGATGCATAAGATGCTACAGAGAGGCAACATGGACTTTACTCTAGAACACCAACTTCTAGTTGTCTCTGGGATGACTTCTCCCTCTCCCATTCCCTTGCCTCCTGATTCCCCAAGCCTGGCTCCTTTATCCAGACCTGGATCTTTGGACCCTTGGGTCTTAATTATTTCTTCTTCTAACTGAGAAAACCCTGACTGTTGTGCTTGGATGTAGCAAAGTTCAATATAAAAGGAGACAACAAATTGTCACACTCATCCTCAGGGAAATTGATGCTCTCATGGTCTCTGTAATCCTTGACTCTCAACTAAGGTGGCTATATATCTGTCTGATTGTTTGAGATCAGTTTTACCATTCATTATTTTCCCTACAAAAACAGCCTTTTTAAATCCAGGTTTAAATGCATTTGCATCGAATTAAGTTACCTCTTGATTAATTCTTTTCATCCTTTTATTTTCTCATTTTCTGAATACATCCCCAATATACATTCTCTTAATATATTTGTGTTTCTAATTTTTTCATGACTAGATTATTAATGATCTGCTTTAACTTTCCCCAGAAATTGCCAGTTGTGTTTCCTTATTATTTCCTCTCCGGGTCTTTGGCATAAAATTTCACCTTTGGTTTAACTTTTCACTCAACCTCTTGGATTTTGTTCTTTTTCTGACTTGAGTTGAATACACCCTCAGTGTATTTCCACATGTTCTTGTGGTGTTAGTAAAGGTGCAGAAGACAGTAACAGACGCCAGGGTGCACTGAGCCCAGCTTTCTGGAGATGTGGTTAAAGAATGTGAACTACTACACTGAGAGCATGAACTCACCTGTCCTTTCGTGGTAGTATTTCCAAATTTCTTCCATTTGTCCTCAGCTCTCTAATATGCTCATATCTCATCTCCGTCAAATTGCCTAGTTTAAACTGAGTTCTGGTATTTCTACTTTGATCTCTGGTTTTATAGAAAATAGCTCTTAATTTTTTTTTTTTTTTTTTTTTTTTTTGGTGTTCCATTCGGTCACCTTCAGCACTGGCTCTGTGGCGGGCTTCTTCTGTTACACTTTGTTTTCTTCCCATCCTCCTTTTTCCCCTCCTCCACTTCCCTTCCCCTATTTTTTGGATATAAACTTTGCATATAGCTTATGCCTGCCCTTTAAAAATTATCACTCATCACCCCATCGAGCAAATCCAGGCTTCTGAGCCAGAGATTTACTGGAGGCTCTGAGCAAACTGCGAGCTCCGGTTGTATTTGAGGCAAGCAAGCCTTGACCCCTTCACAGTGGTGATGGGATGAGGGCTTCCCAGCTGGCAGAAGCAGAAGCTGTGGTGCTCACCAGACAGAATAGCCTTCTCATAAGGATATGCCCTCTCTCAGGCCATGATTTTCCCCTGGTGATAGTCAGGGTCCACGGTGTTGGCTGCCACCAGCCAGCTTAGTACTTTCTAATGTTCCAAACAGACCTTTGCTGCTGTGCCTCTGTCCTGGCTTCTGCTTTGCTGATTGGGCCTCTACAAATCTCTGGCCAGAGGAGTCTTCTCTGCCCCTTAATACACCACTACCCACTTCTCATGTGACTCTCACTGAACTTGCCATTTTTTCTCATGCATTTTGGCTTGAGGTTATGAACCTGTTACAGTTGCAATGAAGATGGGGTTGGATTCTGCTATTTGTCCTCACTTTCAGAGGCAATTTCTGAAAATGGGAAGATTTTTCCTTTCTCTGCCATTTTAAAGGCAATGTTCATCCAGACACGAAGACCATTTATTGGCAAGAACAATTACAAATAACTGCATGAGCATATGATTTGATTTTCATGCCCTTAACAAAATTGGATCTTTGAGAACCAAATCTGGCTGAGAATTATCTGGCTTCCCTTCTTAAGCTAAAATTGGTTTCCAAAAATACAAGTGACAAGACTTGTAGATCCCAAATTACAGATTCCAGGAGAAAATTCCCAAAAGCATTTCAAACTTTCTATGTGTGAGCCAACACTGTTTAGTTTCTATTCCCACGTGAAGACTGGCTGTGAATTAGAGGCTCTGGATGGAACATAATGCAGAAAAGCAAATGTGACTATGTTAGGGTGTAAGGACTTCACAAATATCTCAGATTTATTATCCCTAAAGATAAAAGGTACCATGCCAATGTGATTTAGAAGCACCTACATTTGTGAAGCTTTATCTTCCATTCTTCGAATAAATAAAATGAAACATTGTGCTCAGCAAACAGAACCAAAACTGAATTTTAAACCTTCCTTACAACACAAAATATAAACCTCAATATCAAAACCAAGATGCAGAAGAAATAAAGGAGAGGGACAAAGGTTTCCAGTTCTGAATCACAGGCGTGATTACTTACAACATGTATTTTTAGAGTTTCTTTTATCCAAGTTTCACTTAATGTGCAATTCACGGAAGCTGGGGCGATGCTTCAATTGGTAAAGTGTCTTCCACACAAGCACAAGGAACTAAGGTGGCATCTCCACCTACACTGAAACAAAGAAGACAGTCAGGGCTGCCCCAGAACTGGAGAGGAGGCGACAGGAAGATTCCTAGGGCTGGCTCTCCACCCAGTTACCAGTCAGGAAGATCCAGGTTTGGTGAGAGGTCCTGTTTCAAAAAACAATTTGGAAGACACCTGACACAGACCTCTAGACTGCACAGACATGCACACTCCTTATATGTATGCACACACCCCCAGCATACATATGAACACATGCACACATACAGATATAGTTTCAAATATCATAGATGCCTTTTAATTCCACGTTCTTGCACTGCCATTAGTAAAAACAATTTTGATTATATATTGCAAGTTTTTTTCTTTGTACACATGGGCTGCTGCTGCAACAATTTCAGTTTGACCCCAGGGTAAAGAATTGTTCCTCAGAATTTGCTGTTTTGTCACTGCCAAAAACAAGCTTGCTTTTACCTACCTAATTTTATCCACTTTAAATCATCCTATTGACAACCACCTGTATCAGTTAGGAATTGAGTTCAGCTACATATACATGAAAACCAAAATGATTGCATTTAACCAAGGTGGGTATTTATTGTCATACTGTAATCCAGAGCCTGGCAGGGGCAGGTAGCACCTTAGTGTCATCAGGGCCCAAGCGTCTTACTGCTTCTATGGATTAGCATCTCTGGTGTCTCTCCATCCCTGCTGCTTTTATTACACAGCCCCCACCAAGTCTGGAGTATCCTGCCTACGTTCTCATGTAACTCTTCGTTTGAATGTCTAGTCTCACATTTCTGTCAGTTTAGAAAATACAGCTGTAGTCTAAGTCTCTGTCTCTCTCAACAAAAAATGCTCAAATAGCTTCTTGCTGGTTAAAAGCCTTTAACTTCCAGCGTAGAATACTTTCCAGGGTGCACTTTACTCCTTTACGCCTCAGATTCTTCATGATTCTCTACGCAAGTTCTGGCCCTTCGTATCATGCCTTGAAAAGGGTTAGTGTTTACATGTGCCAACCCCTCCTGTTCTTTAGTTCTTCAGTCCAAAATGTGTTGGGAAGTAAAATTTGGAGTTAGCTATAAAGTGTGTGTGTCCATGTGCCTACAAGGACAGGTTCACATACTAGAGGAGCTAAGTCTATCCTCCAGCCGGAATCAGGATGCTCTTTCCTCTTAAACCAAGCCCCTAAAATGACATGATTTCAATTTTAAAGAATTTTAAAGTATGAGCAGCAATTATAAGTCCAAAGATAATCATCACAGATTTCTTAGTGCAATGGTTCTCAACCTTCCTAATGCTATCAGTACAGTTCCTCATGTTGTGGTGAGCCCCAACCATAGAATTATTTTCACTGTTACATCACAACTGTAATTTTGCAACATATCAAGTCAGGTGACTTCCTTTCTCCTACAGGGGAATGCCTTGGGAGTAGAAAGAGTGCACTGATGGACTTGTGGGTAGAGAACAGCCCTTTTTACGACCCTTAACTCTTTTCAGCTTGGTCAATGCTGTCTTCCCAGCGCTAAGACCTAATAAATGTTGGCATACTGATTTCAAGCTTTCATTTTGCTGTCCTTTGACACCTTTTGTGACCCATTTTCTAGTCCCAAATGGTGAAAATACGGGTCCAGGTCTGTTTGTTATACTGAGTTCCTTAAATACAGTAAGATGAGCGTCTGAGATTAAACCATATGTGTGTGTTTACACAGCCTGAGGAAATGGAACAGTTCTCAACCTGTAGGTTCCAACCCCTTTGAGGGGGTCAAATGACCCTTTTATATAGGGCTTACCTAAGACCATCTGCATGTCAGATATTTACGTAATGATTCATAACAGTAGCAAAGTTACAGTTGTGACATAACAATGAAAATAATTGTATGCTTGGGGCTCACCACAACATGAGAAACTGCATTTAAGGGTCATAGCATTAGGAAGGTTGAGAACCACTGGATTAAGACATGTGTGATAAATATAAGCTGTGGAGTCAGATTTATGCACATGACCTCACTTCCTCAGTTGAGCCACAAAAGTATACTGAGAAACTGCATACTCCACCACATTATGTGAAGTTGCCTTCTAAATGTCTTCCTTAAAATACTTGCAAAGAATGTAACCTTGTTACATTCTATCTTGTTATAAACATCCTTTAAATCTATTACTGTCAAAATCGTGATGCTATAGATTCAAGGGTGATGTGTTTTACATAACCTGATTGTTCCCTAATTCCCCATTGCCTCACCCATCAAGCTAATCGGACTTAAACCCCCATCAGAAGAGTCAGTCTGTTTCCCAATTCAGACAACCGAAGTAATACTCAAGCCTCCTCAGTCTGGTATCTTCCTAACTTCTGACCTTCAGAGAGAGACAGATGGAGAGGCAATATGAAGGGATAAATGCCAAGCCCTGAGTCTGCCTGGTTCAACTGGGACCCAGCCTCCGGGTGCCCTTTTCATAGAAGCAAGGCACTCCCAACCCATCCCTGGATTTGGTGGCTGGAGGGTTCTTATACTCCAGGCCAAGATCCCTCAAGTGTTTAAAAATGGATGAGAGATGAAAAATGAGTCTGGTCATTGAAATGTGGTAAAATAATTGTGAAAGAAGACGTGAGAAATAAGTACTGGTAGGTCCACAGTTCCGGCTTGTGTCAGCCACGGCAGTCTGAGAAAGATGGAGGTGTGTTTATGACACTGAAGGACCTGCAGACTGGTTCTCCTGAAGCTGTGGCTTAAGCCTCAGGAAGGCTTAGGTACTGGAAACCACTATTTAAAGCCTTTGGCATCGTCTTTTAATTGCAGATACTTTTAGTACCAAGGCTGTCTGTGAAAAGAGCCCTCAGAGCTGATGCAGGATAAAGTATCACTGTGTGCTTCCTGTTGTTCTGCTGTTAACTTTGCTATCTGACCCTCTGCTAGCCAAGGACGTCATATCTCAATAGTTGAAATAATCCTCAGACCCAGCCAGCTCTAAGACCTTGTTTCTGTTTCAGGCACCGCTTTTCAGACATCAGCATACAATTTCAACACATATGATTGGAGGAGTCCAAAACAAAGAGGCAGCCTGTCCCCTGTCCCCAAGCCTCGAAGCCAAACTTACCCAGATGTGGGGCTGAGTAATGAAGACTGGGATCGGTCCACAGCCAGCGGGTAAGGTTGCCCCTACAGCTGCCCTGTCCAGGGTCATTTATGGGTCTCAGAGGGAGGAGTTGCACTTCGATACACCCAGTGGCAGCTTTTGTTAGTATTGACTTTGCAAAGTCACCACCTTGACTATCCACACCAGCCACATAAAAGGTTTCTAAAATGTATTACCCCCCAGCCCAGTGATAGCTGGGTAGCACCAGGCAGCAATGCAGTTTCCCAGAGAAGCATGGGGCACTGAGGGAAGTCAGCTTCTAGGAGCCATGTTCTCTCTGTGGCAAATAGCCCCTTTCCCTTCTCCTAAAGGAAGTTTCACACTAAGTCACATATAAGATGCATCAATAGTTCTTTTGCTTTGAGGCAGAGTCTCCTTATGGAGCTCAGGCTGAGTCGAAACTCAAATCCTCTTTGCTTCAGAATCCTAAGTGTTGGGATTACAGGTGTCTGCCACCAGTCCCAGAGAAGAGAACCGTGTGTGTGTGTGTGTGTGTGTGTGTGTGTGTGTGTGTGTTTGTTCATGTGTATATGTACACAAGTGTGTATGTGTACAAAAGTATGTATGTGCGTGTGTGTGCATGTACGTGTGTCTTTCTTAACCCAGAATGTGTTTCTTGCTGGCAGCTTCGCAGGGGCTTCTGATAGTGCAGAGGCTGAACAAGAGGAAAACTTCTGGTCTCAAGCCCTGGAGGACCTGGAGACCTGTGGCCAGTCGGGGATTCTGAGAGAGCTTGAGGTAGCCTCGGTCCCGCTGCTTATCTTGATTGTTTCTACATTCATTTTTTTTTTTTTTGGTCCTTTTGCGTTTGCATTGATCACAGCAGTTCATTTAAAAGCTTTAACCCCTTTCCACAGGAGAAAGCTGACAGGCGTGTATCATTGAGAAACATGACTCTCTTGGTAGCTACCCTTTCTGTTTATACTTTTGCTTGTGAAGCTGCCTTCCCCACCCTTGCCTTTCAGACAGCAGTTTGATTTTATACAATGCAGTTCTTACTGACTTGTGGCTTCCGCCATTGCTCCCCTGCTAACCCTGACTGTACCTGTTTCCCACCAAATTGCTAAGGAGCGAGCCCAGTCTCCCAACAGTGGTGCATTTCATTCTCTTAGCTGCTTTAGAAAGGTTTCTTTGGCATGTTTTCATTTGTACCTGGTAGAGAAATTAATTTGATCGTTAAGAGGAACATAAGAGGAAATACAACTATATTTTGTTTTGCCCTTCAGTTGATGGCTATGTGGCTGTTTTAAAAGGCCATTCTCTTTGATAAGCAGGCAAAATATTACTCCCTGCTTTGCTATTCATTGAAAATCTTAATTCCCGTATTAACTTCACATGAATTTGAGAAGGAATAAGTTATATTGTTAACAGCTGAAGTCTGGGAAATTTCTTAAACAAAGCCATGAATCTGCTGACCGTATTCGGACTTAGTCTGGGAAGGCCTGGAATGTTTCCTTTTATGTTCTTTTAAAGTTTCAAAGCTGTAAAAAGTGAAGTGGTGAAAGTCTCATTTTTGTTTTGATGTCATACGAGGTCCCCGAGTCACTATAAGGAATGCGAATGGCAGAGCCGGTGGGACTCTTGCGGTTCTAAAACGGTTACTCATCTTTATATCATTTTGCTTCTCGATTGCATGTGTGAATACTTTATGTGATTCTAATGTTTGTGAATCTGCAAGGAGAATTCTAAAGGAAAATAGTTTGAATTTATAGACACCATAGTATTACCTGGCATGAATTTTGACTTCAGAGCACAGTTAAAGGACCTGGGCATGGATAGACTTACAAAATTCAAATCAAGATGTGAGCCATTGATTCCTTTTTAATACAATTTTCAAAAAAAGATCACATTTCTTAAGTGCCAGCTGGTTTATTTAAACTTTTACCACCCCCTGTAGATAGAATGACAAGTAGCACAGGCTGGGTAAGGAGGACAGTTACCAATTCTTGAGCAGTGCCCACGCCTTTGCAAAATTATTGTGTGGCTTCCATGCCTTTCTCATTTTGATACATTTCTCTTATGGAACTCACTCTTCTTATAGCTTCTTTTATATTGGCTATATTGAAGGTGCTATAAAGTGTAACTCCGCAAGCCTGGGCCATTACCTGGAAGTTGAGTTATCTCATGAAAACAACAGCCGTGGAAGTACGTTACAGCAGCCTACATGTGCCCCCATCTTCACTGGCTTAAACGAATTCTGTTTTCTTGATTAGGGAAGCTGTTATGTTTTTATTGAAGCTAGAGTCCTGCTGATGAACTTTACCTTCAGCATCAAAGGTTAAAACAAACAGTGGAGTTAGATTAGCTAAAATGATTGTGATTAAAATGAGAATTTACTAATCATTCTCATTATCACTAGTAATAATTGAGGCTCAACTTTAGCACTGAAAATGTAGTCTTACTTGAAACTAAAAACTCAAACTAAGACTTTGAACAATTTTTAGCCTCCCTTGTCAGCTATTGCTTGTATAAATAGGAAATATAGATCCTATAGATCTATAGACAGTACCATATATATATATATATATATATGAAATATAGTGACCTAACACTTAACAAAATAATTAATAGAGAGCCTGATGTTTAATAACTGCAACTAAAAATCAAGTACTGAGTTTGCTGTTTCTTAATTAACACTATTTTAACTTTTCTAGCAGACAAAAGTTTAACCAAATGTCAGAACCTAAATTATGTTTGTACTTTAACTTTTATAATCCTTTTTAGATGTTGATAAAGTTCAGGGTAAATGAGCAATCCAGCCATAGTTTATAAACCAGAACTAAGGAGCTATTCATGCCTCTCCCCTCCCGCACTGGAAGCCCTAGTAAACACATTTGCAGGTCTCCTCTGGCAGCTCAGACTCTTGAAAGCTAGACTGTCAGCTCTCAGAAGCAGTGATCATGTGTTTACTTCCCACATGCTTCCTGTGGATCTCACAAAAAATGAGAAGAAAGAAATAGATATAAAGCAGATAAGTATTCTAAGTAGGAAGGAATATTGGATGGATGTCATCACTCCAGAAAAAAGTCATCACTGGGTACTGTCTGTCAGTTACCACAGATTAAACATGGATGGGATGATGTAGGTACCATCAAATGAAAGATGTCCATGACACCAGCTGGACACAGAGTGGTGTCAATAAACCTTAAAAGAAAAAACAAAAGAGGATATCTGCCAGATACAGGCCATACTATAGATACCTATACTTGCTTAAATAATCGGGGGCTTTTTACCTACAAATGGGTAGTTTTGTGTGACCAGAGAAGCCACAGATCCAGGTAGTCAAGGAGCAAGAGTACAACCAGACTTCTCGGGTTCCTATACCTGACATAAGTTGCAAGAACCTACCCAGGTATCTCTTTTCTTACTGCCATTGTGAAGGAACAAAGCCTGCAACGCCTACCGTATGGAGTTATTGAGTATTAAGGGACACTCTATATGCAGTGTTCGGTAATCGGCAAGGGATTCTCTGCAGCTAGAATTTCCATTCTCAAGAGCATCCCTTATATAAACGGTCTGTCTACTCAGAACACGATTGCTGATTTTGTTTTTTCTTCACACTATTGTTAGATCCATGTATATTTGTGCCAATACTTGGCTGTTGTGCAGCTGCTTTCTTAGTGGCACACGTATAGACTGAACATCAGCTGAGAGCTATCAACTCTTACAGAGACAACAACTAAAGTGCTGCTCGCTTTGCAGTGTTCCCTCTAATGAATGGTTGCAGGTAGTGCCCTTGGTTCAATTACTACTTGTATGACCTTGGGCAAGTAAAACTCCTTGTGCTTCAGCCTCCTTCTAGAAAGTGGGATGAAGTGCCTACCTTCCAGACTTATAAGGCTTATTAATGAATGCATTCAAATAGCTCAACAAATCCAGTTTTGTTGCTTATAGCTTTTGTATTAGTGTATACAAACTACGTTGTGTTTATTCACATGGGTATGGACATAATTTCTGTTTCTGTAGTTTCAGGCATATTTACCAGTGCACAGTTAGGTACAGAAGCATCATGTAATTAAAAGAGAGCTGGCCACAGTCCTCTTTTTAGAATCTTGGCATCCTCTAACATGAGGAATGTCCATGCCATCATCATACTTTCAAATTCTTTTTTGTTCCAGCTCTGAGATTCGGTCAGCTGGGATGTAATCTTGCCGTTGCTCATGTATAATGCAGAGAATTTATTTGAAATGGAAAAACTTCCCTTTCACTGGTAAAAATTAATCCAAGTCTCAGTTTTTTGAGCAAATGGTTGAATCCAACATAAAGGGTAATTTTTAAAACGTTTCTGAGAATATTACACAAAGACCATTACTAAAAACACAGTCTGTGCCATAAGGTGTAGAAGCCAAATGCTGATGTATTTTAAAAGATGTGTCTACAAGCTTCTGGGGCAGGTCACTGGGCCAGAAGAAAGATTGTCTTAACAGTGCCAGGCAGGAAGTGTTAAGAGACCCCTTTGTTTCTGTACCAGTAATCCCATTCCAGTCTAAGGTTCGTTTCTGTTGAAGCTAGATACAGCATTTCTGTAAGAAATACTGAAGGGGCCTTCATGAATCCCAGCTCTTAGATGCAACTCAGTGGAAAGCTAATGCTTAAAATGCAGTTTGCAGTAAACTAATGTTGGAGCTTTACAATTGCCTCAACATTGCTAGGGGTGGTGTTTGATTAAATAAACCCAGGGGCTTAAGTCCTTCCATTGGATTTGGTTTGTGCATTATAAATGTAATTGCAAAATATGTTCCAGCCTTTCATGGTTCAGTTAGTGCTTCCATTCTCCAGCCTTTGGTTATGCCCTGAAGACACCATATTTTGACTGGGCAGAGGAGAATTGTGCTTAATGTTGAGCAAGCAAATCTTGTCCTTATCCATGGTTTAATCGTTTCTGAAAATTGTCAATGCCACAGGCAACAATCATGTCGGGGAGCACTATGAGTTTGAATCATGAGGCTCCAACAGCTCGCAGTCAGCTGGGGCGACAGGCCAGCTTCCAGGAACGGAGCAGTTCGCGGCCACACTATAGTCAAACAACTCGAAGCAACACCCTGCCCTCAGATGTGGGCAGGAAGTCGGTAACCTTGAGAAAAATGAGACAAGAAATAAAGGAGATCATGTCCCCAACTCCTGTGGAGCTTCACAAGGTCAGTGAACTTTCTCCTCCTCCCCCATTGTGAAACATGGCCGCCATTCTGCATGACATCAGTGCTTTGAAGCAAGCCCAGCCATGCTGTCTCCTGTGGGCTCAGCAAAAGAGAGAAGCCAGAGTTGAAAGGCAACAATTCAGAGACTTCTTAAAACACATGCCTTGGGAGGGTTATCCTGGAAAGCAGGGAAAGCTGATTTTGAGGCATTGCGTTTATCAAAAACTGGTCAAAATCTTACAAAAATATGAGATTCCAATGTTACATGGAGCTTTGATGAACTAGTCTGTTCTCACTGAAAGGAGGGAGGGTTCTCCAAGCATCCTTTGTCCATCACTTCACTAAAGACAGACTTAAGGTTCATTGTAAGGAGACTTACTCCTCAGTTACACACTAGACGTGAAATCCTCTTCAAAAGCATAGATGTCCTGGGCCAGGACTGAGTGAGCCCTGGTTATGTCCCATCTTTGGCTATAGGATTCTCTGTTTCATGGAGAAAACTCACTGTCTTACTCAGTCACTCTCCAGAGCTGCCCACAGAGCTCAAGAAAGGCACATAAGACAGCAATGGGGAATCCTGGGCCAACATGAGCAGTGGTAGGAAGGTGTCTCAGGTTTACTCAGCTGGAGCTGGTACTTTAGTCTTTTTTAATCTATGAGGATGTATAAAAAGTCACAACTTCAGCCCTGATTTTCATGAGAACCAAGACCCTCCCTATCATTAATAATCTACCAACAGAATTCATTTTACTCAAAAGAGCACAAAAGTGTCAGATTGAAAGGAATTAACAGGTCATCATTCCCTTTTCCTATAAAGACCCCAATTTCCCTAAATGGCCTACAAAACATAGCTATTTGTTTTGTGGCTGACAGGAAATGATGGAGGAAAAAGAGATAATGTAATGAGTTAAGCTCTAATCCTGGTTCTTTATATGACCACCCGTCCATCCATTTACGTAGACCGTGATCCATTTGACACATAGACTGTGTATCCTGTGTACACACTCCCTGTAAGAGTGCGCTGTCCATCCATGGGGAGCACAGAGTGTAACAGGATATCGGTGAAATAATGGGAAGATCGTGGGATCAGTACGATGACAACAGCAGGCCTGGGAAGACCTGGAGTGTAGCTAGCAGCACTTCACACACGGAAGGAAATGAGGAAGGCTTCCGGAGCATAAGTATTGACTGGGCAGGGTGGGGGGGGGTGGAGACTTTCCAAGCACAGAAAGGAGCATGCGCAAAGGAATATCAAAGGCCATGGTACATTCCAGGACTGAAAATATTCTCATATGACCCGGGTTCCTTTCATTATGAGAATTTCAGAAAAGCAAAGATGCTTCTGGCATTTTAGAATTAGGATCCAGATTGAGCCCACAGTTTAGCTGGTTTGTCTGGTTGTCCTGAACACATCTGCTTGGTAACTCATATATCCTAACTTACAGATTGACATATACCATCATGCCATGGGAAGTCTCATGGCCATTAAACTAGAAAGGCGGCATGGTCAATGTTAATTCTACTGTGCCAAGAAGAGACCCGCTCTTCTAGTTCCCTTGGGTGTGTGTGAACGCCTTACCCTCTTCTCTCGGTTTCTGACCAGTTCGAAAAAAGCATTCTAGTTCACCTCCCTTTCTTTAATCTCGGTGAGAAATGATACCAGCATGCACCGAGCATCTACTGGATGCTGTGTCTCTGCTGCATATTTTTAACCTTCACAATAGACATTTTTAGTACACACTTACTCTCATTTATACGATAAGAAAAGTTGCATTATGAAATTGTCTTGTTTTTCTTTCTGGAGTGAAGCTATTTACGCAGAGACAATTACTTATGGTTCAAGAACATGAACATCTCCCTGTCCTTCCTGCACTTAAAACTTTCAGCAGAAATAATGACAGGAAACTTCATGTGTATATTGTTATAACTGAAACTTTTTAGTGGAGTTCCATTGAACTACAGATCCTATTAAAATGGAGAAATGTATCGTTCAGCTATTAATATAACAGTTGGCAGTAGATAGATCAGTTTTTGTACCACTGTGTGAGTTGGGGGTTGGTCAGAGACCCTGGGCACAAATGGGCCAATGTGACCTGGTATGGTGTTGTTTTTTCTCTTTTGTTTCAGTCATTTTCCCCAAAAAGTGGTCATAAGTGCATCCTCCTGGAGCTTTTCTTTCTTCTAAACCAATCCCCAACAAAACAAAACTCTCAAAAACCAAATGGTGCTCTAAGATTAGAGCTTCCTAAAGTATCTAGTTAAGATTGAACCTGTGGACTGGTGCTGTGGAGTTCTTGTGAGAACATCTCAGGTACCTTCGAGTAAATTTGGCTGCTCTGGTAGACCATCACATGTGTTTGCTGCTTAGCACGCTCCAGTGCTAGGGTATTTGAGAAGGAAATCATCAATGACAAAGAGACTTACCTCAGTGTAAAGACTCTTGGGTGAACTATGTCTATATGTGTGTGTCTTTGGGCACCAGGAAAAGCATACTAGCATGTTGTTTTAGCTAATTTTCACTGCTCTAGTGGAGTGTCTTTTGGAAGCAGATTATGAAAAGAAAGATTCATTTTGTTCATGGTGTCAGAGGATGTGGTCTATCCCAGTAGGTGTGGCATGTCTGAGAAGCTCACTTTACACCATGGACCAAGAAGCAGAGAACAATTCAAGAAGCAACCAGTGATTATATGTTCCTAAAGACCCACTCCCATCAACCTACTTCCCAGTGAGGTACCACCTCCCAAAGTTCCCACAGCCTCCCAAAATATTGCCAGTATCTAGGATCAACCATTCAAACACTGATATCACTGAGAACCTTATATATTCAAACCATAACATTGATAGAAGACAGTTGTAATCCTCCTGATTGTCATAAGCCTTTGTCAGATTAGGAAAAGATACCATTGGGTGGTAACATGGAGAGGAGGCTACAGAATTAGAAAACTCATCTCTCCTTACTGTGAAAACAATCCAAGTCAGAGTACCAGCTAGAATCTGGGAAAAAAGGTAAATTTTAGTCCCTGATAGGTTGTAGTAGAAGAATTTCCCTTCCTGGAGCCCACAAAAATCAGAGTGAAGCAGGGCAGGTGACACAAATGGCTCTTAACGTGCTTGCTGTTGTTTTCCTGTTTCAGTCTTTCTGGTGACTGTCACTTGGTTAAAGTTTGGACCCATTTATGTCCGGGTTATCATTTTCACTAGAGGTTGGATCAATAAAGGAGGAATGAATAGACAAAAATCCATGTTATTGTAAAAAAAAAAAAGGAAAGTAAAACACTCATGCCATCCCCATCTTCTGGGGTGGTCCACTAACATCACCTTCATACGGAAGGATTAGCTTACCTGTTAGTTTGAGCTGATGGTCAATCCTGATTGACTGGACAGAGCAAGGAGATGCCTGGGATCTCAGCAAGCATGGCTTTGGGTGTTCCAAGGCATTTCCAGAGACAAATAGACAATGAGAGCTCTGACCTAAATTGATGGATATATTCAAAATTTGAATAAGTTATTGGGAGTTGGTAGGACTGTAGAAGGGAAGTTTAGTTAGAGGAAATAGATGTCTCTTTGAAGAATATGTCTTGTCATACTTCTTTTTCTTTCGAGACAGTTTCTCGAATAGCCCAGGATGGCCTCAAACTCATTTATGTAGCCTTAAATATCTGGCCTTCCTGCTTCAACTTTATGCATGGTGGTATTACAGGTGTGTCACCATTCCTGGTTTTATATGATACTAAGGATTGGACATAGAGCTTCATGCATGCTAAGCTAGCACACTACCAACCGAGCTACATCTTCAGCCTTTATCCACCTTGTATGTTTCATATCTAGCCTCTGACACATACCCTAACAACCATGAATTGCATCTTCCCTTAGGCTGACCACAGTGGCATGAAACCCAGAAATCATGTCTAATCATGTCTCATTCCATTGTTTCCTCTTCAGTTTCTACCCATGCTTTCCCTACATGGTTTTTGTTTTTTGTTTTTTTCCTGTTCTTCAGTCCTTTGGAAAATCTGAGCCCTAAATGGTATCTCTTCGTCCACTGTGCCTGGGTTTGCTGGTAGGTTCTTCACCAGCTTTCCTCCTCATTATCAACATTAATTGCTCAAGGCAGACTCATGAGTTGTCATTCTTGACACCTAGGAACAAAGACATACAGTCTCACTTCTATTCTTGGCTGTGCACTGGTGGGAAGAAATACCGGCTGGAGTAATTTGGCACTTAATGTAAGGGTGGGGAGAACATTGGCATCTGATCTATCATTGACTCCTACTTCTCCAGCTTTCTCAACTCCAATGGGTACTGTGCTCCTAAATCAGTACACACCACCCTCCTGTTCATGAACGAATATGGACTTTACAACACAGTGTACAGTGACATTTTAGTTGTTGCTCTTGTTTAAGTACTAGTTACATTAAGCTCATTCCAGGAGTTGTTAGTATATCTCAGACAACAGTTTGAGGATTGAAGCTTTAGACAGCTGTTTGGGTTTTAGATGGGAGACGACCTTCACCATAAGGGTACTTGTTAAAATGCAGAGTCTTTCTGTGTTTTCAGGGACCTTGGGCCAGGAATATCTGCACCTTAGCAACATTTTCAGTGGATTCTTTTGAGGACAAAAGATTGAGAATCATCCACAAAAGTTTTACTATCTCTAGATAGGTGATTATTCGCTTTTAATGAAATCACAGACAACAAAGTAGCCAACGGGAGAGGGGAAAAAAGGCTATGCTTTGGGCACTGGAGCTTCTGTGTTTTATCTTCAGAATGAATTCTGCTTTGCACTACCGCTTATCACATACTCTTTCTCTTTGCAGATAAGGAGCGTGTAATCTTAGCTACAATTCATTGATAACCCACCTTTCCCTTTGGAATCTGAGACATCCTCTGGTGGCTACCTCATCCACTTCTGAGATAGTCACAGCTTCACCACCCCCTTGTACACCTTCATGAACAAAAAACTCTCTTGTAAGATGAGAAGCTCCCCACGTTCGGCCCAGCCAAACTTTTAAAAATAATCCAGATTGGCACCTTTTCCCTGCCGTACATGGTTTTCTATAGGAGTATGACTCTTAATTGCATGCAGCTATTTGTATGTACCTTTGTACAGAAGGATTCTTAAAGTCATTTCCCAGGGTCTACTTTCAGTCAAGGCTGCTGACGGTGCGGCACTAGAACATTCGAGTCACTCCTAGGCAGCTCTGCGCCATCAGTTTCTTCTCTCAGCCAAGCTCATCCTGCGTTTGTAGCCTGTAAGTTTTCAGAGAGGGTTTTCATCTCTTGGTGCAGTGAAATTGTTACTCTTTGGACCGAGTGCTGTGTTTAAAGCCAGCACACGAACAGGTTCAGCCCTAGGAGGAAAAATGAAAGGGAAACACATAGCTCATTCTTGCATGTGCCTCTTTCTTCGCTAAATACTTGAAGTTACCACGAAAGATCACAGGAGTCTTCACGGGAGGCGTAGACCTCCAAAGCATTAGTGCCGTGCTGCCTAGATCACTGGCGGCTGGTAGCAACTCAGCAGTGACTTCGTGAACTTGTGCTGTTATCTGTAGCTCTGCTTTGCTGAGCTTTTTCCTTATTCAGAACTAGAGAGAGTGCAAGAAGGGAGCATGGCCACCTGTTAGCAGGAGAGGGAGACCTCACAAGACACGTTTCCCCAGGTGCAGTCACCATCATTCAGAGTCTTACTTCAGATCTCCTCAGATGCCCAAACTTGAGCTAGACCCATAAGACCTGGAGCCACCGAGGACAGACAGCAAAGCCAGAGCATCACTGTGCTCTGTGTTTTCAGCATACTGTCTTTCCTAAGGGCTGGGGCAGAAGTCATCCTCCGCTCTCCCAGGCAGAGCTCTCTTGGCATCTTGCCATGTTCTGTGAGTTGTTCACCTTCACAGTTGAAGAAGGTGAGTCCACTGGAGCTGATGTCCCCACATGTCAGATGGCCTTCAGCAGGCCTGCTGGACAGGCTGGCTGTACTGTGTGCCTTGCTGTTGTCTCTGGTGTGCCTTATGGCTTCTGTCCTGGATCCATCTCCCTGTGTGTCTGTGTTGTGACTAATTTATAGGCCATTGAGTTTTATATTATCTATAGCATGCTCACTTGAAATAGTCCCCTGAAGGTAATCCTGCTTCACTGGTGCCCACATTCTAGGGGAAGAGCCCTCTATACCTGCCCTCCAGATTGCTTTCCCATACCTCTTGTCCAGCAGTGTGAGGTCCTTAAAGGCATAACAGTGTAGCCCAGGGCTTGAATTTTTCTCTCTTTAAGATGGGATTCAGTGATCCTTCCTTGTCTGGGCACTTTGCAATGTCAGTTCACAGGAATCTGTCCACAATGAGGAAATGAAATCAAGACAATTGGTGCTTTGCTCAGTAGGAGCCTTGTCAATTCTACCTTGTCATCCACCCTGAATGACAGTAACCTTGGATTCTAATTCCCACAGGCCAAGGGTCAGTGGATGGAATACCTCTGACAAGAACTTACAATTTGTCCATGAATCAAGGAGGCTCACGTGGGTCTACGGGGAAATAGACATCTGTAACTTGAAGAGGAATTAGAAAAGGTTAAGAATTGGGGGAGTCAGGCTAAAGTGACCAGAGAATTGGAAGCAGAAGTTAAGTACAGAGCACTGGTACCAGCAGTAAGCATCAGATAGTCCTGACCAAAGGCACCATTCACACAGCCGGCAAACCCAGAAGCAACTGAGGCACATAGAAAGGCCAGAGACATGTCAGGCCAGTACTAGGTGACCATCAGCTCCCATGGCTGGGGTTGAACTCCTAGAGACCTTGGAGAGTGATCTGTCCTCTTTGCTTTTCAGTGAAATCAATTCATGAATGAAGGTGATGAACCAGGAAAACAGTTTTTAATAAACCACAGCTCTTCAAAAGGGCTGCCCTCCCTCAGTTGGGACTAAATTATCCAGGACCAAGTCAGTCCCAGAGTCAACTCGTAGAGCCAGAATCCTGAACCCTAATCTTATAGTCTAGCCCCATCTTGCAACTCTCAATGCTGCATGATGCCAGAGAGCAGCAGGAGGCAATATCAGAAGCATCTGACCTTTTTCTCTTCTGCCAAGGGTACTCCCCTGATGGAAGCAGCAGATGCCTTCCTGACCCAATTTGTTTGGAAACCCAGGAGTTTCTAGTGATATAAAAAAGATCCACTTCCTCTTGGGCTGGAGAATTTGTTGGGAAGATGGAGTCTTATATTTTATTTTTATTTCGTTTTTCTCCAAGATCTACAGGTAAGATAGGCTTATCCTCAAACCTGGCATTGTTTGTTTGAAATGTCTTGCTTAAAGGAACATGGCTGCTCCAGTAGTGTCTGCCAGGCATAATGCCAAGTGCCTACTGGCTTCCAAGAAAATCATCATCTTTGAGACGGAGGCGTTGCTTTGGTTGGAACAAAAGGCTGAGGTATAGAGAGCCTGACAGGGCTTAAGATCTGCTGTCACTTACTGTGACTTGCTCAAGATGCTGCAAGCAGTCGCCCTTGAAAGGGGGTGAATTGACTCTGAGTATTGGCTTTCTGATCTCTCTGCCTGAGGACGTGGTTCAGACAAGCCAACCTGCTTAAAATGTAAAACAAGGCTGAACTTGAATCTCAGTAGCCTCCCTGCCTCCTGACACAGCTTCTACACAGGCTTCGGAGTTTGAGGCAATGGCATCAAGTTGAGAGTAACAGAATTGGCATGCTCTCCACTGAACTGTATCCTCGATCATAGTTTTGTTCTAAGAGGTGTGTTGGCTCCTTTAGAACAGAAAAACCTTGCCATTGTTTTAATGCCCAAGTTTCCCCAGAGGGCTCTTCTGGAAGAGAGATCCTACAAGGTAGACTATGCTTATGTGGGCTAGAATAGAATGCAAAACCAACTTCAAGATGGCTGTCTTCAGAAAGCAGGATTCTGAGTGATGTTCCTGGGAAACTACAAGAGGGTGCGAATGAGGGGAAACACAGAAAACGTGATACATGCTTCATCTTTAGTTTGTTGTGCTGCTGAAAATGAATAAAGGCTGCCCTGCCAGCAAGAAGATTCTTTATCCAAATAGAAATCATGGTTTGGTAGAAGACACTCAGCAAATGAGGTCAGATGCTCCAGTGTCGGATCCTAGCGCTTTTGCATTAGATCAAAACAAGTCACTCCATCAGCTCCTTCAAAGCTCAGTGACCTTATTAGAGGGAAGGATGGTTTTTCTTGTACAGAGTTGTTGAAAAACAAAAGGTAATCATATGTAAGAAAGTGCCTGGGTAAGGCTTTGTCTGTGTGTAGAGGAGATGCAGCTAAAACCTCAGAAACCTTAGAAATGTTGGGGGCCCAGAAATAAATCAAATGTTACCACAAGCGAGCTGCATGGTGTGATTTATTGTGGCTATTTTGAGAGCAGCAAGCCTGTGTTTCCCCACTGGTATATTATTAATTTCTGTTTTTTTTTTATGTGATTCTAAAATAATTAGCTTCATTTGTGTAAATTTACTATTCCTAAGCTATCTCTGTATTTCCAAGGAAAGGATTTTGCTGGCTAGTAAATCCAGTATCTTCTGACCTTGGGACATCTTTCGACAGAAACTTTGTTTCTATCTTAGAGCAGTTAGTAGCCTCTCATCCTGAACAGTTTGCTATTGAGATGCATCATGTGTGAGGCTCAGGAAAGTAAAAGGTCTTGGCTAGTAACCGGGACTCAGAAGCTCATGAGCTGATCTGCTAGCCCATTTGTGTTGGCATTCATCTTCAGCATTCTGATTAATGTGTCGACGTTGGCAGTTTTAGATGTCACTCCTTGCTCAGCACTGTCTTAGTCGGTGTTATATTGCTGAGAAGAGACACCATGGCCATGGCGACTCTTATAAGGGAAGCGACTGATTGGGGATTTGCTTGCAGTTCAGAGGTCTAGTCCATTATTATCATGGCTGGAAGCATGTTGGCACACAGGCAGACATGATGCTGGAGAAGTAGCTGAGAGTTCTACATCTTCCTGTAGGCAGCAGGAAAAAAGAGACTGTGGGCTTGGAATGGGCTTCTGAAACTTCAAAGCCTACCCACTATGACACATTTCCTGCAACAAGGCCACACCTCCTAATCCTTTCAAATAGTGCTACTCCCTGGTGACCAAGTATTCAACTCTATGAGCCTATAGGGGATGTTCTCATTCAGATTTCCACAAGCCCCTCCCAGGTTCTGGCCTATAGAGCAGATACCTAAAAGTCACAAGCCAATTGAGCAATGAAGGATCTCACAACTCTAGGTAAATTTTCTAAATTCAGGGTTTCTAGACAATGGTGTGGGAAAACACGCCTTAGCTGTAAAACCAGAGTGGGCTTCCTAATTTTTATCATGAACCTGGGCTTATCTCATTCAGGTTCTATCAGGGCAGATGCTGATTTCTTTACTCAGCCAACCATAGGGAGCTCATAGGGATGCAAGGTGTAGCAAGTTGCAAGTGATATAGAGCAAAAAAGAATATCCTGCTGCTTAGGAATAGGGACAATGGTTCTCCATAGGAATGCTTCTTGTCACATGGAGGACATGGCTAGAACAAAGAAGGAAATGAGTAAAAGGTAAAATACAGAGCCAAGGAATGGCACATGGACAGGGACTTCAAGAATAGAGATTTCACTTACCAGTAGACAGGGCCTAAGGGCAGTCAATCAGCATTCTAATGGCTGTTTGCCTTCTCCCTCGTTCTCATCTCCTTTGAGAATAAAATGTATACATGACACTTCCCTTCTGAGAGCAGACTCCAGAAGAGGAAACAGCAAATAACCAAGGTGTATCTGTGATAACTTGTGCTAGAAAACACAGAACCTATCAGAGCAAACTGGTCCTAGGGAAAGGACCATGAACAGCGTGTAAGACAGCCCATCTTTTCCAACTGTGAAAGCATTTGAGCATCTGAAAGAGTACTAACACGGCTGAACACAACAAATATGCAAACCCCCAAAGGTTCAACTGATCCTTTACAACAAAAATACCCACTGTCAAAAGTCTCATTGAGACATCATTGGAAGTACTTAGCACACCAATTTTCTGTTGTGAAATTGAATTAGCGTTCATCCTGCCTTTCATATACTAACTGCGTGTCAACGTAATCAGACCACTAATTGAAGAAAGAATTCTGTTTTTACAGAGTAATTCTAACTAATAAGTATAGAACTGACAGTACTAGAAAAAAATGTTACTGTAACCCCGATGAAATTATCAATTCAGACACAAGGATCTGTCCGTGAACTGTGAGACTGGACGTGGATTGATGGGGTGGTATGATATCACAGGAAGTCACTGTATACGTACGATCTGTATGTGCTACCCACATACCCTGACTTCATCAATCATCGGAGCTAATTTCTACCTAATGACATTTGTGAGATAGAAGAACGTTCTACAGAATAGAAGACACGGTGACAGCAATGCAGTTAGCTGCTTCCCCCATCACCTAATGTTCTTACTTCTTGTGGTTTCAATTGTCTGTGGCCAACCGGGGTCTGTAGATATTAAAAGGGAAATTCCAAAAATAAAACATTCTTCAGATTGTAAAGTTTACACCATACTCAGTAGCATGATGAAATATCACACCCTTTACCTTGAGAAGTACTTACTCCATTTTCCCAACATATCTGCACCCCAAAGTGTCTTGCCCATTAATAACTAAGTAATCATCTCTGGTGGTGAGAAATCCAGGAAAAGGAACCTCAGTTGAAGAATTGCTTCCATGAGTTTGGCCTAAGGACGTGTCTGTCAATTTCTCAATTTCTCAATTGATAATTGATGTGGGAGGGCCTCAGCCCGCTGTGGACGGTGCCGTCTGTAGAAAGTGGGCCTGTGTTACATAAGAAAGGTAGCTGAACAGGAGCCTAAGAGCAAGACAGTAGCAGCGTTTCCACCATGGTTTCTGCTTTGATGCCAGCCTTCTGGCTCCCGCCTTGAGTTCCTGTCTTGGCTTCCCTCAGTGATATTCTATAACTCACATTCCAAATCAACTCCTTCAACTTACTTTTATTCAGAATTTTTTAATCACAGCAACAGAAAAGAAGCCCAGGATACCATCTTAGTAGGTGAACTGTGAGGGTATCGATGTGCTTGTAGATAGGAGTTGGTGCTCTCTCTGTGGTTTCAGGCATCTGTGGGGTCTTGGAATCAAGTCCCTCCTGGATACTGGGGCTACTGTAAGTCAGTAGCACAGGAGAAAGGGGATGGGCATGTGCCCTGGACATTAGAAAATGTAGAGCCTAACGCAAAGGCAGTGAGTGGCCCATGTTGGTGTCCTGATGATTTAATAAACTTTTTTTGTGGGGCTGAGGAAAATGACTCAGTGGGTAAAGGACTTGCCATGCAAATGTGAGGACCTGAATTCAAACCCACAGAACACACACAAAGCCAGGTATGGGGATCCCACAGATCCTACAGGGAGATGAGTAGCAGAAAGGAGAATCCTGGAGGCTCAGGGGTCAGGTATCTGGGTGAACACAGCAATGAACAGAGAATCCATCTCAGAAACAAGGTAGAAGATAAGAATTGACAATCAGTGTAGTCCTCTGACCTGCATACGTGCAGTGTGGTACATTCACATCCATATTCACACATGGAAACATGTACATACACCACCCCCCCACACACACACACATACACACATACCACACCACACCACACCACACCACACACACACACACACACCATACCACACACACACACACATACACACATACACACCACCCCCCCCACACACACACACCACACCACACACACACACACACACCATACCACACACACACACACACATACACACATGCCACACACACACCACACACACACACACACACACACACACACACACACACACATACCACACACACACACACACACACACACACACACACACACACACACACACACACACACACACACACCACACACACACACACACCACACACACACACACACACACACACACACACACACACATCACACCACACACACACACACACACACACCACACACACACACACACACACACGCACACACACCACACACACACACACACACACACACACACACACACACACACACACACACCACACACACACACACACACACACCACACCACACACACACACACACACACACACATACCACACACACACACACACACACACACCACACACACACACACACACACATACACACACACACACCACACCACACACACACACACATACATACACACATACCACACCACACACACACACACACACACACACACACACACACACACACACACACACACACCACACCACACACCACACACACACATACACCACACCACACCACACCACACACACACACACATACACACACACACACACCACACACACACACACACACCACACACACACAGAGACACACACAGAGACACACACACACACACACACACACATACACACACACACCACACCACACCACACCAAAACAACCTTTGTGAGACAATTGGGGAGATGATTGACTAGGTATTGGACAATAGCAAATAATTAAGGCCAATTGCATCAGCGAGTTAACAACATTCAAGATCAATATAAAATCTATCAGGTTTCTTTCCTATAATCACACCCTATGTGCTTCAGCTAATTTTCTATAATGAGCATAGTTTTTAATATCTACTTAGTAATTGACATACTTTTGCTATTTACATGTTTTTGGGCACCCTGTTACAATAATTTGATATATGAACTCAGTGTGCAATGATTAAATCAAGATAATTAGCATTGCTCTTTCCTCAAACAGCATTCCTATGTGATGGGAACCTTCAAATCTCTCAATTATTTTGAAATACATGATACATTGTTGTAGACTCTTTCCTTACTCCCCAGGACACTGGAAGTCATTGACCCTGTCTCATTGTGGTTGGACACCTACTGTCTGACTATCCCTGCCCACCCTCCCTGTTCTCATGGCCCGTGCTCTACTTTCTCCACTCAGATCGGCATTTTCGGAGTCCACCAGTGAGTGCTCACATGTCATTTTGGTCAGTTTTAAGCCTGTTTACATTATTTAAGATAATGTTCTTCAGTTCCATCAAGTGACCCAAAAGAATAGAATGCATTCCCTACAGCTGAATAATATTACATTGTATATAGTCTATACTTTCTTTTCATTCACGGCTTGGTGACTGATTGATTTCACATCTCAGCTGTTGTTCTCAGTACCAGAATAGACACGGGACTATATTTTTTATAGAATAATTTTATTTTCTTTGGAAAATCCAGCATTAGGATTGTAGGGTCATATAGAGTTCTGCTTTTCGTTATTGGGGGGCTTTCCTAATGATCTCTGTGGTAGCTGAGCTGGTTTACATCACCCCAACAGGGTGCACAATGGGCGCTCCCTTCCTCGGATCCTGGACAGAACTTCTTTTCCATCTTTTTTTTTTTTTTTTTTTTTGATAATGACCCCTCTAACCAGGGGTATTTCTCATCCTGGTTTTAATTTGCATCTCCAGTGATTGATGATGTTGCACATTCATCAGATGCTTATTAGCCGTTTCTTTATTTGAGAAATGTCAGCTCTTTAGAGACACAGACTAAAGTCTGGCATTTGAAAATACTACCCAAAGAATTAAAAAAGAAAGTGACGAGTCAATGCAGCTCATGACGGACATAGGGATGCTTGGCTCTCTGGCATCTTTATCTTTAAAGATGCTTCAAGTTTTTTTTTTTATTATTATTATAACAACATTTCTCCCTTTCTTTCCCCCTCCAAGCCCTCCCATATACTCTTCTTACTCTCCTTCACACCATGACCTCTTATTTCATAATTGTTATTCCGTGTACACATGTATATGTGTACACATATATATTAGACACAACCTGCTCAGTCCATCTAATGTGACTTGTGTGTATGTTTTCAGGGCTGATCATTTGGTACAGACAACCAATTGGTGTGCTCTTCCAGGGGAAGATCACCTCTTAGGATCCCAGTTTTTCTCGGTAGCCTGTAGTTCTTCGTGTAGGCTGAGGGTTCATGGGCCTTTCCCCATCCAGTTTGTCATGTTCATGAAGTCTCACAAACATGGCTGCCCAAACATGAACCGGTATTTTATTATCTAAGAAATCTTCCTCCAGGGCTGGAGAGATGGATCAGTGATTAAGAACACTTGTTGCTCTTGCACTGGACCCAAATTCAATCCCCAGCACCCACATGATGGCTGACAATCATCTGTAACTCTAGTTTCTGTGGATCTGACATGCTCTTTTTTGCTTTTGCAGGCACCAGGCACCCACACGGTGCCCATACATATATACAGGCAGGATACTGGTACAGATAAAATAAAATAAAACTTAATTTTTTAACTTCCCCTAGTAAATAAGTACAGATATCACCCATCTTATGGCCAGGCAAAAACATAATTACAAAAGGTCTTAAATTTTTTTCTGTGCTATTTTTGTTTATTTGGATTTTTTTTTTTTTTATTGTATGGTTTGGTAGTATTGGGATAGATTCTAGGGCCTTGGACATCCTAAGTAACTACTCTACCACTGAGCTATACCCACTGAGCCAGAAAAGATCACTTTTTAAAAACCGTATGTTAAATGAAACAGTGTGTGGTCAAAAGATCAGAGCTTTACAGTCAGAAATGTTTGTTTTGAAGCAGTTCTCTGTTGCTTGGTTTCTCTTTGACGTTGGGAAAGTTTCTCTCCCTCTCGGAGCTTGTCTAAATGTCCTGCTCCACATACACACAGAGACAATAGCATTCTGTTTTCTGTTGAAACTTCATGTCTCATAGAAATCATAAGCATGACGTCTAGCTTCTGCTGACAGTGGACCTCCAGTTAGCCTCACTCACAGTCTAAGAACCCAAGGTTCTTCGGTCCACTGGTAGAGCAGGCTGACAGTTTTGCTGTTGTCCTGGTCACACAGTGTCATCAGTGAGTGTCTTCCTGGCCAGTCATGCTGGCACTAGGCAGTTTATTACTGCAGAGCCTTGGAGGTTGGTCATTTGAACGCAGAATTAAATCCCTCTTAGTTTTCACATACCTCCTCTTCACTAGCTTGTAAAAGCATAGCACAACATGATGCATTAGCTAGTGCATGGCATATCAGAAAGAGCCCTTGCTATTCAGCCCATTACACTACCATGTGACAGGCACTTGGTTAGAGCTCTGAGACAGATCAGTGAACAAGAAGACCACTGCGTTTCTCAAGGAGCTGCAACTGGGGTAAGGTGCCACATAGCCGATCCCAGGCCACTAACAAAACTTAGACTTCTCTCAAGGTGAGATTTACTTTGGCAGAAGGTGAGCTCTTGGTCATGCTGCTCCCACATCACCAGTGTTATGCCAGAGGAGGTGTGGACTTTACTAGGGTACACACTCATACACCCACACACCGCCACACATACACACACACACACACACACACACACACACACACACACTATTCAATTCCTAACCTTTCTTTGGGGTGTGCCTGGGGAAAAGAGATGGGGAGGAGTGGAATATTTATATACTTCCCATAATTCACAGGAACCAAGATGCCATCAATTACAAAACACCATCTAATTAAAAGCATTCAAAATTTAAAAATGCAGACAAATAGAAACACCTTCCTAGAGCACCAGAATAATCATTCTGGCTGGTTGTGGAGTGTGCTGGTTAAACACTGGGAGTCTGGATGCTGGCCGACCTGGCCCCATCACTTGTTACTTTTGTAACTTTGGGCAGATTACTTATCCCTTATAAAATTGAATTTCCTCACCTCTAAAATGACTCCAACTACAGAGCTAGCTGGTAAATAGTATTGACCCAGGAAGCTTGATTATTATTATTATTTTTAGCTTTCTATCCAGTCAAATAAAACCTCAAACTGACCACTTTTGTATTTCCTTCAGTAATACATACCTCTCTTCACTCAAATAACTGGATATAAACATCTAAGCCTGTTATAAAAGTTCTAGCTGTCGTGTTTTTTCTTGTATAGCTCTGAGGGGTTTGTTGCTTTTTACCATTTGACAGGAACATGATTTTGTGTGTGTGATTAGTTTACGAGGTAAACGCAAGTCCACAAATCCTTGTTGAAGTATGGTCAGTTTAACCCAGATAAAAACTGCATCCACATCATAGCATAAATGACTGTTAAGACCTGAAGGAAGAAAGCTGGGGGACTACTCAGAGCTTGTGTGTTTGACTCTCGTTTCTTTTGTTCTCTGGTGTTCCAGCACTCAGACAGATCTTTAGAACATGGCTAGGGATTCAAGAAGCATCTGGTGGGTGTGCACTTGGTTTGCTCTTTTCGTCTCAGGTGCCTTCTGTGGGTGACCAGAGGGAGGAGTGAGGCTAGGGGAGCTGTCGGGAGTTGCCCTCGGGGGCATGGATATCTGTGGTAGCATGGGAGGGTAGACACCTTGAGCTGTTCAACACCACCTTGGGCAAGCACTGCAGAAACGGTCAGGCCAGGTGCCTGAAGTTGTTATAGGATAACCTGGAAATGCTTTAGAAAGTGTTTTGTTGATGAGCCTCTATGAGGATCTCAGCAAATAAAATATTGCAATTCTTGGCACTGGTTCAAGGGGCAGGGGTTGTAGAATAAAGTACTGGGCAGAGTACCAGGCTGCTGGGAGGCAGAAAAGGTCTTTGGTTGATTGTTCAGCATCTCAGCAACGCCTGGCCTCTCCTCAACCTGGAAGCTACTCCAGGAAGAAATGACATCAACGTCCCCTCTGTGTCCTACACCAAGGATGGTGACTTGAAAGGAGGAGGGGTTGAGCCTGGGGATACGGCTCAGTGGGTAAGTGGGTAAGAGTGTTGCTGTACAGCTTTACCAGTCAGCCTTGTTGAAAACAGCAAACTCCGGGTCCAGTGAGAGACCCTGTCTCAGGAGAGCAAGGCAGAGAGTGATAAGAGTATCAAGGATCCTGACATTGTCCTCTGGCCTATGCACATGCAACACACACACACACACACACAAACACATGCCTATGCACATGCAACACACACACACACACACACACACACACACACACATGCCTACGCACATGCACACACACACACACACATGCACGCGCACATTATACACACTTGTTTTTTTTTAAAGAAAGAGGTACAAAAACAACAAAAAAGGAAGGCAGAACTCATTTCTCCTCCACTTGAGCTCAGGTTCAGACTTCATGGATTCCAAGGATGTTCTTGGGATGGGGCAAAGCAGCAGGGTTGGGTGACAGAAGCTGTCTAATGCTGAGATACAAGTACAATATGCAATTGAAACTAGCTCGTGAAGCTCCGTCAATCTGCTCGGCTAACTTTCACATTCCCACACTTTCCAGGTGACTTTATACAAGGACTCTGGCATGGAGGACTTTGGGTTCAGTGTGGCAGATGGCCTGCTGGAGAAAGGGGTGTATGTCAAAAATATCCGCCCAGCGGGGCCAGGTGACCTTGGTGGCTTGAAGCCCTATGACAGACTCTTACAGGTAAGGCCTCCGGGGGAGTTCTGAATCCTTGCCCCTGGTCTACAAGCAGCAACTTCCTCCAAATTCATCTGTACACTTGGGCCCTGTGTTTTCCCCTTCCACTCCTGCCATCCAACTATGGAACTAATAGCAGCGAATGGCTGGATAATTCTATTTCAGCTTCCTCAACTTTCTGACACTGAGCTCAATGAGATCTATTCCATTTGAATTTTCATTCCCCAAACTTCAGCCTAGATATGGCCCTGGAGTTCATTGGCCAGACAGTCTCATCAAACCAATGAGCTCCAGACTGAATAAGAGATCCTGTCTCAAAGAATGTAAGGTAGAGGGTGATCCCAAAGACACCTGACACCATCTCTGGCCTCCATACCCATATTCACACACATGCACATGTACCTGCCTGCAAATTTAACACATACACACGAACATGTGCCTACACACACACACACACACACACACACACACACACACACACACAAGGCAATACAATATTATCATGGATGATAGGGACACGGTGGAGAAGCAACTGTACAGGAGAGTCTGGGGAGGTGAGGGTAAGCTACCTCTTTTGGACTCATCCAGTTTTTCATAACTTCAATGCATCCTGAGGGAAACAGTTCATAAGTTAGATCTGTTTGTTAGAAATGTTCTAGCCAGGACTGAAGATTTTGGGAAGGTGGGGTTAGATAAAGTTACCCATGGGGAGCTTGTAGTCAGAAGGGGAAGAGAACCATGAAGGGAATTCTGACAGTATCAGGGAGCATGAAAGGACTAGTGAAATAGTAGAGGACCAACTCAGAGTGTAGCACAGTATGTCATGAGAAACAAAGGTTTGAGGGCCTTAGATTAAGTGGGCTTCTCATACTAGAGTAGCCAGCAAGCCTAGGCTAATGGGCAGACACAGGGAGTTGGGCCTTTGACCTGGAGAATCGTTTAAAGATAAGTTCTCTGAGTTGTCTCAGTAACTAGAAGAGCTACTATGTGGGACACATATTTATAGAAAATGCCCTGGTGGCTCTTGTCCAACCCATGTCCACTTTATGCCTCTTATGGTCCTGGCTCTCAGAATCCATTCCTCAGTTCGCCCGCCACCCTGGGAAGAAGCCAGGCCTCGGGGTAGTCCCTGGATCTTTGGGCAGAATATGCAAATATAACACGCTTCTGTAATAGTTCAGTGTTGCTCACTTATGGATCCTGGACAGGGAAAGCACTGTGAGTCGGCAGGGCAGTCCTCTGTTCCTGAATCACAGAGATGGGGGTGGAGAATAAAGGAGAGAGAGGAGGTAGCAACTAGTAGTTTGTACTGGGAGACTTGAAGTTTGAAGGCAGATGTTGGAGTGTGCATTGAAGGAGCAGTCAGAGAAAAAAGAAAGATGCCCCTAAGTCTCTAGACACCAACTTGAGACATGGGCATGGTACTCCTCCAGGCCCAGGCAGAAACCTTTGCCATCATTAGTTATGAAGGAGAGCTAAGGGTAAGTGTGCATCCAGACTGATAAACTGCTAACAGCCACAGAGTTTAAAACTGGGTGCATCTAAGTGCCCAGCGCTTGTCCTCAGTGGACAATGGGAAGTCAGGACTGGGAATTGAATGCAAGCGTAGTAGTTGGGTGAGGAATTACAGCTCATAGTAATTTGTCTACCATGTATGACACCCGAGGTTCAAGTCCCAGGTTCAAAAACAAAACAAAACAAAACAAAAAGCGTGTTGAAAGAGAATTGAAGAGGAATGCATAGAGCATGTGTAAGGGGGGGTGGGGTCATTCTAGTTCAGCATCATGGTAGCCAAACTGCCCGGAACTACATCCTTGGGAAACCCTAACCCACTGCTAGTCTAAAGCAAAGCAATTCACCACTCTAAGATTTGTTTTCTTCAGCTGTAAACTTGGGTAACATTCAGCAACAGGAGACTTTGGGAGAGGTGACAGAGCTCCTTAGTGCGGGGACAGGAGGACGGTGTCTTGGCTCTTGAGATCCCCATAGGCAGTCGCAGAGGGTGGATGTGAACCAATAGCCTTTCTTGTCCCTGTGTAGTCAAACTGAGGAGGAGGGGACCCCTCTGCATGGTTCACCTTCAGAATTAGCCAGTTTGCCTCTGGGTTTAGAAGCAGTGGCTGCAGCAGTATTGAAAATGGCTCTTCTTGGCCTGGCAGGTTAATCACGTCCGGACGAGAGACTTTGACTGCTGCCTGGTGGTGCCGCTCATAGCCGAATCTGGCAACAAGCTGGACCTGGTTATTAGCAGAAACCCACTGGCCTCCCAGAAGTCCATAGAACAGCAGGCTCTTCCAGGAGACTGGAGTGAACAGAACAGTGCTTTCTTCCAGCAGCCCAGCCACGGTGGTAATCTAGAGACACGGGAGCCCACTAATACATTATAGCAGCACTTTGATAAAGCAGGACAAAAGACAATATCTACATGGTGCTAAAAAAACAAATCCCTTTAAGATTTCTGTGACAGCTAAAGCACAGAGAATCATGTGGCATTAACTGCAAGCACAGGGGTCTTTTAACTCTCCCTCATGGCTCATGTTCACATCCCTTTCCAACTCAAAGAGATTTCCTTTACGATGACCACTACGGTAACTGGCAGGTCATTCTCCGCCAGGCCCAATGGTAGAGAGTCAAAAAGAAAGCAGCCCACCCCTTCCCACAGATAAGATCAGAGGAACCTTTTTTACAATTCATCTTACTGTCACTTTCTACAAAGAGGAACATCTGTTTAAAAATATTCTCTATGATAATTTCCATAATGAAATAAGTTTCTTGCTATAAAGTCATTAACGTAAGAACACGAGCAACACGGATTTGCATAGAGCTGGCTCTGCCAGGGGAGCTCGGATGGGTGAACCGCTAGGCCTGCTGCAGTGGGTGGGGCACAGGTATAACATTAGGTTTTCTTAAAACGTTTCAGCAATGATGCACGTAGGAGAACACAATAGGTGGTGGTAAATGTTTTGCCCAAATATAGGAATGATCTTAACTAAGATGTATGCTATTCCCTATGCAACAAATGATCAAACAGGATATGTCTTGTGACCTGTTTTTTTTCCCCCCTTAAGTACACATTTTTTTTTTTAAATAGCTGAAATTTTCTGATAATGAATTAGAGTGTGTAGTAACACTGAGAATTAGTGATATGATCCTATTTTTAAAATTCAAGACTAAGAATTTAAGAATGAATGAAGAGTCTGATGAAACGAAATTCACTTTATGGGTAAGCTACTAGAACTCATCCAGCTCAGATGTTTGCGGACTGGGTACACCGAGGGGTTCACAGCACATGTACTTAAATGACACGGGGCTACCTTTTGTTCTGAGCCATGCCACTCGCTGAACCTGTAAATACATTTTCCACAAAACTCATTGCCAACCACCATCCCCAAAGCAATAAACTGTGACAGTTGCTTTGATGTTTGTCAGCAACTGTTTTCATTTGTTCAGATATTTTGAATAGCTACACTAATAACTGTTATTTGGTAAATATAAAAAAAAAATAGATCTGTATATTGATGGTAGAATGTTGAAGCAACTATTTTCCAAACATTTTCATTTTGGTCACTAGTACACACCCACACAGGCAAGGCATCAAAACACTGTGTCCTTTGTTTAAGAGAAATGGTTCATCTTTCTTTTTTGTGCAAAGAAATATATTATTTCAAACGCATTTCAGAACTGCCAGGGCAAGGAAGTATAGAACAGAATCATGTTAAGGAAAAAATTAAAAAAAGATCATGAGTCACTTAAATATGTATTTTTGTTTGTAACAAACAAGTATTAAACTGTAAAGTATTTTTGTACAAATTTAATACTTTAATAGCATGGTATTTATCGTCTATGTATGGTTTTGGGGAATTCAAAATTGTTGCAAATATTTGTATGGAAAAAAAAATCCTCTACCAAATGGAATAAACGGTGATTTAAAAAATCCAAAATAAAAAAAAAAAAAAAATGACCTGCATGTTTGGTGCATTGACTGTGATTCAGTGTCCCAGCCTGAGCGCTACACAGTGTTCATCTCCACAGTTGCCAGAGGAGGAAAGAGTCTCCATCAACTTGAAAGTCACGATGGATGAAAGAGAATGAGCTGAGAAGTCGGACCTGGGTGTGAAAGCCAGCTCTAGCACTCATAAAGTTGGTGCAGTTGACCTCTGGGCAGCTGGCCAGCTTCCCCACCTGTCATACTGAAGGTCACTAGACCAAAGAACCTACAAAATGCTTTTAAATATACAAGAAAAGGCCAAGAACACATGCACACAGCAACACCTTCAAAACCAAGGCCATGTTTACTGCAGGGGACAACAACGGTAGTTCCTAACTCACGGGGGCAGCGCATGCCCTTGGGAAACACCACGTGCATTCTTTGAGGCACATTTGCATTCATTGCTAAAAACACAAATTTTAACTCCACTTTTTAAAACCTGCATCAGTAGTCTCATAGAGCATCCGTGAGTCCACATTCATTTTTACATAGTTACATCCAGCGTGCACAGGTCGCATTATAAACACACGGCTGTCACATGACCCCAACTGAAGCTACGTCTTTATTTTTGTAGAACCAGAACAATTCATATATTGACTGCACTGTTTATAGCAGAGCCCAAGGTCTGTACAGTCACTGAGATGAAAGTCAAGGGAAGGAAGCATGGTTAGAGCCAATTATGTGAATTAAGACAAATGAGAAATGGTCGCATGAAAGACCGAGATTAAGTAGAACCCAAACTAAACACGAATGAATCACTAGAAAATGGCTGTTGAAAACGAAATGAAGATAGAATCCAGAAATCTCAGATAGTGGTTTTCAGATATAGTGACCGGCTTCTGTGTCATGCAGTGGATCGCAGCTGTCCAGGGAGGGCACATGTGAAGCGCGTACAATCCAGGCCACTGGTGGCCTCCAGCCAGGTGCTCAGCTGTGCTAGAGGACCCTTCCGTCTTAGTATGCTACAAGTAGAGAAAAAGAGAGCATTTGTTTCACATCCCACCTCTATGTTCCTAGATGTGTTCTCTTCGATTGATAGCTTGTGGAATTTTGAATTAGGCTAATTCTTCGTATTCTGACCCAATCACACAGCCATCAGATAAAAGCCAGTTCCTGTGGAGGGATATGCCCTTAGGCCCAGCACTCTGGAAGCAGAGGCAGGCAGAGCTCTGTGATCTATATAATGACTTCCAGGCTAGCCAGGGGCTATGTAGTGAGACCCAGTTACATATAATTTGCTTCATCATGTCTTAAGGAAAACAGGCTAATTTACATTTCTTCTTGATGGTGTTAAAGCTGTGAGTCCTATCCTCTAAAATACAGCTAGAGATGAAGAAGTTTTATATCTACTGGTTTGTAGTTAGCATTCCCTCCTCACTGCCCAGCATCCTCTGTGTTTTAGACAATGTTTATCACCAGAGACCACCCTTTCCCAACCCCTGTGCCAATTACTTATTCCTAAATCGTTCCTAAGTGATGATCGGAGCATACCCATTGGGCAACCTACATAGGATATCAAACTCTCTTTCCCTGAACTCTGCCTAACTCTTAGTGTCAGCCAGAATACAGCCCTCCTTAATAGCCCTTTCCAGGATAAATAAGAGTGAAAATTAATAAGCTCTCAATATAAAAGCAATAGAGCAGTCCATGAAACTTTAAATAACAATAAGGGAGCTGAAGATAGGGCTCAGCAGTTAAGAACATGAACTGCACTTGCAAAGGTTCCCAGCACCCAGGTCGGGCTGCTCACAGCTGTCACAGGGGGTCCAACACCTCTAGCCTCTGCAGGCATTTGTACTCACATGCATAAACCACACCCCCAACACACACTGCCCTCATGTGCATATACACCCCCACAAGATTCAATATAACAAAAATAAATCTTTAAAAAAATCTCAACTAATTTCATAAACTAATAGCTAGACTGACCACAGGGAGAAGGAGCGCTCAAGTAAATAAAATCAGGAATGAAAGGAAAACTTTTGATACCAGCCTTGCAGAAACAAAAGACAATAGCGGACTATTTCGATCCCAGGATAAGTGGCAAATGAAATAGACAAACTCCTCAAGATACACACCGTCAAAACTGGGTCTCTGAAACACAGACATAGTTATGAAATAGGAAGGCTAGACCTATAGTAAGGATATACAATCAGTAATTCTGAAACTTCCCACAAAGAAAAGCCTGAATCCAGATGGCTTCAGTCGTGAATTCTTCCAAAAATTCCAAGACGAATAAGTACCAATTCTTTACAAATTAGAAGAGCATGAAATATTTTTTAACTTGTTCTGCTTGCCCAGTTTTGATACCCTGGTGTCAAAATCAGACGAAGAAAACTATAGACTTGCATCTCTTTTGTTTATAGATGCAAAATCCTCAGCAGAATACGGCAAACCGAACCAGCAGCAGATAGCTATGACCAAGGAGACTATTTCAGGGGTGCAAAACTGGTTTAACATCCAAAAACCAAAATCAGCATAATATACCATATCAGTACAACAAAGGCTAAAACTACATTGTCAACACAATAGATATAGAAAAAAAAGTGACAAAATTCCCTTCCTGGTAAAAACATACAATAAATTAACAATAAAAGAGAAATCCTGTTCTTACATAAAGAGCACATAGAAAAGGCCACTGCTGACAACTCAGTAGAGAAATATGTAATTCTTCCTCCAATGCTATTTGGACGGTGAAGACTCTCCCTCACCCAAGGCCTGTGTGTTAAAGACTTGGTCTCTTGGGTGGTCCCTCTGGGAAGGGATATGGACCCCTAGGATGTGACCCTTGGAGTGTCTTTCAGTGACTCGCTGCATGCTCTTGAAGAGGATGGTGGGCCCCATCCTGCCTAGTTGCTCACCTTGATTCCTGGTTCGTGAGGTATGGAATTTGCACCTCTACACACTTCCACCATGACGGACTATCCTCGCCAGAATTACTGAGACTTCAGACCTGTGAATCAAAACAAACGTTCTCCTTATAAGGTAATCGCTGCATGTGTAGTATGCCTTCATGTCAGGAACACAGCAAGGATGCACACTCTTCCGCTTCTCTCCAGAATTGTCCTCAGACAGGACGTTAAGGCACGATAACATCATAAAATGCATCCAGATTAGAAAGAAAGAATTAAAGCCACGTTTGCTTGTAGATGAGATGGGTCTTACACAGAAAATCTAGAGGAGTCCACAAAAAACCTACTGATACCCACCACTTCAACGAGATCAGTATACAAAAACCACTCACTTCTGAAGAGTAACAATGAACCAACCAAAAATTAAAAACAAGCAAGCATGAAGACCCCTGGGCCTTCGTTTTAAAGCCTAACATAGAAGCATGTGCTTGTAATCTCACTGCTGGGGAGGCGGAGACAAACCAATCCCTGGGGCTCACTGGACAGCCAGACAAGCCAAACCAGTGATCTTCAGTGACAAAGAACCGCCCCCCAAGATAAAAAAATAACAACCACCACCCCTGAGGAACAGCCGAGGTTGACCTCTTACGTATGTGCATGTGCATGTTCACCTGCACAGACAAAAATATACACAAAGGCAATTACAATTTAGTAATATCAAAAATAACTTAAAAATAAACCTAATTTAAAAGAACTACATAAATTTGGAAATATAAGATGCAACAGTCTAAAACTATGGAAAGGACACTTTAATACATGGAAGAACACCCTTGTAGACCTTCAGGGTCAATGTGAAAACAGCAACAATCCACAGTCCTAAAAATGTTTATAAAGTACGATCCCCATCGGATTTCCAGCTGGCTGCTTCACAAACACTGGAAGCTAAAATTCATGCGGAAACGCTGGGAATCCAGGTCAAGATGGCCAATGCCTTTAATCCCAGCACTCTCAAGGCAGAGGCAAGAGCACCTCTCTGACTTGGAGGCCAGCCTGGTCTACATAGCAAGTTCCAGGCCAACCACGGCTATGTGGTGAGGCCTTGTCTTAAAAAGAAAAAACAAAACCAAGAGTCCCAGAGCAACTAAAACAATCTTGAAAAGAACCGCAAAGTTAGAGAACTTGCATTTGATTTCAAATCTTATAATCTACGATAATGAGGTCAGCATGATAGAATACTGTATGTATGGTATGTAACTGCAATGTAATGATGTAATACACAAACCAACATATACATCTGTGGGATACAACCGAGAAGGCATAAACACACTCACACAGGCAATTGAGTTTTGACTCAGGTTATGGAGACAAGCCAATGGAAAAAGAACAATCTCTTCCAGAAATGGAGCTCAAACAAGTGGATAGACACATGCAAACAAGTGAAACAGGACCCCTCTCTGCACCTGAGGCTAGGAAAGTTACTCTGACATCTAAACATGAGTACAAAAACTATTAAATGCTTAGAAGAAAAACAGAAATAAGTCTTCATGGCCTTGGACAGGCCATCGTTTATTGGCTGTAACACCAAAAAGCACAAGCAATAATGACCTACGACGGACACCATTGGAATTAAAAATAATGTCCTTCCACGTAGAACTTCACGGAATGACAGAAAAAATGCAGGTCGTGATTTCTTATATGTAGACTATGTAAGGGACTCTCAGATTTTTTTATTCTAACCTATTATAAAAGTCAAAATATAAGAATAGATATTTCTCCAGAAAAATATAGAAGAGCAGTAAATATATGAAGATACTCCTCATCTTTAGCCATAAGGAAATCACAAATCAAAATCAGAATGAAATACCATGCATTACTCCTATGATCGCTATACTTTTGAAGTCAGAAATAAACATTAAGAGGGCTGGGGAGATGACTCACAGATCACTTGCTGCACAAGCTGGGGGACCTGAGTTCAAATCCCCAGAACCCATGTTTAAAAGCCAGATGTGGCCACACATACCTATTACCCTAGTCCTGGGAAGACAGACAGAAGAATCACTGGAGACTACTAGCCACCAGCCTAGGTCCTGGGTCACTGACAGACCTGTCTCAAGGGATTAAGGCAGTGATGGAGCAGAACACTTAGCATACTCCTTCATGTCCAAATGGGAGCATGCATCAGCCCTCACACAGGTACACATATACCATACACATACACCATGCACACACACACATGCATGCGCGCACGCACACACACACACACACACACACACAATTGGAGAAATTGGAATTCTCATAACTACAGGTGAGAATGTAAAATGCTAACTGCTTTAAAAGTCCAAATGAAAATATATATCTACACACAAAAATGTTTACATAATTGTTCAGAGTGGTATTAGTTACAACAGCCAGAATAGAAACAACCCTAGTGTCAATCCTCTAATGGATGGATAAATTCAATATGCAATATATCCATACAAAGGAATATCATTTAGTAATGAGTGAGCTGAGTTACCAAAATATATTACTCATGATATGGATGGAATCTGAAGAGCATTGTTAGGGAGGTAAGTTCACAAGGACCTCATACTGTATGGCTTCACTTACAGAACAGTACATTTTAGGCAAATTCTACAGAGACAAATCAATTAGCTGGGATGAATGGTTAGACTATGCCTTATAGTGTGCAGACTTGGGGGGTTATGAGAATGCCCTAAGAATGTCTGTAGGGACAGTTTCACAATTCTTTGACTATGCTAAAAGCTACTGAGTTGTATTAAGAGGGTAAACTGTATAGAATTCTATCTCAACACTATGTACATTACATTAATGTTTTATTTTACCATTGGTCTTAGTTCCTTGTGTTATTATAAAAGAAAAACATAGACTGGGCAATTTAGTAAAAAGAATAGCGAATTTATTTCTAACAAAGGTGTACCTCAGACACTGCAGATTAGGCCCAGGGCACAGCAATAAAGAGAATATTACCATCAAATGAGCCACACAATTGTTTTTGTTTGTTTGCTTCCCAATACATATAAGCTATGTTTGGAGCTAGGGATGCAATTCAATAGTAAAGTGCTTACACAGAAGGTAGGCGTCCCGGGCTCAAGCCCCAGCACAAAAGGAAAAGGACAAGAAGGAAAAATGTCTCTGTATTATACTGGCAGTCCAATAGGTAAACAGCAGAGCATGTAAAAATAAAGTGATGTGCATACGTTAACTAAAATACTTTGTTGCCAGAAGTCTCTAGGACTTGAGCTGTTGGATACAACTGGCAATTTATAAAATATGCACTATCTGAAAACTGCAATAAAACAAAGTACAAGACAAGGTATGCCCGTGGTCAGGTGTGCATAGCTAGTGAAGGTTGTCATCCCATGACCAAAAAGTGGGGGTGGAGGAGAGAGCGCACAACTGAAAAAAGTGACTTTCGTCAGGCACCCAGTACTGCAGAAAACCACACGTGTGTGTTTGGGCAGACACATTCAAACCATAGTACCGCTTTGCAATAAATATTTAAAAACCAACCCACTTTAAGAGAAAGTCTCCCTACAATGGGATAGATCAAAACTTACTCCCAACGAGGAAAGGCATATCCAAGCAAACTCCCATATATGCTGAGTCCTGGGAGCAATGACAGCTTGTAAATGGCAGCCACAGCATCCCTGAACGTGTAAATAATCAATGGGTACAGTCAGTCCTCCTTGGTTACTGCTTCGGTGTACTGGCGAAGGTGACCCACACTGATCACGTGGCATCATCACAACATGTGTTACATCGTCTAAGATGGGAGCCTTAAGCACACCGCCATCTTTCCACCTAATCTCTGTCCATCGTTAACTGTTCTCATGAAGACAGGCTGAGATCATCACGGTTTGCTTTGGTCGGGTGAACTTAAAATATCTGCTTTTAAATTCAGATTTAAAATACAATAAAAGTTTTATTTTGGGGCATACGCCCAAAATACAAATGACCAAAATTAGTCCAGTTATAGCCATTGTCTCCTATCTTGAAACTTTGAAGCTAAAATATTTACTTTGTCTTGAAAGAAAAAAAATAGTCATTATTTTTGATCAATATGAAGTAAAATTCCTTCAGGGTGGAGGTTTTTCTGGGTGGTGGTATTGGCTGAACAGGGTCTTACGATGTTGGCCAGGCTGGTATGGAGCTTAAGACCCTTCTGTACCAGTCTCCTGATTCCTGGGATTACTGGTGTGACCCTCTGCATGAGACGTCATTGTTTCTTGATTGTCTGTGACTTCAAAAAGTTGTCTGGGAGTTAGGTTATTCAGCCTCAAGTTCCGAAATATAGAAGACACTTGTGGAGATGGTTTTTCAACCTGTTTGAAAATAAAAATAAAGTTAATTTTATAAAGTTAATTTTATATACCTTGCACAGCATACCTTGCACTTCCATTCCCTCTAACTGCTTCAGAAGAAGAAATAATACATTCCTCACAATCTTGAAGGCTTGAGAAACCCATCAATGGGCTGTCTGCTTCTTGAAAGATCATGTCTGTCCGCAGTGGCATACCCTGTACCTAGCTAAGGGCCTGACATGTAGTAACTGTGGGCTGCCTAAATACAAGCATGTAACTTCTGAAAGTAGGGATGGGGCTTACTATATAATTTGGGAGCAAGACAGAAGGTTACTATGAAGGCTCACTGTGCAAACATTACGAACTTCAAGATGGACTGGAGTCCCTAAGCGCACGGCCCTGTATGACTGCCGGGATGCACACCCATGAAGTCAGCTCTACTGTGGTAGATTAAGCACGCCAGGGCCAGGACCATACTTAATCTGCATGCTTCTAGTGACGTCCAAGCAGCGCCACTAGACCAGTGTAATCATCGGTTTTCACCACCATAGGAAAAAGGAAAAGAGATACAACTCATCTTCCATAATGTCTGTACATTTTAGAGGTTAACTGAGGTTAGTCAATCACCAGTTCCAACTCGCCTGAACTTCTGGAACTTGGATTTACTCTAGGTGTTTCCACGAAGGGAAATATTTTAGTCGGTGAACTCTGATACATGGATTACCCTCCGTGAGGTGGGCAGACCTCATCCAGTCATTTGAAAGCCTTAACAAGAAAAAGACCCATCTTCCCCAAGGAAGGCCTGCAGGCTGACTGCTTCCAGGCTCATGGGGCAGTGGAATCTACGCTTGATTCTACAAATTTCGCACTCACGGGTCTCCACAACCTCTTGAGCTGGTTCCCTCTAATGACGTCTACTCTGACAGACACACAGATCGACAGACAGACCATGCAGATGGCTCTGTTTCCTGGAGAACTTTGACTACTACAGGGACTGTCCTGCCTTCAGCCATTATGATTGTCTTATCTTGATTGCTTTTTATATTATCATGTAAATTTTATAAAAATATTTTTTTCTGGAAATCATTGTTTTGCCTGGTAAATTTAGCAGAGCTTGCTGAGATATTTGTATCAAAAAGTACAACTCTGTTTTTCCTTTACAAAAAATTTTCTAAGCAAGCAACAGGTCAGGTCAACATTTTCCTACAGGGATTTTTCCAAAACTGAAAGATATTGCCTACTAAGAAGCATGAAAGCAAGGAGGGGTGCAGTCATTAGTAGTGTCACTCAGACCATAGTGACATTTGGACCAATGATGACCTATATACAATAGTAGTCCCCTAAGATTGAAATGGAGCTTAGTGCAGTGGCTCTCAACCTTCCTAATGCTTGCGGCCCCTTAATGCAATTCCTCATGCTGTGGTAACCCCTAATCATAAAATTACTTTCATTGCTACTTCATAACTGTAATTTTGCTACTGTTATAACTCATAATGTAAGTATCTGATTTGCAGATGGTCCTAGGCAACCCTTGACCCCCAAAGGGATTGTGACCCACAGGTTGAGAACCTCGGGCCTAGGGCAATGCAGTAGCCACAGATTTGTGGAGTTGGTGATATAAAGTTGCTGATGTGGAAAGCACGTGACACTAGACAGAAACTATGCTTGTAGTTGATGCACTTATTATGATCATTAATCTAGAGTGTGATCCACTTAACGAGCATGTTTTCACCACAAAAGAGCATATGCTGCAGCTTCACACAACTCAGTCTCACTGTGTCTCCTACTGTAGCAAGAGGCCACCATGACCATCTAGGCTGGTGTGGGCACACACTGTCTGGACAGCAGGGCAACAGCCGCCTACGGAGGCATTTCTTAAAACGTATCCCTGTGGATCAGCCTCGTACGTCTTCATGTGTAGAGCTTAAATGCTGGTGTGGCTCATAGGTAGCGGTGTGAATCTGAAGGAAGGACGTATGGACAGACGTATGGATTTCTCTTTCAAAAATGCACTCATCTAGAGTTATAGAAATATAGAAATCTCTAATTTACCAATCCTAAAGTTCTGAATTCTGTTTCCTTGTTTGCAGGGATTCCTGTAGATGCTGCATACTTTTGGCAAAGCCTGTGAGAAGGAACATCATCTGCTTCCATGAATGAACTCTGGGCTGATGTCATCACGCAGGGATGTGAGCCAGCACCCAACAGTCCCCAGTTTCTCTCTTAGGTTCACAGATCTGCAATACTGGCCACAGTCAAAGTGGGAAGGCTCCAGCAGCGTCAGGACCGGGGCTGAGTAACACTGCCATTTTCTCCTTGTACTAACACATGAAACCATAACCCCCACCCGATGTTGGTGAGAAGAAATATAACTCAAGAAACTCCTTTGAAGGTTGTTTCTTTAGAATTGTCCTTTTACTGCTCCAGTAAAAGCCTACCTCCAGGGCCTTTGCAAGCTTACTTTCAGGGGGCGAAAAATAAAGGTGTCACACTATGATGATATCAAATGTTGTATCTGCACTGGGGTACAGAAGAAGACTTAGAATCACCATGATCCTTCCGTGGAAGGCCATGGAAGAAAAGGAGAAAAGGGCAATGAGTTTCCCCACAAAACTTGTTGCTTAACTTCTTTACTAATTCTTTTTTTTTTTTTTTTTTTTTTTTTTTTTGGTTTTTTGAGATAGGGTTTCTCTATTGTAACTCTGTCTGTCCTGGAACTCACTCTGTAGACCAGGCTGGCCTCGAACATACAGCAATCTGCCTCTGCCTCCCAAATGTTGGGATTAAAGGCATGAGCTACCACCCTTCTCTTTTTTTTTTTAAACAATTATTATTAATCATATCAGGATCAACCCTATGCCCAGGCCAAAGACATTCTTGGCCCAACCCCAGCTGTATCTAATTCATCTTTAGCACTTCATCAGCTCAGCCTCTTAGCATCTCTGCTCCTTCCCTGTTGTGAGCACCTGACTTTTAGCCTAATCACTGTACCCAGGGTTTCTTTATTGCCAAGAACTTAGTTTCCTAGTTCCTCCCTAATCACCATCTATTACACCAAGGTCACAGTCACCTCCTTGAATTCAATTCACAAGCACCTAAAATGTTTCTACTGATCTCTACTCCAATCAGAAGAAAGGACAGTCTCTGTAAGTCCCTCTGTCCATCAGTCCTGACTACCCTGCATCTGCAGCCCGACCTTTCATTTGCAGACTGTCCTCTCTCAGTGGCCTCGCCTCGTCTGCCGTCACCTCACAGCTGAACTCTTTGTTAGGCGGGCTCTTAGAGAACCTGCCACATGTCTCAAACCTTCTTCAAGTGGCGGACATGAGTACGGCCCTTTAGAGCCTGGGCAGGTTCATCAGCACTCACGCCTCTGAACTTGTCTTCACTGAACCCCACCTAGCAGGTTTGCAGCAGGTACATTAATCAACCAGAGAGCTTCTCTTGAAACCATATTTGGAAGTAATTTAGAGTCCCTCATCTCTCGGCGTGGCACCTACTGCTGCCTGCCAGAGAAAGATGCTGGCTCCTCAAACAAGGTCCCTTTGTCCTTTCCACCTCAGTAAATGGCTCTCCTGTTTCCCAAACTGTTTCAGCCAGGAAGCAAGGAATCATTTGGGATTCTTCCCCTTTGCCTTCTCCCATCTAGTCACCCGGCTGACAGCTACATCTCTGAATTGAAAAAAACCAAAAGGAAGAGATAAGAAAAACATTTGATTCCCTTAGTGAATTAGTGAACAAAACCAGTAGACTGAAGCCAACGGTAACATCAAGAAATCGCATGGTGCTGGGGAACCTAGATGTACACTGAGAAGCTGCCAGAGCCCACTTAAGGCACAAGAAGCCTTTAGACCAGTGGTTCTCAACCTGTGGTCCGTGATCCCTTTGGGGATTGACTGACTCTTTCCCAGGGGTCGCCTAAGACCATCTGCATATCAGATATTTACATCACGATTCATAACAGTAGCAAAATTACAGTTATGAAATAGCAACAAAAATGATTTTATAGCTGGGGGTCACCACATGAGGAACGGTACTAAAGGGCATCAGTGTTAACAAGGGTGCCGGCCACTGCTTTAGACAGAGGAACTGAGATGAACACCGAAGGGTGTGGCGTGTATGAGGAGCATGGCAAGAAGGCAATGGGAGGGTAATCAGTTCATCTTCCAGTGAGATAAGGACCAAAGCCAGGATGGCCTAGGTAGTGTGGAAAACAAAAATCTCTGAGTAGGACATTTCTCAATTAAGCTGCTCCCTAGAGGTAGAGGACAGAGACAAGGTGAGTGTGATGTGCCTGCAAGACTTCATGCTGTTAAACAAGGACAGAGGGAATAGAAAGTGGGGATTGAGAGAAAGGTGGCTGTGGATCCACAAGTAGAAAGGCTACTTCTAAGAACAAAGATACATAAGGGAATTGGTTCCTGAACGCTCTTCAGGGAATCATCCGGTTATTTCTACACTTGCCTGCACTCAGCACAAGAGGAAGAGTCACTTGCTTACCCAGAGTTCTCAGCTCCTGCATCAAGGCAAAGGGGATGGCTGAACACAGTATGTGTTCAGGGCCTCGGGAGATGTCTCATTTCAGGAGTGGGTGGAAGAAAGGAGAAATGAAAGGGAACTGAAGGCACTACTCACATCAGATTAGATAAGGTTACAGGGACCATGAGGAAGACACTGAGCCTGTAGCAACAGTTAAACTACTAAAAGCCAAAGGAAGAGTAAAGACAAAGAAGAGTAAGAAAAGGCTCCAGATATCTGTGAAAAGTCTGGAGCTGTGAAGACACAGGGTGACTGTGGCCTGCAAAGCCAGGGGTAGCCGGCAAGGAAGACAGGGAAGGCAGGTACACAGTGGAAAGCTTTCTCACGGTACACTCCTGTCACCTGTCAATCCATCAATCCACGGAACCTGCCTAGAGCGGCAGCCTCAGGAAGAGCTAACACCAAGTGGGCATAGAAGGGGGACTTTGGAAGAAGTGAGATGCCAGCTGTCATGAGGTCCTTTACAACACAGTGATACGCTAACAGAAGTACGCAGTCCTGTCCAGGCACATTGCAGTTGGCAAGATTTAAAGAAAACATAAACACAAGGGAACATGGCTCTTACCATAAAGTATTTACTGGGGCTTTCTTCATCAAATGGGAAGCCATCACCAGTTCTTTTAGACCCTCTAGGCTGCTCTGACTCCTCATCTGTATCTACATCATTAAAAGAAGTTGACAGCCATTTTTCATCAAAGGTGAACGTCTCCTTTGTGGCCGAAGGTTCTTCACCCCTGGCGCTGTTTGTAGTAGCCATGTTGTCTGGGGTTCTGCAGAGGGGTGACGATGGAGGTTGTGTGCTGGGTCTTCCTCCAACCCGAGGGCTTGAAGGATGGGATGGAAAAGCTGGTGGAGATGCACAGGTGCTGGAGAGCTCCCTCTGCAAGAAGTGCTTCAAACGTGTCTTCCTGGGGAAACTGCGCTTCCTGATGGCGCTCCTGAGCTCGGACTCCTCCGCAATGACATATACTCTGGAGCGGCCCCTGGTCACTGCAGTGTAGACGTGCTGCCAGTGCTGGCGGCCCGCCCTCCCCACTACGTAGACAACCGTGTTCTCCTCGGAACCCTGAGAGACGAAAACAGTGTGAAGACTTAGCACAGCATCTCAGTGGGATGGGTTCAGGCACAGGGCTGGGAAGATGGCTCGAGGGAGTCAAAGTGCTTGAATAGCCGGAACTCTCACACAAGCCTAAAGTATAGCTCAAGCCTCAGCAGCCAGCCTGCCGGACACAACAGGGAAAGCGAGGAGACTCTGCTTCAGACAAATGGAAAAAAGACTCAAGGCTGCTCTGACCTCCACACGTGCGCAGTGGCACCAGCATACCTGCACTCTACACACAAATACACACACGCTCACGCGCACACACAGACACAAAACTAAAAGAGAAGTCCTCATGGTAGTCTCGTGTCCTTACACCTGGCCCGTGTGCACACTTCCGGTCCATTCTGCAGAATCCATTTTATTCGTTATCTCAGAACTCGGGTTTGCTAAATACGTTACTAACGTTATGTCCCATGGGGCCGCAACTGCACTTGTGGTGACCAAAATGAAAAGACTACATGGAGTGCTACATTTTTTTCTAAACAAGAACTTTGAAATGACTGTACAGACCTGTATGTAAATGTGACGCACTAAGGTTAGTAAGAATGGCAAAGAAAAAAGATACCTAAAATGGCCAGTAATAGAAGAATATTTAAATATGTACACCTATATGAAAAGTACATTAACACACATACACACACACACACACACACACACACACACACAGACTGGCTGGGGAAACAGCCCTATCAGTAAAGTGCCCATCATACAAGCGTAAGGACCTGGTTTGGACCCTAGAATCCATGTGGAAAAAAAATGTCATGCAGTTCACACTTGGAACCCCAGTGCTGGTGAGAGGCAGAGACAGGAGACTCTCCACAGCTTGCTGGCTAGCCAGTCTGGCCAGATGGCAAGTTCCAGGTTTAGTTAGGTTCTCTACATCAAAGAACAGGCAGGGAGCTATTGAGGACACATGACATTAACCTCAGGATCCGCATGCATGTGTTCAAACGTGAGTGCATATAACACACACACAAATACACAGACATGCATGCACACACAAATACGTAAGCATTTCTTGGATACTATACATAAATAGTTATGTATGATCAGGATTATATTAAAAACTAGACCTCTGATTGCCAAACATACAGATAATATAAGCATGTAAAATAATACAAAGCACAAGGGCTTGGCAGATGGCTCCCAGATAAATCACCTTCCTCACACACAGGAGGACGTGAGTTCAATTCCCAGAAACTATGTTTTAAAAGGTAGGCTGAGAGGTGAACGCTTGTAATTCTAGCCTCGGTGAGATGGGAGGTAGAGACAGGCAGATCTCTGAAGCTACCTTGACTTTCTAGCAAACTCGGGCCAATGAGAAACCCTGTTTCAACAAAAACTGAAAAGCCCCTGAGGAACTGCACCTGATGCGTCCTCTGGTCTCCACATGAATGCACGCAAATGTACACATGTGCACTTGTACACACACGCCTACACACAGGTAAATATTTCTGGACAGTATTACAATTTTTTTGGTATGTCTCTAAGCAGCTGCCTCGTGGGTTATTTCTTTTCTATATTTTGTCAGTATTGCACTATTTATTTCATCAGCCTAAGGAAAAGAGAACGATGAACCTTGGTTTTCAAGTTTAGCAAACCAAGAAATGACACAGAAAGATTTTCAATGTCTCTATGTAAGGACCAGAAATCAATTTCATGTTTGGGAGCTATGGTCAGTCCGTACATGTTGAGAGCAGCACAACCTCTAGCCAACAGAGGAAGGAAGAGTGTGAACCATGTTCTGATCAGCACTCCACCACTGTCCCACCAAAGGATGAGCTGTGAGAGGACGACTGACAAATGGGGCTGTAAAGAACAGAGATTAGTGCGAAGCAGCTCTTCACAGCTCGCTCACCCACCACCTCCGCCTGTCAGGGTCAGACACTCTTCTCAGAAATGACTAAATGACCCTCGATTACGTAAACATTACATGCACCTTAGATTGACACCACTTCCTTCCTCCCCTTCAACTTTACATCGTGTATGTCCACGCATGTGAATGTCCGTATCAGCTTACCTAATTCTCAAACATCAGTAACACCAAGGGAAAAACAAGAACAGCAAACACAGTCGTGTCCGTGTCCTACGCACACCTGCTCCGTCCCATGCGTTCCCGTCACGGCAGCCACAGTGGCTGCTGTGTGAGGAATTAGTGCAAGGAGGGTCCAACCACACCGAATTCCACTTACAACCCTCCCCTGGCCCCCTCAAAGGACTTCTGAAGCCCTTCAAAGGCTAGCCAGGCCCAGAACCCTCTCCCTTTCCCTTGTCTCTCTCTTTTCCATTATCCCCACCACGCCCTGCACAAGGAATGCTCTCAGGCATCTGTGCTCCATCACAGGCTAGTGAGCTCTCAGAAGGCGGAGCCCATCTACTGGGTCCACTTCTCTTTCTTCACTGAGTGATTGATGACGATAATTAAATACAACTCAAGCTAAATCAGCCAAGCACCTGCTGACCCCAGGTCTGTACCCCAAAGGGGTACTACCTACCCCAGAAAGCAGAATACGGCCTCTATCTTAACTTCAGTCCCTTGTCTCATGAAGTATTTCCGTTTAAGTCTTTCTTGAATCATTAGAACCATCAACATTCTTAAACGAGTACTATCTATTTAATTCGGTAGGCTTCCATTCTCCAGGTTATTGTACCCTTTGACTACTTATGTGAATGGCCGGAAGAAGCCTTTGGTCCCCAATTCTCAAAGAAGAATTACAGTGGTCTAGAAAATTCTGTTTAAAAGACAACAAAGCAAGTCACACGTGTAATTGAAACTGTCCTGTCAGCCACATTAAAAAGGGAAACTTTTAATAGTATATGTAGTTTTATGCAACCTATCTAAAATGTTATCATCTTTTACATATAATCAACAAAAAAAATGATTAGTGACAATCAATATTCTTTTTGATAACATGTTCTCTTCTGAAAGATTTCTTTATTTGTCTGTGTGCATGTGGGGTAGGATATGTGTACGTGTGAGTACACATGCCCATGGGGTGGGGGACCATGTGCGTATGAGTACACATGCCCATGGGGTGGGGGACCATGTGCGTATGAGTACAGGTGCCCATGGGGTGGGGGACCATGTGCGTATGAGTACAGGTGCCCATGGGGCGCCATGTACAGATGCCCATGGATGGGTATGGCAGATGTTATGAATTAGATTTGGAATGCTTGGTGCAGGTGGCTATAATTTGGTTAGGTGCAGTCATTCTGGCACCTGTAGCTTGTTCTTGGGATTGTGTGCCCCTTGGGTTTATGGGAACTTTTGCATAGGTTATAAAAGATCTGTAGCCCTGAGAGCCAGGGTGGGCGTTGGTTGGTGGTTCCTTGGTTGGTTTGTCTGTCATTAGTGTGTTGATTCATTACTTACAAGAACAAAGGTGGGAGAGATTGAATTTACTGACAGGGATCTGAGACGCTAATCTGACTCACTGTCAGCTAGTCCTCTTCAAGCTCAGAGCAGCCTAAAAAAAGGCTGTGAAGATTTCTACCTTTCTCTCATGCAAAAGTGGTAAAAATTTCTGTCTATCCTTCCCTTCTATTTCCCTAAATCGAGGCTAAAAGATTGTAGCATACTGCTACAATCGCCAGGTTCTTTGTCACGTCGATGATAAAGCTTACTTGGCACAATTAGGTATTCAAATAACTTTGTAAACATCCACCACTCTTACCTGAAAAGTATGAATAGTCCTTGCCCAGGCATGTCTTATGTGACAGTTGGTTATTAGTTTGTTGAAGTCCAGAGTCACTTCCAAGCCAGTGTCATTATTAATGGTCACACGTCTTTTTCTTTTGGAAGTTACATCAGTTACATCCTGGAACCAAGACAAAAAGAAAAATGCATGTCTGAAAACATGCATACGGTAAAGATATTCTGCCTTGGGGTGCAACATAAAGCACACGCATTTTACATCAAACTAAGAATTTCTAGATGCACAGGGCTGACAGTGTAGTTGTAAAGCATGAGAACATGCTTTACATGAGGCTCTGGGTTCGATACCCAGAGCGAAACAAAAACAGAAAACTTGAAAAGGCTTAAAATCCATACTTAAGTGAATGAGATCACATTCGAATATTTGAATGAACATGAATAGAAACATCTGGTCCTTGAAACTTCACACACTACCTCCCGCACAGCCCTTTCAGAATACCTTAAATCTGGGGGTGCATCTACACACTGAGAACACAGGACAATTACTAAGGTTTCTACACTGAAGCTACAACTAAGGGCTGCTATGATTTCTCTTTTTGCCTTGTCTCTTGTTATTCAAGCACTTCCAACTTATTACAAAGAAGTTTCTTTATGGTATGTTTCAGAAAAATGTTAGAAAAAACAATGCTTTCCAGCTCGACTGTTTCCTATTCTGTCACTTTCCGATACCAAATCCAGACAAGACATTACTAAAAAACTACATACCAATATTCATCCTGAACGAGGAAAATCCCTAATAAAGAAACTTTGAACAAGAATATCATCTCTGATATAAATAAATCCTGAATGAAAAATCTAGGGTGCTTTGAAAAAAAATCGACTAACTGTCGATCCTATTATTTGCTAAGACATACCTCTGTTATGAAAAATATTTCCCCATTGCACAGTCGAATGCTACTTTCAAAATCCTGCTTGTTTTTAGCATCATCGGGAGGGGTAGCACCAAAGCCTTGCCCGTTGGCTTCCTGGTCATTGTCAGGGAGTAAATCTGCGAGGTATGCATTCCGGGTACAACAGATCTTATCACCAACTCTAAAGATGAGCTTCTTCTGATGGTCTCTGCGTTAGGAAGGAATTGCACATCATCAAAATCTGGAAACTTCATCTTATTTAGATATTAATGCCTCCATTCGGAGCTGACGAAAGGGTGCTCATACTTCTTGGCATCACTTTCATTTGGAGAATGAATGTCAAGAGGTCAAGCTGTCATAACCTGTTTATTTTACACTCACCCTCTGTCGCCTCAAACCCTTTCACTATGGTCCAGGCAAATCCTCTCAAGTTAGAAATGTTGGTCTGAATGCTCTGTCCCATCCATTTCCTAAACTAAACTCTTATTCTTTTTGTGCAAAGTCACCCTCTCTACAGTCTCTGATCTCCGGTTTTAGAGTACTCATTTGTATTTCCATTATAATTATGACACTGTTCTGTGAAAACAGTAGAGATGAATGGTAGTTTATCTGAACAAGCACTATAGGTTTTTAATTTTGCTCTTACCCAGCCCTTTCAGAGCCTTCTGTGTAAGCAGCTTCCTTTACACAAATGGAAAGATGAAATTCCCTGACAAGAGCAGTTCCTAGGACCAGGATTACATGAGCGTCACCAAGCACTTTTGAATCCTCTGTCAGGTTACCCAACAGAGTTTGGGTTTTTGTTTGTTTGTTTTGTTTTTTTGTAACAGGAGTTTCTATATTTTACACAACCCCAGTAATGAGCAGGTACTGGTAAATACAAGATAAATAATTAACTTTTCCTGAGTAAGCACAGTGATTGGGCTACACTCCTATTCCTCTGGCCATTCACGAAAGCATTCGGCTACACTCCTATTCCTCTGGTCATTCACGAAAGCATTCGGCTACACTCCTATTCCTCTGGTCATTCACGAAAGCATTCGGCTACACTCCTATTCCTCTGGTCATTCACGAAAGCATTCGGCTACACTCCTATTCCTCTGGCCATTCACGAAAGCATTCGGCTACACTCCTATTCCTCTGGCCATTCACGAAAGCATCCGGCTACACTCCTATTCCTCTGGTCATTCACGAAAGCATTCGGCTACACTCCTATTCCTCTGGCCATTCACGAAAGCATTCTCTGCACATCGCCTGTTGCGCAGGTTCCTGGAAATACCACACACATGCTATGTCAGTCTTGAAGAAGTTGGGGCTGCCAACCTGGACACCATGAAGCAATGATCATTCCTTATTTTTCATCCTGTTTTACTTACTGCCCAAGTCAATCCCTAACAATATTTAATCCATTTAGTTGAAGAGAGCATTATGCTTCACAAATTGAGGCAAAGCTTCTGACTTTTGAACAAGTGGCCCTCTGTGATAAACACCCACGTAATCACTAGAACAGCAAATCAAGGCGGGACTGTCCGCTAAAGTGTCAGATGGGAAGATGCTCACTTGGTGAGGTGGCCTGTGTAGTGCTTAGAGCAGCAGTCATTGATGAGGTCACAGTCTTGCCTGAAACACACGAAAATCAGTCACTTCATAATACATGTTACACACTGGCTAATGCTTATCAACAATTATATACTGGGTCACTGGATTTTTAAATTATTACTGTTGCTGTGATACTAAGAACTGGGGGCTCTGTGCTTGATAGGCAAGCATACTAGCACTCACACCCCTTGCAGACACAGTAAATCCCATAAGAAGTTTCTAGGACTTGCTCTTGAAAAAGCATTTTGTTTTTTTGTTTTTGATTTTGGTTTGTTCGTTTGTTTGTTTTTGTTTTATTGAGACAGGGTTTCCCTGTGTAGTTCTGGCTTTCCTGAACTTGCTCTGTAGACCAAGCTGATCTCACACTCGGAGATCCACCTGCCTCTATCTCCTGAGTGCTAGGACTAAGGAGTGAGCCACATCGCCCAACTGAAAAATTTTTTGGATTTTTTACCTCACATTAAGTTTTGGTCGACTCACACTTCCTGTGAGATTCTAAATACACTGGGTAGAAAACAGCCCTGTCCAGATCGCCTTCTGACATGTCTAACAAAAGGGCACTCTGAAGTAAAAACGAGAATTAACAATGACAAGTCACAAGTATCTCTCCCCTTAATACAATGTAAATGAATAATTTAGGAAGTTTAAAAGTTGGGTAAAGTACATTAACACATTATAAATGTGTTACCTTCTAAATGCAATAAATTGTGATGTTTTTGCACTTTTGAAGTCCCTTCCTTGAAGCAAAGTCATAACTGCAGAGTATAAATCTGGCAAAGAGAAAAAGGTTAACATAGAAAAATTAGCAAATTATAATGCTATTTCTATGGAAAATTTAGCTACAGTTCCTACTAAGCAGTCCAGGTAAAACATCTCACCACGTGAAATACAAGGTCACCATGGGAACATCGACATCGTTCTTGACACGGGCCACAGCAGTAGAAAGAACATGAGGAAAGGCTTCAGCCCCTGAGGTACTAATGGTAGAGTTTGAAATCTACAAGCTTAACTGGTGCATCATATAATCATGAAGTAGTACCATACTCAGAGCTGATTCTGAGCCGGTGTATACCAGCTCACAATACTGAGATTTCCACACTGGCTCAAAAATGGCCACAGGCCTAACACCACACTGCTCCACCTTCACCTCAACCTCCCCTTTCCTCCCATGCCCAGACCTCCCCACGATTCAGCCACTAAAACCGTAGCCTTGGCAGCAGGAAGAATACTAGTGATGCTCTCGCCCTGCCAGCTGTTAAGTAGTCCTGTCACTAACTACATTCCTATGTGAGTGCAAAAATTAAGGCTCGTGGAAGTCATTTTCCAAATGGGATGGAGAGCCTAGTGCCTCCATGAGAGCTCGGAGGATCAACTATGATACCAGCCACTTAAAACTTACACAACTTAAAACCTTACACAACTGCCCCATTCACAAGAAGGTCTCCTCTTTCTCAGCAATTGGACTAAGAAAGTCAACATGCCTCACATGAAAGGAAAAATCAGAGTAGTGGGCTGGGGATGTAGCATAGTCAGTAGAGTGCTTGCCTGGCATGTACGAGGCACTAGGTTTAATCCTCATACCTCATACACTGGGCATGGTGGCCGGCCCATACCTAATTCCCAATGAAAGATCAGAAGTTCAGGAATACATACTAAGTTTGGGGCTAGCCTGGTCTACATGATACCCTATCTATAAAACAATTTAAAAAATAAATAAATAAACCTGAAGTAGTGAGCTTGGCATAATGGCACAGCCTGCTATGCTAGTACTGAAAGGGAGGCAGGACAATAAGGAGTCCAAGGTCGGCCCCAGCGATATAGCAAATCCAATGGCAGCCCAGGCTACATGAGACCCTGGCTCAAGGAAAAATATGGGGCAGGTTACACTACTGGGTAGCTCAGCAAGAAAGACAAAGAGGCATTTTCATAGCTGGAAACCCTGCCAGACCTCAGTAGAGGGAACCACTATCATGGCAAGCGCCATCCCGGACAGTGGAACCCTGAGCATCTCATCTCAGGGGTTTTTATTGATACCTAAGCTCCTCAAGTGTTCCACTGATAGCGCGTGCAGATCATAAGCAATCAACCATCTTTTACATAAAGCTAACACCTGCAGACAATACAAAAATGCCAAGGCTTAGGCAGCCCTTCCCCCAACAATGCACAAAACAACCATTTCAAACATAACTGGAAATAAACTTCTGAAAAAGCAGAGGGGTGGAAACACTGCAGGATTTTGTGTATTATCTAGAAGCAGTTGAATCATGGGGGTAGTACTCTGCTCTAGAAAGACAAAGTCAGCTGCTCACAGAGTCCTTCATTTCTTCAATGAAGGAAAGATACTCTCCAGAAACAGCTGACCCCAGATCACCCCCAGTCAACCCTGGCTTGCAAGAGCAGAAACTTGCATTCTCCCATTCTGCACCTTGTTTTCCTCTCCGTCTAGCAGATCCAAATGTATGTGCATTTTACTGATTCTAAAATACACATTTCAGCATCTCTGAAATTCTAACCCGGTTACAGATCCTGCCTTGGGTCTTTGCACTTTGTAACTATGGATCCAATTTACTCAATAACTTATTAATGAAAAAGTGTTATTTACCTCTCTAAGGAATATTTACCCAATTTTCTTAAGGAAGAGATTAATTTTCCAGCAAAAGTTTTCAATTAAAACAATCAGCTAAGCTCTGCTACTACTCTGAAATGAACAACTTCTTTTTCTTTTAAAAGTACATTCTCATGAGCTGGGCATGATAGCGTGGGCCTGTAATCCCAGGACTAAAGACATGGAGGCAGGAAGATTAGGAGTTCAAAGTCACCCTCAATAGTGAGTTCAAGGTCAGCTTGGATTACAGGAGACCCTGGTTCACTCAAACAAACAAAAAGTATATTTTCGTTAATATACAGAGCAGGTACCAAAATAAACAATGCTTGAGATTTACTATACAGAGTCACAAAGAAAGCAAGCTATGAAGAGCCTGCATCTGCTTTTCTCATTTCTAACAGTACCTATATTAACTAAGCTGTTTGAGAATAAACATTAGCTCTCATATTTAATTAAAACAATTCCACAAAATATGCATCTTAGTATCCACTTTATATGAAACTAAAATGAATGGTGGGATTAGATACGCACTCAATGGATGATAGACTTGGAAGCCAGCTTGGCTTCCCACGTAGGGCAAAGGGTGTGTCTGTGAGAACTGTGACAACTACAATGGATCCTCAGAAGGATCATTTAAATCATTGCTAATCCAGCTCCAAGTAAACCCTTACACTATTCTTAAAAGTTTGCTAAGTCAGTTTTTAATCTAAATCAAGACCAAAAGAATCTCACTACTGTTCTGCTTTTATCTCCATTGCTGTGATAAAACACCAGAAGTGACTTAGGGGAAGAGGGATACCTGGCTTATAGGGCATACCCCATCGCTGAAAGAAGTCACAGTAGGAACCCAAACAGGATCTTAAAGCAGACGTCATGGAGGAATCCTGCTTACTGGCTCACTTGACTCTTGCTTAGTTAGTTTTCAGACACAGTCCAGGACTACCAACATAGGGATTGTCACACAGCCCAGGACTACAGACATAGGGATTGTCACACAGCCCAGGACTACCGACATAAGGATTGTCACACAGCCCAGGACTACAGACATAGGGATTGTCACACAGTCCAGGACTACAGACATAGGGATTGTCACACAGTCCAGGACTACAGACATAGGGATTGTGCCACCCACAGTGGCCAATGGGATGGCAATGAGTCATCAAGGCAAGCCCCTACAGACATGTCCACAGGCCAGCTGATCTGGGCAATCACTCTATTGAACTTCCCTTCTCAGAGATTCTAGGTTGTGTCAAGTTAACAAAGCTAATACGACGATATTCAAATAAAATGATTTGCCTTAACTAATTGGATGGTATTTATTATACTTATATAGCGATCTGTAATACAGACGCCCCCAGAGCTTCATAGGCACCCAAATCCTGTTCTTATTTTGCATGCAGTAAAGTGACTTGGGTCATATGCTTAAAGGGAGAAGACTCCTTATCCCATTCTCCGCTCAGCACTAACAAGTTGACATCTTAATACTCAAAATTGCATGTGTTGTTTATCTGTTTAACAGTAACCTTATTTTCACAAATGTCATCAAATAAAAAGAAAATCTCATTAAATAAACCTTACTTTCTCTTGAAGAGATTCGGATTGTCTGGGCTATGTAAACAAAATCATCTCCACTTACTGACTTACTGACTCTACAAGTTTTTAATGAAGATTCCTTACACTGTGTCAAAAACTTCCTCATAAACTTCTAGAGTAATCTGGTTTTGAAAGCTCACAAATTGTTTTATTTCCGGTACTCCATTTTTCACCAGTAATTAGCATCCAACAAAATACAGCTAGTCATTTAATAAGATTTACAAAACTGAAATACTTACATGCAAGCCTACATAAACACTTACAAGATTGGTGATCACCTTTAGATGACTGAGAACTGTCATCCTCTTCTGGAAGCCTCACAAAAATAAATGTCTTCTCTTGAATGGAGACCGGTAGTGTAGGATTATCAGATAATTTTATATTTAGTTCTCCATCAAATTCTGGAAACTGACGTCTGGAGATTCTTAAATAAAGATCATATATGTGTGTGTGTAATATATATATGATATACTATATATGTAAATATTTTACATAAAATATACATTTAAAATAAAATATATCAAATAGTCATATGAAAATATATACATTATATATATATGTGTGTATGTGTATGTGTGGAGAGAGAGAGCATGAAATGTGTCTTCACGCATGATTCAAGCTAATGTCTTCATAATAATTCATACCTGTTAGTGGGTGATAGAAAGGGCCGTGCAGACATATACAACAGCCAATTCATTTTATAATAGAATGGGAATACTATAAAGTTTCAGTATTTTATTAAACAATCACTTCCCTACTATAAGCCAATTAAAAGAATCAGAAAAGAATTGATCTAAGCACCATGCTGAGAACAAGACCACTAAATAGCAAAGGAATCTGGTCTTATCCTAACTTTCCAAATGAGTAACATGAGGTGTAGTCAAGTTTCCTGGGCTACCGAGGCCACCAATGTAGGAGGCAGGGGCCTGGGATACAAATCTGGGCCCAGTGGCTCCATATCTCTCTGTGTAAGTTACCTAGCACTGAACAGAGTCCTTTCCTTTGCTTCTCCTTTGCTCTGTGTTCTGTGTACTGTGTGTGTTCCCGTCTTCCCAGACGAGCCAGGCTCCCACATCAGCCTGCTTGCTCTGCCTCTTCATCTTTCTTTCTGTCATATATTTTCCAGCCAACCATGGGAAGACACAGCACGATTCGGATGCCTCATGGTAACAGAACCTCTCCTGAGTTTTCTGAGTCTAAGAACAGACTTAGCAGAGGAGCCAGAGGTGAATGTGCCCTTCCGTGGCACCTTGGCCATCTCCTAATAAGAGCTGAAAGGAAACATGGAAGGAATTGGCTGTTCTTGCTGGCCACATCTCAGAGTTAATCTGGAAATTCCTGGTAATCAACATGGATTTCCTGTTTGGCTTGTGACCCAGGAAGTAAAACACTTCCCCTGGTACGTCACAGAGATCCTAAAGTCAGTAATATTGCAGGATGGTGATATAATTAAAGTGATGACCAAAGGCATATCTTTAAAAAAAAAAAGATACTGAACAGGTTACTAAAAAGAGTTCCTAAGTTTTAGATAAAATCAAATTCTAACCAAATAAGCTTTAGTTTCTTCCAGGTGTGACAGACTTTAAAAGGATCTATCAAAACTGAGGGAGCCTTTGAGTAGTATAAGCAGAAAAGTTATAGGAAAAGAATATTACATACCCAACTCCATTATTCTTGATGCTTGGACAAAAGTCCACCTCAACTACCCCATCCCTACCAATCCCTACTGTTCCCAACATCCAATCCAGGGAGGACAGGGGCATACAAAACTACATTTTGGTATGTTTAACTTTCTGGTGACATACAACCAAGAAAATGTACAAATAGCAAAAATGGAGTTCATCAAAGGGAGTCAAAATCAAAGATAAAATTTGATCCAGTAAATGAAGCCATGTCTTATTATTCTGTGGTCCCACTACACCTACAGATTTGAGTATCTTCTTAAAAGTCACTAAACAGTAATAATCTCAATTCTCCAACATACTGAATATGGGGAAACCGAACACCTGATCTCCGAGATAAACACCAATGGTTTATACAAAAACTAAGGAAAAGAACTCTTTTCCATTGAAGAGTGGACGCCTTGGGAGATATCAGAACTCGTCTCAAAGGTCAAATCCTATATTTACTTTTTTTGCTCTGGGCTTTTCCTCCCACAGAAAGTATCAGAAATTTCTTTTCCAATTCTCATTTGAATATAAGACTTATTTCTAAGTCTCCGTCGCCCTGGGCATAGCCAAGACTCTAAACTTAACACAACTTTAATTCACCTACAGCTATCCCTGAGGATAGGCAGGAGATGGTTTCAGAATCTTCCTCTGATAAGCGGATCTCAAGCCCCTATATACAACGGCACAGTAGTTTCATATAGCCTCCTACTTATTTTAAATCATCTCTAGATTATTTATGATACCTATGCAATGGAAGAGCCATATATGGTCATTACAGTGTATCGTTTAGGATATAACAAAGAAAAGAATCTGCACATGTTCAACGCCTGTGCCATTTTTTCCAAATATTTTAAATCTCTGATTAGTTGAATGCATAAATGTGGAACCCAAAGATACAAAGAGCCAGCTGTATGATATAGTCAAGAACTATATCTATTCTTAAATTTTAACAATAGTTTATGGTGGAATAGTAATAAAAGATATTAACTTCAGTTTCCTAACTGTGGCCACAGGCATATACTTAAAGGATAGAACAGGTTTGCTAAAAGAACATAGTAAATGCATTGTACTAAATCATTCTGATTCAAAAGCTTTAAAAACAATAATAAACAAACAAAAACCACTTCATTCCTAATACGACAGAGATAAAATACAGAATTTTGTAACTGTTTTCTGAAGCTGTAACTGATTCCTGACACTGTGGCTGCCTCTGAAACCTTATTTGTTTGGAGTCAACTGTAACTGTTACCTTTTACTCATAACGGAACTCCGCCTCCCATTTCTCCTGCTCGGCCCCAACTGCTACTGAGACAGATTCTTAACTTGGAGCTTTTTAAGCCCCTAGCTCTAGAAGATTATAAAGGAAAAGAGAGAAAGCAAGAAATCTTTACAGCCCCGTCTGGCTGTCTTTATCTGTCTAAACCTGGAGAACTGGACTAACCTCTAGAATCTTCTGTCCCACTAACTGTCCCTAACATGCTTTCCCATCCACGTCCTCTGCCACTAACTGACAATTCCAACTGCCACACTCTCTTAAATAGAGCTTCTAAGCTGTCCCTGAAATTCAACCAGCATGTAACCACAAGGAAGGCTGCACAGTACAAAAAGACTTCTGGGCAAAGAGTTCTACTACAGAATTTCATTGTATTATACCTGGTAGCATTGTCCACAATCAGCTGAGACTCTGTCCTATGGTTCGTCCTTAGCTCCATGGCACACTGTCTTGACTTAAGTGTCTCAAAAACATCCTGTAGCATGTTGCCGGGTTCAATACTGGGTAACTGTCTCACATCACCTGAAGGGGTAGGGGCGTAAAGATCTTATTTAACTAGGATTCTAAAATTTGGAAATTGTTTTTATTCTGCTGATTGATATATAATATAATCCTACTTTTTGTAACTTAGAAAACAAGCTTCTGAAGTGTTTATTTAGAATCATTAAAGGAAATTAAATATCCTGGGAGGAGTTAGAAGGAATGAGGAGTAAATATGATCAAAATATACTATACGAAATTCTCAATAACAAAGGAAATCTTAACACGAATATTGCACTCAAAAAGGAATACTAGATATTTTTAAAAGTCAAATTAAGTTGTATACAACATAAAAACGTGTGTGAAAATACAGCAAGGGGACAAATTTTTAACTGATCTTCTTTCATAACTGTGACCCAGGAAAACCCCTGGGAACATATACTTTAGAAAATGTTAAAAACTCAGACCTCAGATATCTTGTATGTGGTCCCTTATTCACTCTGGCTCATTGTGCTACGGAATCTGGGGAAGCCGTAGCCTCAACTGCATTAAATGAGTCTACTAAGCACAAAATGAATAAGCTGAATGGATGTAAAAATAAACAAAGTCCAGCCACCTAATGGCGGTGCTTTAGACTACGAAAATCTTAGCATGATATGAAACGCAAACTCTAGAGAAAAATATATACTGGGTAACAACTGGGGGAACACTTAGGACATTAACAGAATCAGCTGCTTATCAAGTATCCCCAAATGCCTAAAATAAATGGTTTTTATATACAATCCCATTACCATTAAATCACAGAATCGACTGATCACTAAAACTCTACAGACTCTAACTAAATCTCATCAGATTAAGAAGCTGGCAAGACCTAATTTGAGTTATTAGCTTAGAATCATAAAATTACTGTAAAGTGGTCTATAATTCAGACTTTTTATTATTTCCAAATGATCTACATCCAGATTTATTCTGACGCTGACATTTTTATTATTTTAATAGCTATTACTCAAGCAATAAGCAGTAACTTGTCACACCCTGTCTCATTCATCCTAGCCCACTGATACACTGGCCAGAAGACCAACCAGGCTGGTAAGGCGGACAGTCAGGGCTAACTCAGCATAGCTCTGGTACGGGATGTAAGAAATACTTTCCACTTGCAACAAATAGAAGCCTGAAATGGCATTCACAACATGCTACCTGCTATACTTTGAACTGAATGTGCACATTCTGAAGTATGTCAACTTACCAAGGATTATAAGCTTGGCAAGTTTGGAGTGCTCACACAGTAACTTTAAAACTGATTTGAAGATTCCTACAGACACCAAACTCCCTTCATCCACAACCAGAACTCTAACTGTAGAGAATTTCCAAGGCTTGTCACTCCCGTTTTTCTTCCACAAATAGAAGCTATAGTTGACCTATAAGTAAAGTATGCATATAAAAAAACAGGTTAGAAATTAACAAGCATGTGATTTTAGATAAAGCTTACATGATAGGGGCAGGGAAAGTTACAAAGACATAAGGCAAAAGCAAAAAAAGTAAAGAACATACCAGTTATAGGGATGTAGGAATAAATGCGCACACACACACACACACACACACACATACAAAACACAGATAAATTTTAAAATATCAAACTGCAAAAGGCTCAGTTAAAAAAAAAACAAAACCCTCAACTCTCCCACTGCTTGAGAGCAGAGACATTTCTCTACTTCTCATTCCCGATAAACCTCTTGGCTTTCTGATATATTCCAATCCTTTCTCTCACTATAAAACCACAACCACTAAGAACGACAATTCAGCTAACAACAGTATTCATAACATGGTTGTTTTTAAAAATACAGATGATTTAATGAGAAGATGTCAACATACCACTGTCAAAGCTCAAACTCTCTGTCTGAAGTTTGCATTATTCTACAGTACACAGAGTTCACTCCAACCAGTGTCACCCCAAACCTTCTACACTCAATGATCATTCTCCTGACGCCTCTGGAAAGTTTTTCCTCCTCACCTGAGCCCCTTCTTCAGAACATGCGTAACAGGACAGTTTGGGACTCTGCCCTTCAACTCTTTAACTACTGTCACTTGTAAAGTACTCATTCTTGCAATCATATGACATTATTTCAAGTTTCTGATAGGTGAGTCTGAGCTGGATGGAAGAGATGAAGAAGTACAGCAGAGAAGGAAGTGCTGAGCTCCACGGAGTTTTCATTCTACAACAGAGAAATTTGTGTCTTCCAGCTCCAGTGCTCCAGGGAACGGGGACATTTCTGTAACCAATCCTCATGAGAAATACATATGTGTACGGAGTTGAACTACAATACATCATTAGGCATACGCTTTGATTCCACTGACATTTGCTCAAGAATATCCCAAAGAAGGAAGAAGCAATATTCCACTTTACTTTCTGAGCTCATGTCCATTTTCATTATAAACTCAGAGATACGCTCACAGATAGATGCTCACAGATAGGCTGTCCTGAGAAGGACTGGCCTAAATGACTGGCTATTACAGAATAAGGACCCAAGAGACATTTAACAAGAACAGTAAGCCCCATTAGCCACGGGAGATAAGCTCCAAGGAGAATAGCAAATCCTCTAACAAGCACTACGACTCTGTAATAGCTGATCTGATGGCAGAAATGGCCATCAAGTGGCCAACAGGCAGGTAGCCTGAGCAGCACAGATATTGTGAAGAAAGGTGATTCACATCCCCAGCAGGGTCGGATGCAATAAGGTGAGCCTGCATCGCACTGCTCTGAACAGTGTGTAGTTAAACTGGACAAACTGACTTGTGGGTGTTAACAGAGAGTAGAACAACCCGAAAGGGTGACTTGTGTGCCTGCCAGAGTCTGAAACCACCAGGCACCTCTCCTTCCCGGTAGGACTTAACCCTTACCGTGGCTGAACTGACCCCAAAAGAAGCTGAGGATGGAAGTGGAAGTCCAACAGCCACAGAAGGACTCAATCAGTCTACATAATGGAGGCAGCACCTGGAGGCATAGCTTAGACAAAATATAGTGAAGGAGGAACGGGCCTTGCTGCATGCATCCAACGTGGCATTTAAACATCTCCGTCCTGTGCTCATCCAACAGGAGCTGGAGGAGGCTCAGGCCATAGTAGGGAAGAGGGGACGATATACCACAGCTGAAATAGTGATCTGAATCCCAGCTTTGGGACCTTGAGTGGCAGTCAGAGCAGCAGAGGGAAACCCTTGCTCAGCTGCAGCAGGAATCCAGAGTTCTAGGAAGTCCTGATGCGGTGGAAGGAGAGGATGGGAGGGGCTACAATGAGGCGGGTGAGTAATGCAGCAACGAATAAAAATGTGAAACCCCTATGTGGGTGGAGGAGGGGCTGACAAACTACTGCGTCTGCAAGCGTGAGTCAGCAGTAGAGCGCCTGGTACGCACAAGACCCCGAATTTCATCTCCAGTGTGAAAATAAAAAGAAAAACTTACAAGCCGATTACTTCTGAATAAGAAGCAAAACTGTCGTTAGGAAATTGTTTATCTACAGGGGAACATGTCAAGGCTTTTACCTGATTCAGCGTGTAAGCTGGAAGATCCGTTTTCTGCCTCAGTAAGCCAGCTGCTTTCCCGGTAGGTGCTGTGAGCAAAACTTCTATAGCCTTGTCCAGCCCTGCTGGACTCTGCTGAGTGAAGGCAAGCCACTCCTCCGAGGCATCCTGGTCTTGCTCAAAATCTTCACAAGCTTGTCGCACTTCTCTTTCTTCCAGCTGTTCCACATGCTTAAAAAGATGGCTAACAATGGTGGTCTTCCCACAGCCACCCTTGCCACTGAGGACGGTCACGGCGTTGGAGCAGATCATTTCCAGTGCGGCCACCTGATCTTGATCCAGTGGGACATCACTGATTTCTGCATTCATTTCATGTTCCCCATTGTTCCAGACACAGTCACCATAGTCCTGTGAGCCTAAAGCACTCTCTTCCTGTTTTCGTTCCATTTCATCTGGTTTCCTTTGCTCTGCTGTATCAGTACTTCCTGAGTCTTTGGGCTTTATGCTGCAAATTGACGCCAGGACGTTCTTCACATCCACTTGTAAATGCCACGGGGGTCTGTTCATCAGATCACATATGGAAGAGGCAATGTCCTGTTCAGCCTGGTAAAGCTCAGAAAGAAAGATCCAGTCCTTCTCATACGTCACCACGCCAAGGTCCTTCAGAAACTCCAGAGACTGACAAGCTTCCTGGAAAGACATGTCCGCCGACAGCACCAAAGTCAAGTCTTGTACTTCAACACATGTGTGCCCGTATTCTCTGCAGATCTGCCTCAGCTTAGAATATATGATCAGCGCATTCTTCTGCAGCGGAGTCATCAGCTGGAGCAGGGAGGGGCACTGACTGAGCGCTGTCCAGCTGGCCTCACAGCACAAAAGCTTCAGCTCTCTGTAGGTTATCTTTAGGAAAACAGAGTTTAAGGTGCCTCATACAAACTACACACATTGATGGATATTATAACTATAGTTGTGACTGTGTTATCTGAAATATTTTCAAGCTCTAGAAAAATATATGTTTTCACAAAATCTGGAGAAAGGTTTATAAGGCTAACACATCTTTTTTTTTTTTTTAACTGCCTTGTAGGTAGGCAGTTACACAATTTTCAAATCACAGTTTTCAATGTCAAACAATGTTACATGGCTTAACACACACACACACACACACACACACACACACACGAATCCCCTGACTTACTCTTTACCAGGTCTCCTAAACATCACTAATATTCTCTTCCTCCGGAATTGACTTCCACATTTTAAGTCATTCATCTTTTTTCCTTGACTGTGTAAAAACCCTTTAAGATAAGAATTATTAAATCCCCACTATAGAAATGCTTTATAAGAGCTTGTGCCAGCCATTAGCTTGACTTTTCTTGTCTGTGCAAAGAGTTGTAGCACACATTTTATTAATAGTCTCATGGAGAGACCCTTCCTGAGGCCTCCACGCCCTTTATGGCTTAAGAATGCTGAAGTCCCTACTCTCACAGAATGTGACTACATTTTGTAGACAGGACCTTCAAAGAGGTGACAAGCGTTAAATAAGACCACTACACTAACAATGCTATCAGAGTGGGCCTTAAACTCCTAAGACCACTGTCGTTTGGTGAGGGGAAGATTAGTACACAGAAGTAAGCTATGCTTCAACGCCCTAGGTGAACTCTCCCTGCAGAAAAAAGACTGGATATAAAGAAAACTTCTAGATACTAACATGCAAATAAGAAGAGACCTGTATCCTAATGAATGATAGATCACATGACCAGGGGTGATCACTGCCTCACGTTCCTCTGATGTCCTTAAGACTAGAGCCCCTTGGGAGAAGAACATCAAGAGGCGCCTTTATTTTCTTGCTAGGATGTGAGGCAGTAATCACTTAATTCTCATACTCGAGGTCACTCAACTGCATCAGTTGTTTCCGTTTGGAAAACATTGTATAGCTATGAAGATTTAAGAGGTATATTTAACCCTAACATCACTCAAGCCTTCCAGTACCACTTTCAACTCTTCATCTCTGACAATAAGACCAATGAGCAAGCAAATAACAGCGTGACACATCTTGAGAATATCAAAGTCTTCAAAAGTTCATTCTGGTAAATGTAAGACTGCACTGCAGAGCAGAATGGACTCAGCAAATTCCTAAGAAATTTTGTCTTCAGTGAGACTGACATTCACATCACAAATGGCAGCTGTGTGACAGAAAAGCATGTCTTATCATATTATGTAGTTAAATTAATAGTGATAATCTGAATGGCATACATCTTGTTTCTTGTTTTCTGTTTACTATTCAATTGACTTTATAGTTGTGTCAGAACTATAGCCCTAAGACATCTACGTTTACCTGTAACACTCAATAAAAAATCCAACACTAAATCCACATATATTCTCCACATAAATTCAAACATTGCCAAACTTGAAGAACTCTGCCTTATATAAGATTACTAAGAGATGAAAAAAAAAAAAATGTCTTACTTACTTTTCTAAATCCAAGCTTCCATGGTTGAGTATCTAATATCTCTTCTATCTTCTTCAACACCTCTTCAGAACTTGAGCTGATGAGCTTTCTGAAGTGTCGAGGAAAGAGAGCTGGAAGGAATTCCATGACTTTTGGGAACTGCAAAGCTGTCATTACACTTATAAATGGGACTGCCGAAGATCAGGAAAGAACAAATCAAAACACATCAGTGAGCCCAGAAAGACAAGCTTTCTCTCTTAGCAAAACCATAAAAAGACACCTAAGTCAGGAAGCTTAAGCAATTTACCTGAAGCACTAAGGAAATTAATAGAACAATTTCTACCAAGACAGTTTCTTTCTTTGTTATGAACACCAAACTTTCTGTTCTTTTGTTATACACTGGATGCTTCTTTGTGATTGAATTATCCTTCTCTCTGTCCCTGAAAGCTGTTTTCTTGCCCCATGTTGAAGTGCTGCTTGTTACTAAATTCTGAAGCCTGTTCTCTTGCCCCAACTGCCACTGAGACAGAGTCCTAACTTGTAACTGATTCCTAACTTGTAACAGATCCCCACTGTGCCTTTTACCCTGTAGCTCTAAAGAGACAGGAAAAAGAGAAATCTTCACCACTCTTGCAGGTAGCCTTTAAAAATAGAAAGGTAGAGAGAAAGATTCATTGCCCTTTTTGGCTGTCCTTAGCTTAGAGAACAGGAGCTGCTCACATCTCACAAGCCATCCCGCCGACTACCACTGCCAGCTCCTACTGCCTCCTTTACATCCTAAGCTGTTCCCACAAGTCTAAGCAGCATGCAGCCGTAAGGAAAGCTGCACAGGACAGAAAACTTCTTCGCAAAGTTTCCGCTATACTTCCCCCTTTTACTAAACTGTAAGTTGTACAATATTGATTACTTTTTCTCTGAGGCCTTCTGCTAGACCATCTCTTCGCCTTTCTAGTCTTTTGGAGTTTATCCTTAGCATTAATACATGCATTACTAACAGAAAGCACAAGACAGGATTTTTATTTCCCTTGTATAAACTAGAAGACAACACTTTTATGATTCTGGCTCTCAAAAGTACTGTTACTTCGGAGGCTGAATGTGGTTTGGGCTGTTCGCCTTCTTTGCAGGTTGGCATAAAGTCAGTTTAATTGATGAGCTATTAACATACAACACACATGGATCCATTTTCTACAGCATAAAAATGCTGTAGGGATCTTCACGTTTCAAGGAACTCTGATGTTCAATGATATTATTTAAGACAACAGTTTTTTTCAATGTTATGTCCACTGACTTCTTTGCATAGAGACAGCCTATTTCCTTGAATGACTGGAACTTTGGCTTGAAGGTGTTTTCCTTTGGTTTTTGTTTGCTGTAAGTGTTCACTTCTTCTAAAAGGGAGGCCACAATCTCCTCAGGACTAATGCACTGTCAGCCATTGTACAGGTCATGGGAAGTCTTAGGACTCTTGGAGGTTGTGTCATATTTGCAGTGATTGGCATTTTGTGGGCCATCACTCTCATTATCTTTTCCTGGAATCTTCGGGTAACTGCCAGCCAGCTGTTCCAAATCAGTCATGGGGAGATTCACATGGGGACAGTTTGCTGTTAATAACTGATTGATATCATCATTACTTTGTATCAATGGGCCTGGCTATTTTCTAATTAGTTCTAATGGGTGTTGCACAAAATGAAGGTAAAGGAATTCCAGATTGTAGCAGACCCATAGGCTGAATCACCTGGTTCATGGCCCTCAAATCAGTTAACATGCTCCATTTTCCACATGTTTTCTTTATAACGAATACGGGTGAATTCCATGGGCTGGTAAACTCTTCTATATGCAGAGCCATTAACTGCTCCTCTATTAACTGTTCAAATGCCTACAATTTTTCTTTTGTTAAGGGCCACTGCTCCATCCACACATACTTACTAATTAACCATTTTAAGGATAGGGCAGTTGGTATAATTTCAGCAGTGCCCCCTTTATAAATTTGGAATCTCAATACCTGTTAAGTTTTGGACAACCTGTACAGCCTGTGCATTGCCCTTATTAAGAGCATCTTCCCTTTGAAACTTTATTTTATGTACCTTTTCTGAGATAGAAGAGGTATTAATCTGAGCTCCCCATTGTTCCAATAAATCTCTTCCCCATAAATGTATAGCTCTATCAGGCACATAAGGCCTTAACTTTCCTTTTTGGCCCTCAGTTCCCACACTTGTAATCCATTTCACACTTTGCTTTATGTGAGATAATTTCCCATCCCTATAAGCTGTGTGGATACTTCCTGAAGAGGCCAACTTGAATTCTATGACTCTTGGGAGATTTTTGTTACATACTCACCTGTGTCTACCAACCTTTCTATTTCAATGTCATTTATTTGCATTTTTAATATTGGCCTTTTATTGTTAATGACAGTCTGACAGAACAGTCATTTCCCAGTGTTTCCAACCCCACCTGCTCTTTCTACAGGGACGGCTTTTCTTTTGATACAGGGGAACAGTAACTGCTGCACAATCCTATCTCCTGCATTAAATTTCAGGTCTCTTGATACACAGGCCATGATTTTAATTTCTCCTTTAAAATCTCCATCTGTAATTCCAGGACGCACAATGCATCCCTTTAATGTCAAATTGTTCCTATCTAGGATCATTCCTACTGTCCCTGGGGGAAGAGGACTATAAACTCCAGTAGCAATTTTATAGCATTGAACATTCTGGGATATTGTAAACTGTCTGTGTACAGTCAGATCTAGCACAGCACTGCTTCAGTAGCATGCATCAGATCCCAACACTAAGTTTGGGTTTTTCAGTCTGCATGCTACCCCAGTGTGGACAGGCTACCGAGCTCATCCCCCTGTGCCATTTCCCATGGCAAAGAATTCCCCTGTATATCTCTCTTGGACCTAAACTCATTTTAGTGTCGACCCTTTCCACACCATCTGCATACTTCCAGAAATTTGTTCCTTTTTTTTTTCTGATTAATATGTAAAGAAACAGTTGTCTTTATAAGCAGCTTGATCACAGTCTCCTTTGCAAGTTGATGTGTCTTCTGTAGCGAAAGAATCAGACATTTTGGTATTTCAGCCCTCTAATTATAGCTTGCCCTACTACAGCAGCCGTGTTAAGTATTAGAACCAATGTCTGCAGTAGCTTTGACCCATTGATACAATGGTGTAGAATTTGCTTTTAATGGCCTCAAAATTTTCTTACAGTCTGTGTTGGCATTTTCAAACGCACGGTACCAAGCAGCACCTATCTCTCTTCAAGGTCTGAGATGGCTCTATTTACTGTTGCAGATAATCTTTACAAAAAGTCTGTGAATGCTTCACTTAAGCCCTTGATTTTTGTGTATGAAGTGAGCTTTTCTAGTTCCTCTACTTTTCCCCAAGCTCATCAAGCTGCTAAATGGCACTGTTCTATGGTCACATCATCAAACTGAATCTGTTCTTGTAATTCAGCATATGCACTCTCACCAGGGAGCTGATTTTGGTTTATGCTTATTTCCTTAACCCTATTCTATTGTTTCATATTTGCTGCCTCTTCTCTCTACCAAGTTAACCACTGAAGCTGAGGACCTGCCTCTAGTATAGCTGATATCAACCCTTTCCAATACAATGGGACTATCTGGTGTTCCAGTGCCCAGTTATTCAGGACCTGCTTTACATAGGGCGAGTATAAGCCATAGAACACCATAGCTTCCCTCAATCTCCTTAAATCACTCATTTCTATGAGATGCCATCCTGTTTCATTATAACTTTGGGGATTATCCTCATCAGCTGGAATATGCTGGATCACTACTCGAAATGCTGAAGGTGACTTCCTGACCCTAGGCTGCCTTTTCTGATCATTCTCCTGTATAGACTCTTCCCTTATTTTCCTAACAGGACCATCATCCTGTACAGTCTCATCCCTTTTGTCTACCCAGGGGAAAATCTTTCTGTCACTGGGAACAAGCCCAGTTCCTCACTTTATGCTCTCAGTTCCTCAATTTTTCCTTTTTCCACCCTTTCTAATTCCTCCATATTTCTTTTAATAGCCTCACCAATTCCTTTTTTTCTAATTCCCCCTTTATTTCTTTTAGTAATACTGCCAGTTTCTTTTTTATTATTTCATTTGTCAAAGAGAAAGAAATAATTGAGCCCTTCCCTTCTCCCTTTTGGTCTATTTTTCCAGTCTTGGCACTTTCTAATATCCTTTGAACTCTTCTAGTTGTATAGCCACCTCCTTAACCTTTTTTGAAATGAAATAGGAGCAAAAGAAGAAAAGGAAAAAGCAAATCAACACTGAAAGCATAGTGATGTATATCCCAATGGTAATAAACACTATAAAAACTTTGCTTGCCTCTTGAACACAAACATTCATCCCTTCTTCCTCTGCTTATCCCTCTACTACATTTGAAATCAAATTTCCCACTAACCCTCTTTATCCTTATTCTCCTGCCCCTCATTTGGACACCATCTGTAACTGTATGTTGTTCTCTTGCACCACATTGGAATGCTGCTTGTAACTGAATTCTGAAGCCTGTTCTCTGGCCCCAACTGCTACTGTGACAGATTCCTACTTGTAACAGATTCCTAACTTGTAACTGATTCCTAATTTGTAACAGATTGCCACTGTACATTTTTTACCCTCTAGCTCTAAAAGGAGACAGGAAAGATAGAAAGAATTCTTCACCACTCTTGCAGGTGGCCTTTAAAGATAGATAGATAGATATATAGATAGATAGATAGATAGATAGATAGATATAACTATTTACTGCCCTTTTTGGCCGTCCTTATCTGTCTGAAGTCTGGAGAACAGGAGCTCATAGAGAACTGAACTACCATCTCTTAAACCATCCCACCAACTGTCAACTGCCAACTGGCCACTGCCTCCTTTATATCCTAAGCTGTTCTCAGAAGTCCAAGCAGCATCCGATCATAAGGAAGGCTGCGTAGGACAGAAAACTTCTTGGCAAAGTGTCCTCATACACGTCTTAGTCTTTTGTTTTGTTTGCAATATAAACATAAAAACCTTTTAATGCATCTTATAAGTGTAAATTTAAAACTAAGCATAAAAATAAATCATTTACACATTAACCTTTACAATTATTTTCCCAATTGTAACCATGATTCTTTTGTCCTCAAAGTCATTTTGATGTGACACAAAATTCATTTGCTTTAACTAAGAAAGGAAAAGCCTTCTGTATACTGATGTCCCAGATCGAAAACCACATTTTAAAGCTAGTTTAAGTCATTCAGAATTGAAATATTTCTAAAATAGGCTATTCCAAAACTATCTTTTCTCTTGAGTCTTTTTAAAAAGACTAACAACTGAATTTCATCTTAATGCCTCAAGGTACTCTCTGTAAACCCAAAAGTCAAGAGACAGAACTACAATTTCAGGGTGGAATCTCCAAGGTCTTGAAGATTCCCATATAGACTCCTCCAGTGCTCCAGGAGAGGAACCCCAAATGCAACATAAGTACATTTTCATCAAACTGACTTCAAAGAGGACCCAGGTATGCCCAAACTTTGACACTTCAACACGTTGTCACCTAAGAAGTTTACAACTGAAAACCATGCAACTGAGTCACAAATAAATAAATCTCATGTCTTAAGTAAGGCTATGATTTTACCTTGGGTTATGTTCATGGCCTGCAGGCTGTGGGAAGATTTCGTGTCCTTGATCTGAAATGCTTGGTAGAAATATTTGGGGATTTTTTTATCATAAACTAGAATATTTACCTATTTTATAAGAAGGCTTGGAGATGGAATCTAAGCCTAAATATACAATCCATTTATTTCCCAAATGCACCTTAAACACTCAGGCTGGAAGTAACACTGTAAAATATTTTTAATAATTTTGTGGATGAGACACAGTTTGTGCACATGAATCAGAAAGTGTCACCCACAGTATCATGACTATATTCAAAAAGTTTTAGATTTTGGAGCATTTCTGATTTTCTGATGATGGATGCTCATTTTCTCCCTTGTCAAGATGTGGCAGGAATTAACAGTCAGAACACTCCAGTCCCTGAACGTATGGATGACACAAAAATTCAGAGATAAAAGTCGCACTCACATTTGTTCTCCACAGGCATTCTCGTCTCATCATCCAGTAGAGCGTCCTGCTCCCTCTTTGTGGACTGTGTTTTATCTTTCTTTTCAGTTTCTCTGTAGAATATTCTTAATGTTTCCCGAAGATTTTCAAAGTTTAGATTTTCATAGCTTGACACTTCATTTACCCATTTTAAAAATTTATCTATGCATTCAGGGGCAAAATCACATTCTTTAAGAAAAAGCGAACAGATATGTTTTTGATCTGGTGGCGACATATCAGACTGTAAAAAGTATGATGGAAATCCTTGAACATAATAGCTCCTGGATCGTTCAGGCTTTACTACCTGGACTTTCACTCGCCACCAAGGACCTCTGAGTGGGAAACGTCCATACACGTCACATTTCTCTTTAGTATATTCATCAGGAATAGAAACTAAAGGGGGGGAGAGAACAGGAAATTTATAAATGTTTCCCCCGATATTTACTTCTCTCTACTCTCCGCCAAAACACACACACAGGTAACACCCCATACAGACACCAACCCCACTACTGTTAACACTTCACTCTGCCTGCCTCTTTCTATGACTCCCTGTCTACAACAGGACGCTGCTGCTTCTATGCACTTTAGAAGTAAGCACAGTGCAGACCACAGGTCTGCTCTTCTAAATCCAGTATACCGACTACCAACCGTGGCTCACCACAGGACCTCTTTGCACAAAACTGTTCAGCTCCCTCAACTGTGCTTGCTTCTCCTTGCTGGTCCCTACATTTACTACAGAGTTCAGCCATGTTCAGTCCCTCACCCAAGCCTTGTCTGAATCTCACGAACACTCCTTCTCTGGGTGCTGTCTGGTATTCCTTCTAAGCACTAAGTTGTAGTTTCTTCTGGGATTAAAGGATGGCTACCTAGCTCATGAGTGGTATTTCCACTGAGATGACAACCTCATCATCTTCTCTACCTGGGGTGTCCCGGTACCAAATGCTGGCCAGGACAACCAGTTGGTAATGTCCCACCTAACCTGCACTTCCATCAATATGTAGTCCTTTGCATTTAAACACAAATTAAGAAAAACTTGAAATTCAGGTCCTCATTTGCACTAGCCCTGTTTCAGTTGTCAATAGTCAGTGCCTCATGTGCCACACATGATCAGCAGTAATTATTGTACTACACTATGTAAATACAATGTGTGCATGTATGTGTCTGTATGCATGTGTGCATGCATATGTATGTGTGAATGTGTATATGTATGTGTACGAGTGTAAGTATGTGTATGAGTGTGTGTGTGAATGGACATGTGTATGTTATGCATATGTATATGTGCATGTGTGAATGTGCGTGTGTATATATATGTATCTGCGTATGTGCATGTAAGTGTGTGTATACATGTAGGTGTATGCGCCTGCATGCATTTTTCTCAAAGTTGCTAAAGAACAATTCCATCTTTGATTCAGGCAGGGCAGTGTAATAATTAAAAGATTCTGCTTCTGGATGGGAATATGGGCACCTATCTATTTCCTCAGTTGTAAAACTACCTCCAACAACAGTTAACATCACATGAGATGGTGCTTGTAAAAAGCAAGCTTAACTTACAGTATGTGCTCCAAGTCATTGTTATTATCACTGTTATTACTTCATGTTAAGAACGATGAGGTAGCCAGGCCTCGCCATTCCACAAGTCTGTCCGCTGCAATGGGCACCGGGATCTCAGCAATGAGAATCGAAAAGTACTTCTTTGAACCCTGCACCCCAGCCCAGCGAGAGTTTGCTCACCTCGGACGCGCCCAGGGAGGCCGCCGGCCTTGATGCCCCCGCTGCAGAGCTCCTCGGCATCCACAAACTCCGAGTCCTGGTCCTCCTCATCCTCCTGCGCACAGTCCTCCTCGTCGTCCTTGGCCGGATGCAGAGGACCCAGCAGCTCTCGCAAGGTAAGACACTTCCCAGCCATGCTCTTCTATGGAAATTTAGCCCAAAACAATTCCGGAAAACCCCGCGCGGCGCACAAGGTTGCAACCGGCCAATCAGCTCCGCCACCGTGAGCCCGTCAGCTTCCGGGAACGCCCAGGAGCCGATGATGCGGGGGGGGGGGAGGGGAGGGGGGGCGTGGTCTTGAGCCGCTGACGCTCTCAGAACTGCAGGGCAAAGCAACTTTCTTTTTTGTTGAAAGAAAATCTTACTGAGTTTAAGCAAAAAAGAAAAAAGAAAAAAAGGAAGGAAGGGAGGGAGAGAAGGAGGAAGGAAGCTGGACCAGCCAGGGATATAGTCTGAAATGAAAGTTCAGAGCTCCAACCTCAACTCAAATTTTTACAAACTGTTTAACCTTGAAAACCATATACATTTTTGTGTCAACATAAACGAAAGTTAGTCATAATGTTTAACCAATCATAAACTCACTAACAATCATGGCCAGAGTCGCCATAACCCAGAAATGACAAAACAAGTACCTGACGATCGTTTTGTTTTGGGTTTACAGGTGGGCTCCAAAGGCTTGGAGGCCTTGTGACAAGAGCTCCTCCATTTTAGATTCAGACTCCATGTTAGTTGGCTTAAGTTTAAGTTTCCCTTTCATCTAAATGAGGCCAACTACCAAGGAAACAAGGAAACCACATGTTCCTCGCCCCTCACTTGCCAAGGAAACAAGGCTACAACATATACCTGGCCCTTTACCCTACCTCTCGCTAGCGAATAAAAATAAAGGTCAGTTGCTGCTTCATTGTTCTGCCAAGCTTGGCTAATTTGAGAAAACACCTGTTTTGTATTTTTTCCTTTTATAAGCTGTATGAAATTAACCCTCAGGAGCTCACCCCGTCCCCGTAAGGTGCGTGATGATCCTGGTGCACCAGTAGGCAGCTCTTTTGTTTTCTTGGTGCCTCTTTTCTTTAGCTAAGTAAATCTTGCTTTGGAGTGAAATCGGTGTGTGAGAGTTACTGTCCAGTCATGGACCCCAACTGGGGCTTTTCTCATTTTTCTGGGAACCTGAACTTTGTCTCTATTTTAAAATGGATTTTGCAGTTTAAGATGGCTTTGGCTCCACCATTTTATACCATTTCACAAGTGACTAAGCATATCTGGTGTACTTGGAGTGCAGTGGGATTAACCAAATGGGATCTAGACTTTCCCCACCCAACATTCCAGGAGGTTAGCTGTCCTTGAGCAGGAGAGATTACAGGATTCTGTCTTTCCGTACTTCACTTAAACAACCCCACCCAGCTCTCCAGGAAGTTATCTGTCCTTGTTCTATAGATCTTTTAGGCACAGTAATTAGAATTTAAAACATAACTTTTGCTCTTATACTAAAACTAGCCACCAAGGTCAGTTCCTTTACTTGGCTATTAACTCAGTTCTAATACTGATCACCATGCCTCCTTCCTCAGTCTGCTAAAGGCCAGCAATCAGAAATCCCTGTTGGATACCTTAATTAATATGCCCATTCATGACCCCCAACCTTATCCTGACTTGTCCTCCCCTTTCCTCCTAGTTAAAAGTACATCTGCGAAGTTTTCTCTTTGCTGTTTTTTGTACAAATCAGAAGCAGCCCTCTGTGCTTTTCCTGATTAATAATTGTGCTGAAAATTGATGCTTTGGTGGGGTCTGTGCATAGTCCAAGGTCTGGGAGGGAGCATCTCAAAGGGTGCAAAATTTCCCTCAGTTCCCCCACATTTTCAATCTGAAATTCACCTCTCAAGTATCCATCACTTACATGCTTATGACTTCTGATCTGTTAACTCCTAAGCAAGAGATGGGGCTTGGAGAGCACCTCCCCTTCTGTGCCTAGATTTGCCTGGATTCATCTTGTGCAAGCAACTACAGATATTTTGAGTTCATGATCCATAGTCTTGTCGATATTCTGTATCAGTTTCCTCCAAGACTGTAAGATTCCATCCTTCAGGGAAGCTCCTTAAGACAGAAGGCAAACAACTCAAAATAGTTTCAAGAAGTCCCTGAAACTGAACATATTCATTAGGCCCTTTCTCAAAAACAGTAGATAAGCCAAGTAGCCTAGAGTCAGTCTTAGACAAACCAAGGTGCAAAGAAAACTCTGAGACCAGACCAACTGCCTGGAAGAAGCAGAAACCAGCCAAATTGTATGGAAGAGGTTTAGACCAACTGAGTAACTTGGAAAGGGTACTCTGCAAACAGTTGAACTGTCTGCAAGCTGTGCAGTGTGCTCCAGGTTCCCAGCTTTTGTGAGCTGTCACCCATGCTAGTGAGTCATTTCTGCTCCTGTAAGTAACTCCTCACCCATAATCCTGTAAGTAACCCCCGCCCCAGAAAAAAACCTCATTGGTTCACCACGCTGGACTTTGGTCTGTCATTGGCTCCCTATCTGGAGTGAGAAGACTTGTGTCTTGTGTGTCCCCAGGAAAAGTCTTGTCACATAACAGTCACATCCAGAAGTTTGCATTGTGCAGCACTCCTTATCTGGTTCTTATTCTTTCCACCTGCTCTGCAGAGATGTTCCCTAATGTAGGAGAAAATGTAGGCATGACTTGGCAGCCTTCCTACTTGGCATTCTGCACTTCTGAATAAGAATGGCACACCATGCCCCAGAATCCAGAACACAGAATTCTGAAGTGGCTTGAGTAGCCAGTAGCTGGGCTGCAATGAGTCTGCTCTCCCTGTGCTTCTGCTGCACGGCGACCCGGCTAGCATTGAGTACTCACCGTCCAACCCGAGCTACTACGCTAACCAATCAATCCAGAGGCTTCCACCATACAAGTGGTTGCTCGCATGCAATAAAGTAGACGCTGTTTCCTGAAACGGTCCTGAGTGGTTTATCTATGTGCCCTTTATCCACCCATGGGCATTGCTGTCTTGGCGAAGGATGCTGTGGTAACCATGACACCCTATGCCTTTAGGGTAGTAGAAGGGAGGGTTGGAAAAGAAGAAATTCTGAAGGCAGAAAACATAATTTTGCAATTTGTGATGTAACAACTGATTCAAGCAAGGATTACCAAGGGATACGACATCTTTACAAGAAAAGCCTTTAGAGAATCAATAATCTCACACGGTAGAATATTACAAATCTCAAAATGTGTACCTGTGTCACGTATATACTTGTAACTTGTTACCAGTGCCTTCTGTCATCAGATGCTGTGTCTCATGCCATGATGAATTATGACGAGCATAAAATCGTTGCCCAAGGTATTTTGCCTAGTTTCAGCCAAAGTTACACATCAATAATATATAATGTAAATCACATACATAGTTTAAAATTCTCTATTGACCACATTAAAAAAAAGATGATGTTTATTTAATTTCACATATCTGAAATATTATTTCAAAATAGCAATCAACTGTGGTGGTTTGAATGAGAATGGACCCCATAGGCTCATATGTTTGAATGCTTGGTCCCCAGTTGGTGTCTGCTTTGTGTGGATTAGGAGATGTGGCCTTGTTGGAGGAGGTGTGTCACTGGGGGTGGGCTTTGAAATTTCAAAAACCCACTCCATTTCCAGTTAGATCTCTCTGCCTTGTGCTTGTGAATCAAGATGTAAGCTCTCGTCTGCTGTTCGAGCCATGTCTGCCTGCCTACCACCATGTTCCCCATCAAAATGGTCATGGAACCATGAGCCCCCAGTTAAATGCTTTCTTTTATAAGCTGCCTTGGTTACAGTGTCTTGTCAGGACAATAGAAAATCAATTAAGACATCAACATAAAAAGTGGCAATGGAGTATTTTAGACATTTCCTTCATCCTCAGACTTTGGAATATTTGTGTGTCATGCCCTCCTGACACACCTCAATTTGAACACTTCAAGTAGCTAGGAAGTACTGTATCAGGCAGTATATGCATAAACATAGTTTCCAGTTTGCCCCAAATCTAATAAGCAGAGATGCCAACTAAAAGATACCCAAAGGAGACAGGAAAGTCTAAAACAGAGCTCTGAAAATATACTTTGCAAAAGTCCAGAGAATAGATGTGCTGGGTATTGTGGGCCACATATTGACTGCATTAGCCATTTCTCCTTCTCATCTGCCTTCTCCTTCTTTCATTTTCTTCTTCCACTTCATTTTTAATATCCTCCTTAAAAAAAAACAGATGTTCTTCACTCTGAGGCTGTATAAAAGGAAACTATGTTTTGCCAATGCCTAATCTAGAAAATGAAACACTCTATTTAAAAAAATATTGACTCAGATTTTCCAAGAAGTCAACATCACAAACAAGTGGGTAGCAAGAGAACAACAGTGATTCCCAGATCACCCATGACAGCCCATGAAGACGAGGCTCAAGAGATGTGGGCTGGATTTAGAATTTGCTGGTCGGAGGGCTATAAGATCAGTAAGAAGCTACAAGATGATTTCAGCAAGAGCTTAACCTATCTCTTCTGAAAACATGGCAACTAATCTCCTATAAATCATACCCTGATGTCATTGTCCCCTTAAAAATCTATCCCAGGAAATGCATAAATAAATCTGAATTGGAACCCCAAATCTCTAAATTGTTTAATACATACCAATTCTTATTTAGAAGAATTTTTCAGGTGTGATGGATAATGTCTTTTACAGTGATATTTTAAAAACATTCATAGCAGTGTGTCTAAATGCCATCAATGCAGGTAACACTGTCAAGGTATCATTAGTAAAACTTAAACATTTTATTGGATGAGTGGGGAGGGAATAAAGTTTAGTGACCTGTTTAATTAATGTAATAAGGAAAGGATGCAATTAAGATGCACCCATGATAATGGCAACTTCATGGCTGAAAGCAATTCAACTTAATTTATCTTGACAAATGTTTAAACTAGTGTTCTGTCTGTTTTGTTTGTGAAACTGGGCCCCAGAGGGGAATGGCAGGGTTAAGGCAGGAAATAAGTCAATAATAGCATTACTGTGCAGACTGACAGTTATGCGCAGAGTAGAAATCAAAATTTAAAAAACTGTAAGATTTCATTCAGTCAGCAAATATACACCCGCGTCTTACAGTTTTACTTTCCACTGATAGATGGCTCCCCTCTGTTTCTAGGCACACGAGGAACTGTACTTCTCCATCTCTATTTTTACATCCAGTTGTTTTACTTTGACCAATGGGAAAAGTCCCTTCAGAGTAGAAGCTATGGAAGCTCCACTCTCCACTCCCGAGTGTCCTTTGCCTGGTGTCTGCAGCACTGAGATGGGACACTGTGACATCATACGATGGACAGTGCCCCTAAATAACCTGGAGAGTGTTAATCTACTCAGATTGAGGCGCTGTTTCTCGTCTCACGGGAACCTGGCCTGTCTTTTCTGTCATAACAGTGGGTCTTATTGTAAGGGTTTGCTTTTAGTGAATACAGTGAGAGACATTAAATAAATAAATAGTAAATAAATAAATAAATTACTCTTATCAAAATGTTCCTGTGACTTTATTAAGAGGTGTATATTGGCAGTTGGACCAAAGATGTAGGAAATTATGTTAGCAACCTGACCTGGTGAGTTGTGAACACTAAACTACTGAGACATTACCAAACGAACACAAGGAGGAGCGCACCCCAATCTCAAAGAGCTGGTGTCTGTGTCTCTAATTCATTCCTTAGGATCAAGACTTGCAGATAGCTACAGATATGCCAGAAGAAAACGATACAAAATGAAAGGCTTTCTAGAGCGCCTAGTTGTCTGTTATTATGGCAACTGTTTTATATTTAAACAAATATTTATTTTTATAGGGTGATAAGCTGATACCGCTACATAAGACATGCTGAAACTTAAAAAATAAAATAAAATCCCATCCTTAGGAAATCAATAAATCAATCAAGCTGAGTCTATGCACACCTAGGTCAGGGGAGATAGTGAAGAAGCACATCGATGGGAAAAACGATGATGGGTACCAAGAACAAAGGTGGAAAGGAGTACAGGGAGTCAGTGGAGGGAAGGCTTGAAATTTCCAATAGAGTGGTTGGTGGGTATATAAAAGGGATATTAAACATTGACTTTGGTTGTCTATCATGTTCTCTTGGACACAGAACTGTCTGTGGAAAGAACGCCAGTTAAGGGGCATGGGAAAGTGCCAAGCTTCTACTATCTATAATCAGCACAACAGGAAGACTATAGAAGAGAAATGCAATCCAGCCATCCACAGGGTCAGTCCTGTCTCAGAGGATAAACTCCATTCAGATGAGAAGGTATAAGCACACGCCTTTAATCCCAGCACTCAGGAGGCAGAGGCAGGTGGATCTCTGTGAGTCTGAGCCGGTCTGTTCTATACATCTTCCAGGACACCCAGAGCTGCACAGTGAGACCCTATCTTTTTAAAAAAAAATCTATCTAGTCCACCTACTTCTGGCCAACAAGGAAAATGAAGCACATAGCTTATAAAACACTGAAGGAAAGGAAAGTATGAAGTACTGGGTCAAAGGTCCAATAGCAAAAAAAGAAAGAAAGAAAGGAAGGAAGGAAGGAAGGAAGGAAGAAAGAAAGAAAGAAAGAAAGAAAGAAAGAAAGAAAGAAAGAAAGAAAGAAAGAAAGAAAGAAAGGAAAGAAAGCAGGCAATTGAGAATGGGGACAGAATGAATACAGAAAAAGAATTATAGTAAGACTCCAGGGAGTAGATGCAGGACAATTTCAAAAGAATCTGGTGTTTCTTCAAACAAGGCTTAATGTTATAGTTTAGTTTACCACATGGCAGATTACATTAAAGAATAGATACAAATTTTGAAATTCTGTTTTTGATGAAAAAAAAAAGAGAATTTGGAGGATACAAAGAAATCACGCACTCAAAAACTTATATATTTTTAATCTCTTCTCCTTTTTAAGGAAATAATAAAAATAATAGATGGTATTGTGGATTCATGAGGAGCCAACCATAAAATACTTTGGCTCTTTGCAAAAGCCTGAAAGGTAGGCACTGTTAAGATACCCATTTTAAGGCTGGCCAGATGGCTCAGCAAGTAATGGCATTTACTGCCAAACCTGACAGCCTGAGTTCAATCCCAGAGACCCACATTGTAGGAGTGAACCAACTCATACAAGTTGTTCTCCGACCTCCGGATGTGAACTTGGTTTGCTCAGTATGGAGTGTATTCACTTCCTTCCCGGTCCATACATATACACAGTAAATAAATAAATGCGTTAAAAATTAATTTTTAAAGATGCCTGCTTTAGAGGCTGTGGGTGACATGAACACTGTTTCTCTGCTCGTGTTTACCTGTTTTTTCATGCTCCACAAGGTTGAAGGGAGGTACTGGATTGAGACATAGGAGACCAAAGGGAAAGAATATAGCATAAAAGGTCATAAAGCAGAAGCTTGAGAGCTGGAACTTTGGAGTTATTTCACCTGGCTTCCTAATATGCTAAATGGTGATGACAACAGAACCACTTAGAACTAGTGTATGGGTTAAATGAGACATGTGTCATAGTAGCTGGCATGCACTGTTCAAAGTCATACGGAGGATGATCAACATCGCCATATCGCTGTATGTGCTCATAACCGCGCTGACAATGGAGTGAAGTAAGGAAGAATTTGGGAAACATCTGCAATATCCCAATGCAAGAGATTAGCAGAGTCAGTACAGAAATTGTAAAATGGAGGCACGTGGGCAGAATACAGACCCTGGACATGATGTGTGCCCTGTGGTGGGGATGGGGAAGGAAGCAAGGTATGCTTATTTCCCATTCAACACTGGTCTTTGTTTTTTAAGTGTACTTACATGTCACATTTAAAGATCGGAAGATTTCACACGTAAAAGATAGGCTTCTCGTACATTTAGAATACCCGACAATGTGAGGCTGGTACTCCCTCATGGCAAGAGGAGGTTGCCTAATCTAAGAACTGTGTGCCTCTACTAAATGCAGCCTTGTGGCTCTAGCTGGCCACAGCTTTACCACTCTGTCCTCACTTGTTTACCTCCTGTACGTAGGTAAACAGGTCTCGGCTTTAAGCAAGATAGACTATGTCGAGAGAAGGTGATGGCTTCAAGAAAGTTTAGGGAGAAAGATTTGAGGTGGATTGTTGAATACTTCAATGAAGGAAGGGATATGTGGCATACAGAAAGAGAAAACCATTTGTGAGAAATATACTGACTCAGTTTTGGACAGCTGTGTGAGTCTCTGGAACATCTGGAAAGAGATACATAGATAACAGGTGAGTCTGTGGCTCCAATGGAAAGAGAATTAAGAATTAAAGGTGATGATTCAGGAGGCAGGTGGTAGTATGGTTGTAGGTGAGAAGCAGAGAGGCAGAACCCGTGAGTGCTAAGGGACACTTCTCCTTAAGGACAGAGGTGTAAATGAGCAGGGTGACAGAAAAGGACAGGAAGAAGAGAGAGGAAGACAAGTCACAGGGACAACAGACAAAGTCTGTGTCAAAGTGGTTTCATGGGAGAAAATGATGACTAGCGACAGCACATCCAGGCTTCCATTTAGCCTGACAGAAACTAACTAATCTTTATCATGTGTTCCCATCCCAGGCCAGCCACAAGCTTGGTGAGGATCCTTATCAAGCCTTTAAATTTAAGTCTTCAGGTACCAAACCCATAATTGAAGTAACCGGACCAGAGACCAACAAAGCCCTAAATGCTAACATTTTTTGTCATCTTCTGCCTTCTCATAGCTACAGAGTGGTGTGTGCATGTGTGTGCACATGTGTGTGTGTGTGGATGTCTGTGCACATGTGTGTGCATGTGTGTACACGAGTGTGTGTGTACATATATGTGTGTATGTACATGTATGCATGCATGTGTGTGTGCATGTCTTTGCATGTGTGTGTGCATGTGTGTGTGCGTGTGTGTGTAAATATGTGTGTGCATGCATATGTGCACGTGTGTGCATGTGTGTGCATATGTGTGTGCATAGTGTGTGTGTGCATATGTGTGCATGTGCGTGTGTGTGTGCGTGTGTGTTGCCTCTGTAGCATCTTCGTACAGAATGGTGACAAGTCAAGCATTGCCAGTTCTGTCTTCCTTTCCATAGGAGTCACACAACTTTCTCTGAGAAAGAAGAGTTATCAAAAACACCCTGATGATAACTTCCCCTGTTTCTTTTTTCTTTCTTTCTTTTTCTGGATAGGTTCTTACTGTGTAGCCCTCACTAGACTGAAACTCCCTATGTAGGTCAGGCTGTCCTTAAACTCAGAGATTTGCCTGCATTTGCCTTTTGAGCGCTGGGATTAAAGGCAAGCACTACTACCCCTGGCTAAATTTTCCTGTTTCAAAGATAGGTTGTTACACACTCATGGTATTGCTTGATCTGAGGTTGCTCCCAAAGAAACATGAGAACAATGACTCATGAAGGAACTGGCAAGTTGGATTAATGTGCTTAGATCAGAGATCCCTCTTCTTCTTCTTCTTCTTCTTCTTCTTCTTCTTCTTCTTCTTCTTCTTCTTCTTCTTCTTCTCCTCCTCCTCCTCCTCCTCCTCCTCCTCCTCCTCCTTCTTCTCCTTCTTCTTCTTCTCCTCCTTCTTCTCCTTCTTTTCCTTCTTCTCCTCCTTCATCTTCTTCCTTTTACTCTTTCTCTTCTCCTTCTTCTCTCTCCCTCTCTTTCTCTCTCTCTCTTTCTCTCTCTCTTCTCTATTTCTTCTTTCTTTCTTTTTTTAAAAGACAAGGTATCATTATGCAGCTTTGTCTAGCCAGGAACTCCCTATGTAGAATAGGCTGGCATTGAACTCACAGAGATCCCTGGCATCTGTCTTCCGAGTTCTGGAATTAAAGGTGTGCACCCCCACACCCAGCCTCTGATATAATTTCTAATGTTTCATTTTATTAGCATCTGTATATGTTTCTTGTGGTAAGACTTTTGTTCTATACAAGAAATATTCAGTAATTGTGCACCTAAATGGATGTATATCTCAAGCTATTCTCTGTTTGTGCTTACCAACTGGAATAAGAATGGATGTTTCTACTTAATGAGATGAAGGTATATTTAAAAAGTGGAATTTCAGGATATCTCTGAGAAAATGAGGGAAGTCAGAATATTATAGAAAATATGTAGAAAATGGAAGATTCTGGAATAAATGAAATGAACTGTTTGTTATACAAGTTGTAGAACCCCAAGATTAAGGAAGAAGAGCCGATAGCATTATCACTGCCAGCATGTGGATGAAGAACGTCCCAGACCATTGTCACAAACACATGCTCCTCCACAAGTTACTACTTGTTGTGCTGCATGGATCGTGACCATACCTCATTCAGTAGGTGATGCGGAAGATGTCACCCTGCATTCTGGGTTCCAATGGGAAACATTCCTTATTATTAGTTGACTTTGATTTTCCCAGTCTCTTATATATTAAACATTCAGATTTGCTTGCTGGAAGCTTATTTAAAAGTACTTCTAGTGTATTTCTGATAAGGGTCAATGTCACAGCCTGAGTATTGGTTTCCGTGCAAAAATATTTATTAGAATTCCAGGTGTAAGTGCTTTGAATTTAACATAACAATGATTTTTTTTTCCAGAAAGCTATGTCCTGGGTTTTCCTGAATTTTTATTTGCTTACTCTGAAAGCTCTGCACTTTGTATTACAGGTGGTTTGGGCTTTGACTTGGCCAGACTACTTAAACTGGACCCTGTAAGGTCAGTGCTTTTGTGCCTCTGCTGCCCTCTCCTGGTCATAGTGAGGCGGTCCAGGGAAATGGCCTGATTTCTTGGTCCTAAAATAAATCTCAAACATCTGTGAACCATCATATTCACAGTGCCGCAGTCCCTGCAAAGAATGAACTATTACTTCATATTCCTAATGAGATACTAGGCTGGAAGGAGAGGAAGACATGGACACACAGTATACTGGACTGAATGTCTTAGGGGGAAAGTGTCTAAAATCTATCACCAACAAGCTATGCAACTTGGTAGTCACTAAGCTCAGAAGGGTTCCTGTTTTCTCATCAGACTAGAACATTGATAGCAGGAAGAAAAATGCTGAAATGTTTTTTTAATATTTTATTTCTTTTTATTTTTTTATGTACATTGGTGTTCTGCCTGCATGTGTGTCTGTGTGATGGTGTTGAATCCCCTGGAATAGGAGTTACAGACAGTTGTGAGCTGCCATGTAAGTGCTGGGAATCAAACCTAGGTCCTCTGGAAGAGCAGCCATCTACCTCTCCAGCCTCTTCTCCCTTTTAAGATTTATTTATTTATGCATTGTATGTATTTGCATGTATACCTTGTATGCTAGAAAGGGGCATCAGATCCCATTATGGGTGATTGTGAACCACCATATGGTTGCTGGGAATTGAACTTAGGACCTCTGGAAGAACAGCCAGTGCTCTTGACCACTGAGCCATCTCTCCAGCCCCGATATTTGAAATCTTAATGAGTCAGCTGCTTTGGTGGAACCCCTTGACTATTCAAATGCCAGACAAGAAAATGAGAGATTACAAAAATTCAAAGAAGAAAAATAGAAGTAAAGCTTGATGGCTTTGAGCAAGACAAATTGGGGGGGGGGGTAATGACACACACACAAAGTAACAGAAGAGAAATTAGAATTTCATTATCTAACATTTCAGTTTGGGGGTTTGATAGGTATCATCAGGGAAGCAAAACAAAACTCAGAAGAGAAAACAACTTTTTCAAGTCATCAATAAGGAACTATCACTTCAAATATCTAAAAGATTTTTATAACACAACAATAGAAAATCCTAACCTAATTTAAAAAACAGATAGATGATTCAAATACACGTTTCTCTAAAGACATACAAGTAGCCAAGAAGCACTTCAAAGATGTTCACAGGAAACTATCAATCAAAACTATAATCAAGAGAGATTCAAGATGTCGGTGGGGCATCAAGGTGGGGCATCCATCAGGACTCCAGCAGCTGCCCTGCTCCCTGCCCCCTAATCTCAAAGAAGCCACAGCCCTTTGAGTGTTTGAGGAAAGGAAGATGGTACATTGGTGCCTGGTCCATCGTGGAGAATTAGCTATGAGATTCTGGAGTAGCTGAGAAACACAGTTGTGGTGGCAGATCTGTGTGGCTGAATGGGACAGCGTTTTTGGCCCGAGGCGTTGAAGAGTCTGCAGGTCCCACCACGCAGCCTGGAGGAATGAGCTAGGAGGAGAGTCAGAAATGGAGAAGCTATGCAGAAACCACAACAGAGAGACACCCGAGCGGGCCTGCCAGGAACCATAGCTACCTGACAGGCCAGGGCCCCCTCTCAGCCCATGGGTGCTGCCCGAGTCATGGAGGAGGCAGGCAGTGAGGGGGAGCCTGGGGTGGAGGATCAGAGCCTCAGACAGAACTCAAGATGGCAGTGGGCAGTCAGCAAAATCTGACACGGCTCTGGCTGCCGCCTATTGCCCCACTCAGGGCTCCCTGCTCCTCACATGTGCGTGGCCCAGGAGAACTACACTGGTGCCTAGTCGGGTGGGAGGAACTTTGTAAATGAAAAGCGATTGGAGAGAGGCAGGTCTGTAGCACACCTGGAAGGCCAGCTGGCCGTGAGTGGAGAGGAAGGGTGGAGGAGTGAGCCTGCAGCCTCGGCCTGCATGGAGGACACTGAAACGGAGACACAGTCATGAACAGGATAGAGGACAAGGGAGTTAGGAGTCCCTGACAGGAAAGGATGCTTGGAATGCCGTAAGGCCAAGACCCAAACTGGCTGCCCTGTCGAGACCTGCAAGGCTGGAACTGCCACTCCCAGAATGAAGCATGCACACTGTGAAGAGAAGCAGACCCAGGACCCAGCAGACAGGTGAACACATGAAGAGGCACATAGCTGGAGGCAGATACAGGCGTGGGTGCACACCCATGACTGACAAAGGGTCAGCCCTCAGACTGCCACCAGACCATCCTGGCCTCTTCACTGCCTGCCAGGCCAATTATCATTCCCATGGATGTGGCTGCTACTCCTATTGCTTTCCCTGATAAGAGACAGTGGTGCTACCCAAGGGCTACAAGCACAAAGGCCAAGGCAGCAGAATGGATGGTGATACGAATGATAAGGGGCTCTGTATGTAATAACTGGAGTCAAGCAAATCCTGACCCTGAACACTCTGCCAAACCTCGGGATCACCCTGATCTTGATCAACAGCAAGATGTCCCAGCTGAAGGATATTCCATAGGGGTTGGATCTCCTCCTTTTGAGAGAGATTGTAGAAACCTCAAAATGCTCATGTGGATCAGGACAGTTAAAAATCTGTCTTCACTGTTGTAGAAGTTTATTTTTTAGTTATGTTTAAAATGTTTTTATGTACTGTTGGGTGGGGGCTACCCTAGGTCTTGAAGTTTTATATTATCTGCAGGTGCTTGGATTTCTGTTTAATTGCTAATGATCTGCATGTGCTATCAGTAGACTACCCGAGGAGTTCCAAATCAATAAAAACACCTGAGCTGAGAGCACAGCATTCCACTGTGAGTATGGCACTGGCCACGACAGTGGTTCCGTCTACTAAGGTCTGGCAGAGTTTGTGCCAATGAACATGCCTCGATGTATCCTTTGGTGAACTGCCACAGCAGCGTACTACTACAATGTGGGCAGGACATCGTGCCAGCTAATCCAAAGTGGAGATAAAGAAGAACAGAAAGGAACTCCAGACCTCAGAGAGTCTGGTAAAGTATGCTCAGGAAGCTACCAGAGGATAGAGATTAAGGTGTTGATGGAAGACTCCTGAAGGGAGGGGAGAGAGAGAAAGGAAATAATCCTCTATAAAGAGAAAAGGCTGTGAAATAAATAAATAAATGAGGAAAACTTCAAGGTGAGAGCCTCAGAATGGCGGCCCTTAGAGATAAAGAATTCAGCTGGGAGCAGAAAAAAGCAAGGTTCTTACTGCTTTTCCTGATCATGGAGCCAACGCTCCCACCCGCCACTGGGGGTAGCACACTGTTTCACAAACTGAGTTTTCTGATATCTGCGTTGCATGTGTATAAACCTCAAATCTTGTGTTTGAGGTCTATGAAGAAGGGTATATGTTTCCCCATAGCGGTGGTGAGAAAAACCGCCAAACTGCCAGACTGTTTCAACCAGAGATTCTTCCCACTGGCCCAGGAGTCCCTACTGTTGTGGAAGCCTTAGCTTAGAGCCAAAGAGCAGCTTAGTTAAATTGAACAGTTTTTTTCCTGCAAACCTGTCTACAAGAGGTCCTGATAAGACACATCTGCTATGGCGGTAACTCCATCCCATGAGGGAACTCTTACTGCAGGCAAAGTGCCCAGTTGTTTTTCCAGCAAACCAGACTCTAAAGTCTGGAAAGCGTTTCCTCAGGGACAGCCCACAGAAGCTGTCTTCCATAACTGGCTGAGGTTGTATCTCCTGCTGGCAGCCAAACTTAGTTCTGTAAGAGTCACCCAGGTGGTGCTGGTTTTGAAGGCATGAAGGGGTCTTTGGAGAGTAACTGAGGCTTGGCACCATGAAGAGAACTCAGGAGAGGCTGCAGGTGAATGTGCAGACTCAGTGGCAGTTAAAGGCCCAGATTAAAGAGGCTGTGTAAAGAAGTTGAGGCTTAACACAATGAAGAGAGCTCAGGAGAGGCTATAGATGAAAGTGCAGCCCAGTTGCAGCAAGGGACCTCAGCACCCTTCTGAACATGCTAATACCATGGGACAACCACCAAGAACAGCAGCAGCAGTGGAGCCAAGCAGAGCCTGGAGGACAAGTTGCGTGTGTTGCAGAGGGTAGGGACAGAGAAGTGATCCAAGCTCTTTGGAGGAGCTCGGAAGATTGTGAGTGAATTCCAGATAAGTGGACATTTATTATGTTTCTCTGCTGTCCAAAGACAGCTTGTGGAAAGCTTGATAGATGTTTGGTTTCATTTGGTCCTCTGCATTAGCGACCCTTGTGACTGTTCCTCTTGTAAACAGTTTAGCTAGTGTAGTGTTAAATTGTGTTGTAAAGATCAAGCAAATTTGTTTTATACAGAAAATTGGAAAAGTTGTAGAAGTTTATTTTTAGTTATGTTTAAAATGTTTTTATGTACTGTTGGGTGAGAGGCTACACTAGGCCTTGGTGTTTTGTATTGTCTACAAGGGTTGGATTTTTGTGAGGTTGTTTAATTGCTAATGATCTGCACGTGCTATCAGTAGAATACCTGAAGAGTTCTAAATAAATAAAAACACCTGAGCTGAGAGCTCAGGGTTCCACTGTGAGTATGGCACTGGCCACGACAGTGGTTCCCTCTGCTGTGGTCTGGCAGAGTTTGCACCATTGAGCATGCCTCATTGTCTCACTTGGTGAGCTGCCACAGCACCAAGTCCTGCCGTGAACGGCAAACACACATTTACTCTCTCCTTTTGCATAACAACTCATTACTGTTGAAACTTAAATATTTTTATTCATTCCTTGGGACATTCATAAAAGCATTTACATTATTCAGCAAGTATTTATTAACTGCCTGTCTCATCCAGATGCTCCATCAGACTAAGGTGAGAGAAGATGCTGAGAGTTCTCTGGGAGGTCTCACTTGGGTCTAGGGAAACCATCATCAGTCCGATAATGATGAATTGGGACCATTCATGCATCTCTGCTTAATACCACTGAGACTTTCATAAGGGAGTGGAACAGTGAGGAGTTGATTTTAACAGTGAATTTTAATTAACCAGAAAGCTAACCAAACAAGGTGAAACTCACCCTAATCCAAGACGCATGAAAGAAGGCTCTCCTCCAGGGAAAGAGAGAACCAAAACCCACACTTCTCTCCTATTCTGTTCAAAGGAAGAGGAAGTTGACCCCATCATGTGCAGCTGGGGTTAGTCCAGGCAGAGGACACACAAATGGTTTCCCATCTCGGGTTCACAGTACAGTCTGTGCAGTCCACAATTGTTCCAAGAATACTTTCCAAAATTGATGACTCTGAAAAAGGCACCAAAATCAAAGAGGCAGAGGTTTTCGGAAGCGCTGAGAACATCTCTAATATAGAAATCCCCATGCAAATCACTCTCACACACGGACAACCTTCACTTAATATTATTTCTATGATGCACTCTGGAGGAATTAGATACACACAAGACAGTCCGTTGCGAGAGAGACTTATGAGAAAGGCAGACATCTGTCCTGGTTGTCCCCAAACCTGGGAAAATACCCTTCCTCATTCATCCTGCCAGCCAAGAACCCCTTAAGTAGTTGTTCCCCGTGTTCTTACCTATGTATTTAACCACTGGCTGACGTTTCTGTTCCCAAAAAGCTGGCCTTTAGAAGCCCAGTGTTGTGCCTTTCCAAGAATGTTTAATGATTAAGAAAAACTGTAGGTTTTCTTAAATGCAGAATCTTGGTGCCTTGAGTACTTTGGAAACCAGTCAAGAATATTGCATCTGCAGAAGTAACCAAAAATATTTAGAGATTAAATCTGTATATTTGTACTGCATTTAAGTGGCTACTAATTGCTATTAAAATCAACTCCTCACTGTTCCTCTCCTCTTATGAAAGTCTCAGTGGTATTAAGCAGAGATGCATGAATGGTCCCAATTCAACATTAATTTTGCTACTGGGGTTAAATGAGACTCAATGCTGAAGATAAAGGTTTGAAATTTTTAAGATAATCTACAAACATATTTGAGAAGAATTAATTAAATATTAACTTATCGAAGGACAGTCACCTGACAATAGGGAGAGACATTTCCAATGCGGGCAGTGATCTGAATTCTTAATGTTCAAAACTAAATGACACATTCTGTTTCATCCCATCTTTTCCACAAGCATGAGTATTGACATTATCCATAAAAATCAGACAGCGCTGACAATCATACAGCGCTCCCAGGCTTGTACGACATGGCAGAACTTCAGTTTCCATTAAATAAACAACAAATGAATTTAAAATTTAAACACTAGGCTGAATTTTTCATGCAGCAATCCACCAAGTGTCTGCGCTCTTCTTAAACTGTAGACAAGGCGCCCCCTGGTGGAAATTTCAGGAAGCGTTTCTCCAGTCAGCTCACGGGTAGCTGGTCCCGTTCAGCTGCATGCCAAGTGCTAACTCTGGGCTCTGGGGACAAAGATACGATTGAACAGAGACTCTCCACGTGATTGCAAAGTGAGCACTGATGGGAAAGTTTCGTCAGAGATGCGGTGGAGACGGACAGAATGGGAGGACCTGGTATGACGATGGGCTGAGGAGGCTGGCGTGCCAGGGTCTGGACAGAAGCAGAGAAAGGCAGGTGCTTTCTGGTATCACCAGCAGTTCCATTTGGCACTTACAACACTGGAGAAGGTTCTAGAAGCAGGTGATAACGGGGCTGGCGCCTATCTGCGGGCCCATCGGTTTGCCTTCAGCACAAAGAACGATGTCCTCCAAAATGTGAACTTCGAATATTAGTGCGTGTGTATGACTTCTTGTGTATAGGGAAGTTTCAAAATAGACTTTTTTAACTCAGCAGATTTTCAACATAAATTCATAACCATGTATAACAATAATAATTACGTAAGATTTGAGAAGTTGGGGGAGGTGGGTCACAGGAGACGTTAGAGGGAGAAATGCTGTAAATACAAAATTCATATATGAGATTCTCAAAAAAAGAATAAAATACCCTTTTTTAAAAAACCAGACTTCTTTAGCCTTTTTCTGTGTCTGACAGAACAAATATTGAACTGGGAGCCCGGCTAAACCAAAGCCAGCCTGCAGTGTCGTTAGGCTGACAGTACAAGAGAAGACTCAGAAGCTAAATTCCCAAGTTCATTTCATGGGAGCTTTGTGGGTGAGTGGCTGGACCGGCATTGCTCCCTGACTCTGGACAGAAGCCCAGCCCTGGAGGTGTCATTAGAAAACAGGGCAGTTAGGGCCACAAGGTAGAATAGATTTCATCAAAGGAAGACTAGGAGGGAACAGGCCAGCGACAGGTGAACGCCTGGAGTGAACCTCTGCAGGACAGCAGAGGAAGAATAAAGGAAGGCAGAGCAAGGCTGGGCTAGCCCTGTCAGGAAGACTCTGGGCACATCCCCAGAGTCCATGGGGGAAAAAGCCAGGGATGGGGAGATGGCTCATCGGGGAGAGTGTTTGCTGGGAAAGCATAGGGACCCAAGTTCAGATCTCCAGCCCCCATCTGAGAGTGTGTGGGTGTGATGGCATGGAGGTGTACCCTAGCTCTGGGAGCAGATACAGACAGATCCTGGGCCTCGCTGGCTAGCTAACCCAGCTGAGAGACACTGCGAAAAGCAAATAAATGAACAAAAAAAAAAAACCACTGTAGATGGTGCCTGAGCAATGTCAGTTGAGTTTGTCCTCTGACCTAGACACACACACACACACACACACACACACACACACACACACACACACACGGAGAGGAGGAGGATACCCTGGAGGAGACAGAAATATGGAGGAGAGAGAAATATGGATATGGGAGGTGAGGAAAGAGAAAACGGAGGGAATGAGGCAAGGTGAAGTCTGCATGCTGGTTCTTAGGATTCTCCCAGGAGCCATTGCAGGTCTGAGGGAGCAGCTGGATAAGGTGAAAACTACCAAGGTTCAGTGACCAGGGAAGGAGAGGCAGAGTCAGCGAAAAATATGAACAAAACCACATCTATTATGGATGGGACAATGCTTCACTCTTTATTCAGGCTTTCCTCTCTCCTTTTCTCCTCCTCCTCCTCCTACTGTTTCTTTTGTGTGTGTGTCTGTTTTCCTGTATATCTTATGTATTTTTTTAGACAAAACCTTTCGTGGGGAAAGGTCACACTACAATCCCATCTTAATCATGAACGTAAACTTCACAGACTGATTACAGGTTTACATTTCAGTGATTACAAGTTCCATATTTAAAAAGAATAAAAACAAGTTATCTTAAAACCCACACCTGAACACCTGGTTTCACAATATTTTTCCCCACAATACATTTATATCCTAGAAGCAGTAGTTTTTCTATTATAGATTAACAGAGTTTATAAGCAAGCCATCTAATTTCACAGCCAGCTTCTATTGTAGCTGGCAGGTTGCTAGGGAGTAAGTACACATCACAGTATCCTAACGTACACAATTCTTATTTAGTTAACACAGTGAAACAAGTTTATTATAACTAGAAAACTTCAAGTCAGCGGTCTTTTTGCTTTTCTTAGGTAAAAGGAGAATCTGCTACACAGCTCTATATCCTCTAAGTAAAAAAAAAAAAAAAAAAAAAAAAAAAAAAACTCATCAAAAAACTTTTCATTATAGAAACTAGAAAAGAATCAATTTTATTTGTGGTGGAGGAAGTTCAAACCTAACAATGGGCACTGAAATTCATTTGTTATTTCTTGATCATTGGTCTGTTTTTCACAGGTGAAACTCATGGACCCTAGCAAATAAGCTTTCTTTGTTCTAGCTTTCCTAACCCTGACCAAACAAATTCCTAGCAAAAATACGTTTCCTTCCTAAGTTACTGATTCCAAGGCAGCTGGCAAAACTTCCTAATTTAATCTTGTAACTATATGTGGAAAACACCTATTGTTCTTAGCTACACACGTTTTTTATTCTTTCTGGAGTTTCAATAGAGTCACCAATTCAACTGAGTGGCACTGCTTTGCCCAAGTGGCATTGCTTGAGGGAAAATCATCAGCATTGTTATGTGTGCCAGTAACACTGCCCAGTGAGGGGTTAGAGACCCCCATAGAACTTTCATACCACAAGAGAGCCAGGGAGACTATGGTAGCAACAAGCATGAATAAAGTCCAGCAGTAGTAAAGGGCATTCAGAGGACAATCACCCCGGAAGTCTAATGTAAAAACCTACTGTGACCTTGCTAAACAGTAGGCTGAGCTCCTGAAGGTCCAATGCTGGCTGCTGTTCCCCTGCACTGCTCTCAGCAGAAAACACTTTATCAAAGGAGCAGAAGAACAAAGATATGGAAAGAGCAAAGCAGCATAATCACTCTCAAAAGGCCTAGCTGAAGATAAAGTTAGGTGAAGATAAATGCTTAAAGAGAGAGATTTTCAACTTGCCAACATTAGGATATGGTATGAAGAAGCAGACATGGAAAATAAGAGGGAAAGTCCATCTGGAACACTGATTGGCTAAATACATGTGAGAGATAAGAACAAGAAACAACTCGGACCAGCAAGATGATAGATAAATAGAAGATAGATAGGTAGATAGATAGATAGTAGATAGTCAGATAGATGACAGGCAGAATGGTACATGGGTGTGGCTTTGCCCATAAGTGAAGAAATGTGAAGGAGAGTCTAGCCCTTGTGTACCTTTTGCCTCTGGGGTTCAAAGCAGGATCTGTGGTGAGCCAGGAGACAGGGAAGGAAGTTGAGAAGGCTGGAAAAGAAGCCTCTAGTGACTCCTGAGCTGTATGAGTGATGGATGACCTGAGACTTGTAGGGGTGCTGAGCATCTGGGAGGGATGGAACCTGAGATGTACGGTGACATGAGTCAGCATCATACTGCCTTACACGTTTCCCATTAAGTGCAGTGATGCACTGTCAGCTTTGGGAACAGAATAGCGCTGCCATCCATGTCCCTACCTTGAAAATGCCCCAGAGGCTTCTGACCCCATGCTCCCTGTCCATACTTTCCTGTGGACCTCTCCCAGGGAGCAGAGCACAGTAGTGAGTATCGGTAGGTTTGCCTTTGACATCACACACAAGCTTTGCACAAGAAATGAACAGGAAGGAGAAAGAAAGAAAGAAAGAAAGAAAGAAAGAAAGAAAGAAAGAAAGAAAGAAAGAAAGAAAGAAAGAAAGAAAGAAAGGAGGAAGGAAGGAGGAAGGAAGGAAGGAAGGAAGGAAGGAAGGAAGGAAAGAGAAAGAAAGAAAGAAAGAAAGAAAGAAAGAAAGAAAGAAAGAAAGAAGGGAAAGAAAGAAAGGGAGGGAGGGAAAGAGAGAAAAGGAGGGAGAGAGAGAAAGAGAGAGAGAGAGAGGGAGGGAGGGAGAAAGGAAGGAAGGAAGGAAGGAAGGAAGGAAGGAAGGAAGGAAGGAAGGAAGGAAGGGAAGAAGGAAAGAAGAAAAGAAGGATGGAAGGAGAGCCAAGAGAGAAGTTGTGAAGAACAGGAGGCCAACAACCCACCCCAGTATGATGGGGAGGAGGGTGGGAGGTAGAACCATGTGAGCTGAGGTTTCAAGCCCCATGGAGTCCCATGATTCAAGCACATGCTCCATTGTCTCATCAGACTTATACAAAATATCATTCAAGGATACAACTGGGGACTGGACAGATGTCTCAGTGGTTAAGAGCACTTGCACTTGCAGGGGACCCAAATCCAGTTCCAAACACCCACGTAAGGGCCAGTTTTAAGAGATCTTAAAGAGATCAGGCCCTCTTCCAGCCTGCTCAGACACATGGTGCATACAGATCCATGCAGGCAAACAGTCATATGCATAAAAAAATAAATCTTTTTTAAAACGTAAATTGTTACATTTTCCTGAAGGGCTGCTGTAACAGTACCACAGATTAGAAGGCAAAAGCATGAGAAATCAATTACTTGTGGGCTTCTCTTCTTGGTCTTTCAACATCTGTCTGCATTCCCGTGTGTGTGTGTGTGTGTGTGTGTGTGTGTGTGTGTGTGTTCTCTGTGAGTGTGTCTAAATCTCTTCTTTTTAATATTAGAATCCACCCCCAAACACCATTAAGCCTTAATCACCCCTTTAAAGATAATATCTGCGAGCACAGCCATAGTAATCTGAAGTAGTAAGGGTGTGTTGGGCTAAAATATATGAATTTGCAAATGTGTATGTTGGGGTGAGGGGTGACATTGAGCCCATAGGAACTGGTGAGCATTTTAAGATGGCAGCTGCAGAGTATTAAACTGCAGGCATGTGGCATCTGTGCACCAGGTCCTGAGCGAGTGCAGAGGTAAAGTCAGACCTGGATGGGAGATGGATGGGATAGGAGCTGTGAGATCTGTAGCCTCTTCCCAGATCTCAAAAGGTCAATACATGACAGAGTGCAAAGTCTCCCTTTACCCTGGACAGACCTTAAACAGAAGCCAAGTAAATGTCCAGCTTTTGTTATTACCTTGGCAGGGGTGCAGGCTCACAATAAAGAGAGACTTTGCATGAACATTCCACTAGCAGAACAGAAATATCCAGGAAGGAGGTCACCAAAGCTGGAGGAAAGAGAAGCTATGCAGAGAGGAACAGGGGAGCATGTATGTAAACAGAGGCCCTCTCATCCAAGCTAATCCTCCTCCGATCTCTCTGTCCTCTGTTCTAATTGATGCAACACTGTCCTTTGGCAGACTGCATTAGTGGGGGTTGTCTGTGCAAGGTGCATTCTGTAGCTCTAGTTGCACAACCTCCTCTCCCACACTGAACCAGGCAGAATGGTTATCTTGTCCTGACAGTGCTGAAACAAATTAAGCCTCATTTCTTGACTACTTGCTTGGGGGTCATTATCTTCAATATCTTATAATAATCTCTCCCAGAGAACAACAACAAAAAGCCTTGTCTGCATTTCTATGGCTAGAAATACCAGCAATTAATAAATGTAAAGAGCTGCAACCATGGATTATCACTACAGGAAATTAATAATCTGTTAAGTAGAGAGACAGAACCAGCTTTCCTACATGGAAAGCTACAAAGCAAAAAATGCTGATATACTTTTGAATATGGTTCTCACTGCTGCATCAAATCCCTTCAACATGAGAACTAATTTTACATTATTCTAATAATGACAATCATTTTAAGTGGAAGTAATACATGTCAATTATATAGAACGTAGAAGATATAGATAAAAAAGGGTATCATTAAACCCACTTTTTAAAAGATATTTATATTTTCTTCTAGGCATTTTTCTACTGTTATGTATCCATGTATTTTCTTCTACTGAAGTTGATTTTACACAATGTTAAGTAGTCTCTCTTTTAACATTTAACAATGAGGAATAAGCAATCTTACATAGTATGTTAATGACTGCACTTAATTATAACATATTTAATAAACTTCTTGTTGCTAAAGATGTAAGTTTTTAAAAACTATTTACTAATATTAAAATGCAGCCAGGATTATCTTTCAAGCTCTTATTATACCTTCATAATTATTTCCATGGAATCAATTCACAGAGATTTCAATAGTATGTTAAAGTGTACAGATGCTCTTAACCCTTTGGGGAAGAAGGGCATCTAATAATTATTCAAGGGGCTAAAAACTAAACTGCTTGAATAATTATTAGATATTTCCAACTTGGAAGACATAATGGAAATAAGACCAAGTTAGAAAATGTTGACTGGAGAAATGGCTCAGTGAGTAAAGTGCTTGCTGTGTGGGCATGAAGACTTGGGCTCGGGCATCTGCGTGCTAAGCATGACAGCACGCATCTGTCACTCCAGTGCTGAGGAGGGGAGGCAGATGGATCTTGAGAGCCCACTGCCCAGACAGCCTAACCAAAATGGCAAGTTCCAGGTAACTGCAGACACACACATGTGAATGTGTGTACATAGGAAGAATATCTGTATAAAGGAAGAGGAGAAAAAGGAGGAGGAGGAGGAGGAGGAGGAAGAGGTTGACAAGTTACTCAGCCCCTATCAATCTCATCTCATTAACAGGTTTGAGCAATGAAGTGGAACTATACTAGTCTTTGGAGTTGAAATAGTTAAATCTATGCATAATACTTGTGAACCGTAGATAGCAACAGAACATCCATGAATAGGTAAATGAAAAAAAAATGAGAATTTAAATGTACATATAATATAGTCACAAAATGTTTTGTAAAATTTCCTTTGATCATTTTTCAGTGATAGGATGTTGGTGAACCACAACTGTACAGGAAATGAAGTGTGAGCAGCCAAGCTGAAGGTGATCCTCTGTCCTGTCCTGGGAAAGGCAGTCCTGACTAAGCAACCTCAAACATCACCTTCCCCTTCGGGAAGTTATTTCTCCCATACACAAGAAAATTTCAAGCATCCTTCACTGAGAAATACCACTCATCAAGCCAAGTCCTCCTTGGTTTCTGCATTGTCCAACTCTGCAAGGCCCACTTGAAATTGTCCTCACCTTTCCTTAAATCACTAGGTCATCATGGAATGTTTAATGAAGGTCCCATGTTCATACCCAGGGAATACAAAGACATACAAGACAACGCTGCTTGAAACAACTCATGATTCAGAGTGAGAGCAATTCTAGCACACATGGCACACAGTAGCCATGGCAATAGGCAGGACATGGTGTGTTGGTTTCTCCATGTCGAAGCTGATGTCTCCCTGTGGCTCATGCCTAAACTGCCCAGAATACAAGTCAGTACTGAGCTCATTGCTTGGCACCATTGCAAGGATAGGCCTCCAACTAGCTACTGGTGAGAGATTGATTACTTTGGACCATCTGGTTTGAAAGAAAGAAGGGAAAATGATTTGTCCTCACCAAAATCGATGACCAAGACTCTGGATGGTGGATTTATAGTATCTCTTAAAACAAAGCTCTGACAGAGAACCCATTTTACACTAAAGTAAGAGAGACGACTGAGGGGTTACCCAGGGAATTCTGTGCTCTTACTGGAAGGTATTCTGAAATACTGAAATCATACTGAAAGGTATTCCATTACTCCAATTACCTGTTTTTGTGGAAATGGCCTGCAGAGAGCTCAGTCAACATAGAGTTAGAGGAAATATGCTTTAAATCAAAGACCAGTTCACGGAGCTCTTTCTCTCATAGCCAGAACACATCTCTAACAATCAAAGGGTGAATTGGGGATGGGGTCCCCTTACTTTTGAATATACTTACTTGATTTGTTTTTTTCCCTTCCTCAACTCTTCAACCATGACTTCTGCTAATTTCTAGGTCTTAAGTCTCAAGTGAGAGATGATTTTACATGAAACAGTGCTTTCAAAAACCTGGTGAGAGACTGTCATTGTGGACTTTCATGTCACTGAGCGAAGAAGAAAAAAAAAGTTACTACATAGGTCTGAATGTTGAGCCCAGTTATCAAGCAGATGTCAGATTCATAAAAATGTGAAGTTAAGGAAGCTCGAGTTTGGAATTTATAGGGGATGCTGATTACTAAAAATAGCTCCATATGGGATCATGCAAATTGTGGTGGTTTGAATCAGAATGGCCCCGATAGGCTCATTTATTTGGATTCTTGTCCACAGGTGGTTGAAACTCTTTGGGAAGGATTAGGAGGTATGGCTTATTGGGGAAAGTGTGTCACTGGAGGTGGGCTTAGGAGTTTCAGAAGACTTGACCCATTTCTAGTATGCTGTCTGCCTCCTGCCTGCTGTTTGAGATGTGAGCTCTCAGCTGTGCCCACCGCCACGCCTCTGCTCCACCGTCACGGACTCTAACTCTGAAACTGTAAGCCTAAGTAAATTATTATAAGTTGCCTTGGCTGTGTTATTTTATCACAGCAATAGAAAAGTAACTGAGACATAAACTAATATAAAAAGTTGTGGCATTCCCGTAAAGGGCTCAGACCTTCCAGGAGGAAAGCCTGGTGCCCTTCAACGAGAGAGAACATGAAACAGCTGTGAACGTTAATCTGTGTGGGTTGGCTAGTGATGGGTGGCAAGCAGGTGTGCCTGTGAGGGAAGACATGAGACTCGAATGAGGACACCGAGGAGAGGAGATGCCCCTCATCAATACAGATGACCGCCAGTTGAGGGCCCAGTTAGAACAGAAACAAAAGGGAAGGGTGAGCTGCTGTCTCTCCTCAGCTAGGCAGCCATCTCTCCTTGACTTCAGGAAGAGGATTTCTCCTTCTTGAACCTTCAGGCTGTAAAACCAGAGTCCCACTCCTTCTCAAACCCCAGACTGAATTACTCCACTGGCTTTTCTGCTTCGTGCTTTGAAGGTGGCAAATGATGGGGCTTCTTAGCTTTCCTAGTCACAGAAGCCCATTCCTAGAAGTCTCTTTTTATTTATCTACAAATAGTCCATTGGTTCTGCTTCTCTGGAGAACAGCAACTAATACAATATTGATGTGCCGGCTGAGGACAAAGGGAGCATGGAAGGATGATGAAGGAAGCATGCTGGGAATATAAATCACAGCCTATGACAACATACTGATGTTCCATAGCAGCCAATTATATATATTTCCTTCTGATTTTCCTTGTACTTATAAATTAATCTGGTATTTCTTTTTCTTTTTCTTTCCCCTTACATATAAAAGAAATGTAGCTGATAATGTCCTTTATTCTTAGGAAATTTAGGTAGGATGTAACTAAAATGAAAGAAATACTAATGCCATCTAAAGACAGAAATTATGAATGAGAATTTATGTCACTTTTCTCTGTGTGTGTGTGTGTTTATGTGCACATGTATGCTATGTGCGTTCCCATACATGGGTGTATGGACATGATAATATATGCATATGGTGATCAAAAGTTGACATGGGGTGTCTCCCACTTTATTTACTAAGGCAGTTCTTTTGCTGAACCCCGACTCCCTGGTTTGATTTGTTAGTGTAGCTAGTCAGCTTGCCTAGGATTTTCCATCTTTGCCTCCCAGTATGATTATGTGGATGCTAGCATGCCAGTTGGGCTTTTGACCATTTCTATGGGTTCTGGGATCAAAACTTCATTCTTGAGGCTTGCAAAGGTTTTATCCCCTGAGCCATCTCTCCAGCCCTGTGTGGCCTATTTTAAGAGAATGGCAGCTCCTTCCTCATTCAAAGTATGACTGCATTCCTGGGAATATAAGCAGATGGTAGGCAGGCAAAAATTAACACTTAATAGTTAAAGGGTAGGGCTTGTCTATTGGTCTATGTGCTGGCTGCTCTGATGTCACCTTGACTACATCCAGAATTAACCAAAACTCAAGCCATTGGATATACCAGTGAGAGATTTTCTTAATTGGTTCGTTCCTGGTGGGAAGACTCACCCTAAATCTGAGTCACTTGAGGTGGTAAGACCCCACCCCTCAATCTGTGCCATACCTTCTGGTGAAAGCCCACACAAAGGACATGGAAGAAGGAAGCAAAAAAAGCTCTTGCTCTTTGCCGGCTTGCCCTCACTCCTGCTGGCAAGTTCATTCCTTCACTGACATTAGAATCTACTTCTGAATTCTAGCCTATACACATAAATGTGAATCAGTGACTTGATTCATACACTCTAGAGCCACTGGGCCATGTAACAGCTAAAGAAATGCCATTTTATGTTAGGCATCCAGTTTGGTACCCACTACCTATTTGTCTCTGATTCCAGTCCCTGGAAGATAATCCTGACTCAGTGACCCCCACCAACCCAAAAATGTACAGCTGTGACCATCTGTGTGCTATGTGATTAACTGCTTTTTTGAATTCTGTAACTTGATTTCACAGACACCCAAGGTATTTTGGGTCACCTTGACCACATAACTTGGCACAACAGACCAGTTTTTGCTTGCTTGTGTAGATATTGAATGTCTCCTTGTGGGGTTTTTTTTTTTTTTTTTTGCCTTTAAAAAACCCTTCCCCATACCCGTCCTTCACAACACGCCTTCAGCTTTTAGGCTGCCATCCTTCTAGCAGCTAATCAATAAGTGCTTTGATTATAATTGGATTGAGTCTGTAGTCTTTTCCCAGGGGGTCAAGAACTCCACAACACCATAACTTCATTCATTCCTGTTCATTCTTGTTCCTGCTTTCTTTTAAAATTTAGGAAAGAGCTTTATTTCCTCCATGAACTTGTCAGCCAACTTCTCTTTAAGAACAGAGAAGATTGAGATGCCTTCTCTTTCTTCACCCTGAACTGAACCCCAACAGTGACGGTAACAGCACAAAGAGTGGGTCAATTCTTGCTTCATCAGCAGCAGAAATGTCTGAAAGCATCAGCCGCAGGTTCTCAACCACACGGCAGTTCCCAACTCTTACTTCTGCACTTTTTCCTTCCACCCCTGAAAGTGAAAATGGCTCCTGGAGCCATTAATCTCTGGGCAGGTTCATATCTTCATTCTTTTTTTTTCTCTTTGCACTTCTAGCCATTTCACCACTTAATTAACTAATTCCTAATCTTAATTCCCTGTTTGAAATACTAAGTAGGTGTTCTATTTCCTTGAAAGGCCAATCACTAATACAGACGAATGCAAACTTCAACTCAGGCAAAGACAAATTTAGACTAGGAGGGAGAGGAGAGGGATTGTGAGTCCTCCATCAGACCCCAGAAACTTGAGGCACTGGCTCTCCTCAGTTCATTCAAATAATTGACACCTGAACGATAGTGCTGGGGTGTGAGGTACGCAGAAGGATGGGGTGGTGTCAGCCGGGTCTTCTAAAATCCAGTGGTTATTTTTGTTAGGGAAATACATTTTAACAGCGAGGATAGGCTATGAGTAAACACATAAATTATTTTGCTGTCTTCAAAGTGCTAGACAAACACATAATGAAAATGTCAGCGATTGCTCTGCTTCCTGTCTCAATCAACAGCCTTAGTGCTGTCAGCAGGGAATTAGTAGAAACAGGCATATTGGCTGCATACCCATTCCCTGCTGCAATATTTTATATTTTTCTGAAGGGTATATAAAATAGAAACAAGAAAAGGTCAAACATTAATATTTACCCTAAGCTGAAGGCAGTGCAGCTCTTCTTACTAATCTTAAGTTAAAATCATAAAAGAGAAATATGACAAGATCCCATGACTGGTAGCCTGGCAGATCCACTGTAATTAGCTGTCTACTTTCAGAGTGATGTGAAACTATCGTCAGTAGTGGGTTAACCAGAGACTATTTATTTATTCCATTTCAAAACACTATTTGGAACTGGTCTCATTTTACATGGTATTTATGAGTTACCTTCCCCTAACTCCTCTCTTGAGGACATCTTTGCCTTGAATGGTGCAATTGGCATCATGGGTATTTCTCTTCTAGGAAACACAAAATAGCATTGATACATTAATTTGATATAGAAATAGCATAATTTGTGACTATGTTAGACTTTTTAGAACTAGAAGTCATTTATCTTTTAGCTAGGAAGTGTTTTGACCATATTTACATGCTGTGTAACTTACGACAGAACTCTGAGGACTGGTTATTTTCCCTGGACTTTAGCTTGCATCTTCCCTTTATAAATAATGGACCACTGTGGCTCCATCAGCATTGTTCCACACCCGTCGCTACCTGCTGCGCATGAGCACGGTACTCCGTCGCAGCTTTTCTGCCCTGTTGTAAGTTTTCCTTCCGATTGATAACTGTAGCCCAGAGTCTACTAAATTCAGCAGGTTGAAATTTTTATGTCGTCTTCTGAGCATGGAGAGTGGAGCACAAGCCTGAGGGATGGGTACTCCATGTTGGAAAATGTATCTCCCCAAAGATCTTTTCGCTTAGCTCTAAGTAACCTTTTGAAGTATGGATCTGTGAACTCAACTCTTAATGATACCTATAAAAGGTTCTGCCAAAGTCAGCTGCCATTTAGTCACAAAAATCCTCAGTTGTACCCTGTGGTCTGCTGCCCACTCTCCCATATTTCAGGCTGCTGCTGTTGGTCTCTTGGGTGGCTTTCGTACATCCTTTCTGGACTTATTCAGGAGATAGTGGATGAATCTATCCAGTAGCTCCACCGCTAGGTGAGAAGCTAAAAGCAGCTTAACATAGTCAATTCTTTCTTAAATTGATATTCGTATTCGTTTTTGAGAATTTCATACAATGTGTTTTGCTCATATCTGCCCCTTCTCCCAACCCCTCTCAGTCCAGCCTCAGTCCTACCCGTCCAATTCTGCATGTGTGCTCTTTCTCTACCTCCAGTCCCACCCCCCTTCTCAATCTATCCAGTCCAATTTGTGCTGCCCAAATACTCTTGGGTGTGAGCCCTGCCCTGGGGCTTGGCTGACCTAATAGAGGTCATATCCTTAGAGAAAATCGATCTTCCTCTTCCCGGCAACTATCAATTACCAGTATTTCTTCAGTTAGGGGTGGAGCTTAATGTCCACCTCCTCCTCCACGTTGAGAGTGTGTTTGGCTTAGGGTTTTCGCAGGCCTCGTGTGAGTTCATATGTGCAACTGCCCTGTCATGTCCAGAAACCGCTGTTTCTCTGTAGTCAGTCATTCACTGCCACCGGCTCTTACAATTATTCTGTTCCCTCTTCCACAGTGATCCCTGAGCCTTGGGAGGGAAGCTCTGATAGAAACGTCCCATCGAGGGCTGGGCACTCAGCAGTCTCCAGTTCTCTGCAGGCTGACCAGTTATGGATCTCTGTGTTACCTGCCACCTACCGCAAGATGGCGGCGCTGCTCTGAGGCGGCACTGATCTATGGGCATAGTAATAAGTCCTTGGGAGTCATTTTAGTAACAGAGCCAATCGCTAATGATCTCTGCTGAGTTGTGTCAGTTTCACACAATTCCAGGCTAATTTTATCTGTTCAGCGAATGTTCAGCTAATCTGCCTTCAGATTCGATCTCGGAGGTAAGCTCAGTTTCAGAATGGTCTGTAATATACGAGCCAAATGCTGAAGATGTTTGGTGCTTTTTGTGGGGATGTGTGTAGGAACAGGGATTGCACACAGGGCCTTGTACATGCTGGGCAAGTGAGCCACCACTGAGCTGTGTCCCCAGCTTTCTCTTTACTCTGTGGCCCATGCTCTCCTTAAATTTTGTGGTCCTCCTGCCTCGGTCTCCTGAATGATTCAGGTTACAGACTTGTGCCACCAGGCCCAATGATGTTTATATTACTATATATGTATTACATATAAATATATTATATGTAATGGATTATACATTAGTATAATATATTATATTATATACTATATACATATAGTATATATATAATATACTATATATTATTATATATATGTATAATCAAAACTTACACTTAGGATGTCGCTCAGTGGTCAGAGCACTTGCTTAGCATATGCAGGGCTCAGAGTTCAATCTTCAACACTTAGGGAGGAGGTACTGAACCAGGACAACACATAGGGGTTAAAGTTCCTCCTTAGAATACACATATAGTTTGGAAGCCTGTGGAAGACAGCTCTGGGTACCCCGGGCAACCATGTGTGTTCACATCAGCCTAGGAGCAGGGATTCTTCCCACTGCCTTCCTGAGGCTTGTCAATCAGACTGAAGTTTCATGCATGTTTTAGCAACACTTCCTGTCTTTTTAGAGAATGGTAGTTCCGTGGATTTTTACCTTCTTTATTTACCAGTCCTGCTTATGATTTCTTATGACTTACTGCTTCAAGCTGTTGTTCTAGAACAGCTTGACTCCAAATGACTCCAAATGACTCTACTTAGCCCAACCATACTGACTCTCCCAAGGGCAAAAGAAAGTGTGACTTATGCTTCCAGAGGACAGATTCTACAAATCCTCTGGAAATTGTTTCCTCAGTGTTTCTATCCATTACCATAAAAACAGTCATGATACACACTTTGCTAATTTACTAGGCAATATTTACTACAGTTGGAATTTTGATTATGTGGATCAGTAGATATAGCTCAATTAAACTTAATTTATAAGGAAATGCCAGCTCTGTGGAAGCTAACCTGCTAAGACCTCCTGAAGAAGTAGTCACTCAGTAAGTGTGACAGAGTAATGGCCTCCAAAGATGTCCCTACCTGTGGGACTGTCATGGAGCTAAAGAGCAGGTTGAAGCAGCTAGGAAGCACCGTGCCATCCCAGGAGGTGAGAGCGACAGGCGTTCAGCTGATCCTCATCTTTGGCCCTGGCCAGATCCCAGCTTAATGTTAAATATTGCCTGCTTCACAGAAGCAAAAGGAATGTGGCTTGGATGGTGCTTACCTGCCCTGTGGCTGGAAACCTAGGGATGGGCCCATTCGCTGATAGGATGCCTTCCTCTTTGTCTCTGTGGGACCATGCCTTGTGCAGGGGGCGCCTTTGCAGGGCTCTGGTGCCTAGACCTGGGCCCCGCATGCAAATAAGGGTACCCCAATGCCCTTGTCTGGGCCAATGGAACCCCACCCTAGGTACCAAAGACCCTCCACTGCTTTTGGTTCCAGATATATGTAACAGACACCCCGCATTAAAGTGATCTCTGCTTCCACCAGAAGAGGGTCCCGAGGACTGATTCATTGCATCTGGTTCGTTTGGCTCTCTGCGCTTAGATTCGGATCCCGCAGTTAGTCCAAGCCCACGTCCTTCCTTCTTTCCTGCTTCTCCTCCCCAGTTCCTGTTCCTAACCCCCCTTTTTTGCCAAGCCAGTGTGAGGTGAGTGGGAGCAGAGGGGGAGATGCGGAAACACCCCACAGAATTTAACATCTACCCAAAGGCCAGAACCTGTAACTCTGACAGTCCCTGTGAATAGGGGGCTTGAGGAGGTGATACTTTAAGGATTCTGAGAAAAAGGAATTTTCATCAAATGTTTGAATGGGCCCAATGCATTGCTAGGCTCTTTATAAGAAAGAAGCAGAGGGCTTGCCTAACGGAAAGGTAATGAGACCCTGGAAAGGGGATGGTAGGAGACAGAGAGGGGCGAGGAGAAGGAAGATGTATGCAGGTGACTCTGATGGTGGAGGAAGACTATGGAAGGAGCAGTGTAGGAGTGTAGTGGCTTCCAGAGCTGGAAAAGACAAAGCAAAGACTCTTCCCTGGAAACTCCATGGGCAGCATGCAAGCCTTCTGATGAGAGTCCTGGGATAATGTTGTTTTAACATCACTTGCTTCGCTCTCGTTTGGTATGGCAGCAACAGGAAATGAATATTAGGAGTCCATAATCCAGGAAGATAGGGTGACACAAGCAACTCTGGTATCATCAACTCTGGTATATGAGGAACATAAAATTAATACAAAGAAACTGCTGTGGAGAGACTTATAGAGCAAGTCCTCCTCGATGGGGAGATTAGACGACTTTGTAGAGCCTGACAACACAGCAAGGAAAACCGAAGCAAGCCCCAGGGAGAACCTGAGGAACTTCACCCTGGGAGGCATAGAACAGAGCCAAAGAAAAAGTCATGCAGACTCTTGGAATTACCTGATTAAAATTTTGCACATTCTACTGAGGATGTAGTAGGCCTTTAAGTCAGTGAAACAAACAAAAATGCTGCAATTTTAATGTCATTTGTGTAACAATTGGATTAACATGAAAAATTCTTCAAAGGAGTTTAAAGACAGAGATGCAGATTTTGGACCAGAATTACCTCTCTAAACAGAACATTCCCATGAACTCAGCTCACTTCCAGACATGCAGATTTAACTGGCGATTAACAAGAGTAGCAAATACGCTCCCAGTAAAGAGGCAACTTTTTTCTGTTGGGTCTCAAAATAGCTCAAGCAGACACTGAGACATACATATGGCCAAACAAAGCAGTTTATTTCTACGGGTGACATACTAGCACGCCAGGGCCAGCCAATTAAAAAAAAAAAAATCAGCTCTCAAATGCAGCCACACGGGCCTTTTAAACTAAACAAGCAGTGGCTCCCTAGATCCTGATTGGTCAGCGTCTGAATCCTGGATTGGCTAGTTATATCTCCCCAGGAAGGAAGTGGCTTCTGGGAAAGTGAGGATTTTTACCAGGAAGTGGAGAGCCCAGGTCAGGGTCACCCACCGCTAGGGGGCGCCCGTCCTCTCGTTTCCAAAGGCATCCATTAACATTTACAAATTACACATGTCTTACCACCTTTTCAGCATTAATTATGACCAGGGGAAGCCAACGGAACCCAATGGACAGACTCTAGTAGAAAGACATGCACTGAGGACTCACTCGGATGATGCTAGAGAGGCTTTAGGGTTCTGCCACTCTTTGCTCAGTTTTGATCATCAGAACCCAGGATCTTGAATAACTCCGATTGGCTCTAACTTAGCTTGGGTATGATTGAGACACAGTCTCCCTGATAAAACATTGTTTTGAGTCATTCTGTTGGGGGAGATGGGAAGGAAGTAACAGAACCGCCTGGCCGCTTCTCTGCTCTACTCAAATTCGCACCAGTAGTTCCCTTGGCCTTACTCCCGGAGCTCACACCCTTCCGTGATGACACTTTACTCAGGTGCCTTCAGCAACACTTGCTTGTTTTCTTTATCTTCTGGTGAACTGGTTGCTTTTCAGACTGTTCATTCAGACTCTTCAGACTCATTGCGGGAAAGTCCCGAGGGGCACCTCTTCTCTCTTAGCTTGCTCCCACAAGAATGGCCAGACACTTCCCAAGAGGAGCCCAAGCTGATCTCAGTAGGCTCCAAGTCCTGGGATGGTGCGGCAAACTCTGGAGACCAACATTCTTCACAAGAGGAGCTGGGTGTGGCACAAGCAGCCTCACCTCTCATGTTCCCTCTGTTTCTGTCCAAGCCCAGGAAGGTGACCTCAGACTGGCTACATTCAAAAGGGATTTTCTGAGTCGCTCTATCTGTCCTCAAAGCGTCCTTGTGAAGTACTGAATGATTATTCTGGTTTTCATCATCTTCTATTGGAATACTTGGGACATTATCCAAGAACAAAGGAGACGGACACCTGAAGGACTTCAGTGATGTGGGAGGGTCTTCGGCAAAATACAAGCTAGGCTGTGCCATCTCCAGAGCAGTCAGGACCTGATCAGCAAGGAAGCAAACATGGAGGAAAAGGTTGGGTGTCACTCCTTTCACATTCCTCTCTCTACCTAGTAAAGAATATCCTCTCACTTTCATAAGCAAAGTAAATACGTAAAATAAAAAATAAAGTAAGTGTACACGCAGAAGTTTTAATTAGAAAGGACATTAGATATTAGAGATCTTTATTTCAGGGGCCATATGAAGTGACTGAAGGAAGGCATAAAAGAAACTATAGACTACTAAGACACCTGACTTCAGCCATGAATTGGCCACCACCTCACTCTGCTCTCAGATGACTCTATGTGTTTTCAACCGTAGAAAGTAGAGGATTCTCATTGAGTACATCAAGGCTGACCTGACCTCTAGTTCTCAAACGCCAGAATCACACAGGGGGCTTTCTAAAAATACAGATTCTCATTCTTTCTTTTCCTCCCTCTCCCTCTGTAAAAATACAGACAGCTAGAGCATTTATGAAGAGTTCTCACGTACGTCATCTAATTCCATCTCCACAAATAGCATTATTCTGATTTTATAGATAAAGCCGAGGGAGAATTAAGACAAAATTCACGCAACTGCCTAGAAAGCCAAAGCTTTGATGCTGTGCCGTCCATCTCCTGGATCCCAACTCTGTCCTTCTGCAACACAGCTGGTGGATCCCACACTGAGAGTCATGTCAGGCCTCCTATATGTTTTCCTGTTTCCAAGGCCAGTGTTCTTACACTCTGATTGTACCAACTCCTTATTTAGAACTCTCCCACAGCTCTGTGGTACACTTAGGATAAAACCCAACTCCAAGAACAGAACGAATGCTGCTCTATCACCTGGAAGCTTCTGTAGTTTTAACCAGTCCTGCTCTCCTTCACCTTGGTCTCACCGCTTGAGATGCTAGAAGTCTGACAGCTAAGGCTGATGACCTCTAAGTCACCCTGGAAGTGCTGATTGACTTTTCTGAGAATGCCCTCTCATCCTTACTGCTGCCTATGTCTCACCTGTTCTTCAGATCACAGCTGAGCTGTTTACCTTCGGCAAGGACCTCCTGGTTGCCACAGATTGGTGTCTACTCTGACTCTACCCTCACAGGTCAGTTTGGCCTCTGACTGTCACCATGCCAATCTACTGGACCAAAATATCATGTCTATTGATCTAACTTTTTTGCATCACAGCTTGAGAATCTTGACTAGCACCCAAAATACAATATGAAATGGGCATGCAATTAATATTTGTTTATAAAGGAATGAATTGCATCCATGACAAATGAGTACATTTTAAAACAATGAATACAAATGCCTGCTTTTTAATAGGTCAGATAGTTTAATGAGTGTTGAATAAAATACTCCCTTCAAACTACTTTTCGTTAGATTTAATTATTTTTAAATTTATTATTAGAGATAGTGGTGGGAATGGGCTGAGGTATGTGCGTCCGAAGGTAAGAGGATAACTTGTTTTTCCGTGAGTTTCGAGGATCAAACTCAAGTCACCCGGCTTGTATGGCAAATGTGCCTTTACCCACTAAGCTACTTGGCTGGCTCCACATTCGATATTTTATAATAATCTGATTCTACCTGGTAACAACTTCTACAGGGCTAACAATGATATGAGGTATTTGTTTGATTTAAATCAGAAAGGTCATCAGGCTATAAGTTTCTATGGGAGGATGAATTTGTCTCATTAAGAATTCGCTTAGATGAACAATTCATCCAACTTGGATTTTCTGTGGCTCATAAATAGTCAAACCTCATATCTCTTACTTCATCCATCATAGGTCTTAACTTGGCCCGAGTTGCCGCACACCGGCCTGCCAGGGTGAAGAGCTTAGCAGAGAAGTTCCGAGGACAGGGGTGTATTTTTTTGTCTAGAAATGAAAGACATGAATCGAGGCCTCTCTTCTCCATCAATTCCATGAGGAGGTCCCTCTAGGAAGGAAAGAAGATAGACTTATTTCTTGGAACTCCATCAGACAACTAATTGGTGAATGGGTGTGAGCGTGAAAGCAATTCTTACCAGCTGAACGTGTTTGGGATCATCCAACACTACTTTACAGCCTGTCAGAACTTCCATGATCACCTGTAAGGAACACACAGAAAGTCAGCTGCAGAGGTTGAGAAGGTTTGCAATATTAGTTTCAACTATTTAACACGAAAATGGGTTTAATTCTAATTAATGCGCTTATATTTTATTACTTGGTAGATTAAGCAAAATTAATGATTCAGGTAATAAGTAAGAGGAAATCAATAAGTACAAAAGTTAAAGCTCTCCCAATTTTTCCTCTAAGGATTTAGAATCCTCTTGGCAGTGAATTTTCTCCCCCAGCTAACCGCAGGTGACACTCACAATTCCGAAGCTGTAGACGTCGGTTTTAATGGAAAGTCTTCCCTGTCTTATGTACTCCTCTGGCATGTACCACAGATGTTTCCTGCTGCTACCAGTCATATTTATGGTTGAACTCTGATGTTCTAGGTGAGGCCGGAAGTGTGCCATGGCAAAATCAGTTAGTTTGGGTTGGAACTGGTCATCCAAAAGTATGTTTGCGCTAAAACCGTGATCAAAGACAAACAGGACAAGATATCACGGAGGCATTTAGTGAAATACAGCGTGGCTGATTAATTCTGAATACTGATGAGATGAGGCCAAACATCAATTTCCATGAGCGAGAGAACATTCTAAATGTTTCTCTGTAAGTATAAACATGAATTTGTATGAAGCCTAGGATAAGAATCTGACCCACAGAGTGGGCATTTCACGTTTTGAGCCCTGTATAGATGCTATGTCAACAGGACAAACTGAAGATAACCACAGAAACTTGTGCTCTTCTTCTTTGTTTTTTTCAAGACAGGGTTTCTCTGTTGTAACTCTGGCTGTCTTGAAACTCACTCTGTAGACCAGGCTGGTTTTGAACTCACAGAGATCTACCTGCTGGGATTAAAGGCGTGTGCCACCACCACCTGCAGTGCTCCTCTGGCTTTATGAGACTTAATGAGTTTGGTTTTGAAGCAGCTAATAATAGAATTCGTTATATGCAGAGAGGAGTGTTGTGGAACGCATGGCTTCTTACTAGAGATGATACTCTAGAATGTCTTGAGGTGCCTTCAGTAGCACCTGCTTTAACGATAGTGCCACCTCACAGTTCCATCTCTACGGGTTTCATTTCGGTTTTGAGACTCATTTGGAATGAACAACTGAGGAAGCAAAGGCAGAGTGAACAGAGTCAATATAGGGAGCCAGCACAGCAAAAAATGATCATTTTCACGTCTTGGATGTGAGTAAATATTGGTTTACTTTATGCTTTAAAAGCCAGTCACAGAACAGGAAAGGAAAGCCACACGGCAGAGTCCCTTTCCGTGGTGCTGAGAACCCCAGTTCTGTCCTCTTGCATTTGAGGCAGGGAGACAACAGAACTGAAACACTGCTGAAGTCCACTGGCTGTCTAGAATGGCTGGATACATGGTACCAAGAATGGAGACCGGTAATCAGAAGAGAGCAGGCAGGTACTGCTAGAGGAGTTGGGGGCCATGAGCAAGTGACTTTTGTTCCAGTTTGCTCAGGGCTCTTCAGAGCTTACTTTGTGTCCCAATGCTGAAATGTTGTCTACTTAGCCTGCCCGTCCAAAATACCAAGGGATAGATTTTGTAGTATACTATACACTGTTACTAAATGTGGTAGCAACTACAGGGTAATAAATTCTTACACCTGAACAAATACTGAATCTAAAAAATATCCCAGAGATATCTGCTGTCCCAGAACAAGTACACAACAAACAGGCAGGACCAGTTCCACAGGTCTGAATTGTGATTCTCCAGAGGAAGAGACTATGCGGAGATTTGTCCCAGTATCGTGGAGTTGAGCACATTAGTTCCATGTTCATAACTAAGATTGCAATCCAGACTCTGTCTAGGACCAAGTTGACAACAGATAAAATAAAGAGACCTCCTAGGTTCCTTTAAGGATAAACTTTGACTTTCTCTTCCACAGAGTGGAAAAAAAACTGTAAAGTGCTAAGAGCCAACTTTATGCCCTGTCTGTCTGGTGTGATCTATGGGGAAATAAGCCAGGGGCGGTGTCCACAAGATTTGTATCAACAAGCATAGTCCTTAACTTTCTCCTGTCTTTTCTCAAGCACCCAGCAGCTGCCAGAATCAGCCTGTGTCCCACAGGGCGCTACTCTGTGCCATTCCTCCATTCTTTCATTTTCTCACTTGAAGAACAGCCTTGAGTAGGAGTCCTGCCAGTCTTCTGAAGATGTGTATCAGAATCAGATCCTACCTTCTCTCCAGCACTAGAAAGACTCGATTAAACCTTCCATAAGTGCACACTTCACTTGTTCAGATCTGAGGCTGCTGGACTCGCTCTGATGCTTTCAGAATTTGGGGGACTATGAATGCAGGAATTTGCCAGCTGAGTCAGGAGATGATAGGGGGAGAAAGTCTCCAACTCTCATGGTGGCACCCACACAAGGCAAGGTAGGGCTAGGGCAGAGAGGAAGGTCTGGATGCCTTAGGCAAAGATGACAAAATTCAAATATGAAAGAAACAAGTGGGCAAAGGGAAAGGGTAGAAATCCCCTTCCCTATGCCAAATAAGTCCCTGGCACGAGCCCATACATAGAGGCACTCAGGTGTGTCCGAAGGTGACCTATGGCTCATTATAATACTAGGTGGAGATTAAGATGCTGAAGGGACCTTAAATAGGGTGCATGAAGCTGTGTGTAGAACCACAGGTAGCACACCATGCCCAAGAAGGACCACTGCATGCAAATAAGCCAAAAACCATTCCATGTGACAAAAAGCCCCAACTCCTCATGTAGATCATCGGAGCTACTGATCCTTTTCCTGGCCCCAGCCACTCTCTTCCTTGGTAATATATCCTTTTCTCATGTATGGTGTATACTGCTATCCACGTGACTCTGTCCAATTCCTTGTTCCAAGACACATGACAGTGGAACTCTATTTATCCACTGTTATCATGAGTTATTGCCCCTCTAGTGTCTACTACTCTGGGAGCTACTTCTGCATGTCCTTCCATTATCCCATCACAGAGGAAGACTGAAAAAATCTGACTGCCACATTCTTAGTGTCTTCCTCCTCTACCCGAGTTCTCCAGAAGGTACGATATTCTGATTAATACATTAAAGCACTGGGAATCCCAATACTGAATGTAAACACCACATTGGAATCCCCGGTGTTTTTTAAACACATGGGAGAGTTGGTGGTGGGTGGGGGAACAGCGGGATCAACAAAGAGTCCCATAGTCTAAGCCGTGTACCTGACCAACTGCAAAACAAATAGAAGCTGACAGCAAATGGTGAGCCACATGTCTGTGGGAGCTAGGCAGAGGTGAACTGGGAAACCACAAACTGTGGTACCTAGTAAGCCTACTGAGGACACGGGGTCAGCGAGAGGCCTCCGGTCAGACAGGATTGTGTGAGGAACTGCACTTACACATTGAATAATGATATCCAGTGAAAAAGGCAAGTTCTTACCAGCAGACCTTAGCATAGAGCATAGATTTTGAATCGAGTGATTTATTTGGTTCTAAATAAAGGTAGCTGACAATCAATTCCTCCTCTGATTCCTTCCCCCTGCTTCAACCTTAAGTAGAATCTTCAAATATAAAGTGCCTTCAGCTACCACACGGGTCAATGGAGTTAAGTTTATTCTGCAGGGTGAAAACGGACTGGCAAAATGAAGACAACATGAGACAGTTGTACCGGTAATAACAACGAAAAGGGGAGCTTGCTGGTAACTGTGGCCACTGAAGAGGCAGACAGTGAAGCAGCTCCAGTCCACACGTACTATCTCATGTTTGTACCATCTTTCCCATACTCTTTACTATAAGGCTATATACTATACCAGAGAGGCCAGCATGACTTCCAATAATTCTTTAAATAGAAGGATCTCTGACTAAGGGCATGGGCAGTTCTATATAGGTGATGAATTTGTACTTGGGGTAGTGACTTAATATCTGTACTAGGAAACATTTCTGTGACACTTTTTTTGAGGGACCCAATTCCCCGAACAATAGTACTTTTTAGTGAGAACAGCTTTCTCTGCTTATCAGTAAGGTTCCTAGTTTAGCTGAAACGAAAGGATATATATAGCTAAAAATGAGGAATTTGAATTTAAGTACCAGGGTTGTATTTGACACAGAGGATGAGAACTAATCCTTAAAGACACTGCATATGTTTATAAGGGCTAGTTTTAGCTTCAGCCTATGACCTGGCAACCCTCAGGAAAAGTAGGGACCCCACTCAGTTGGTTCCAGACATGAAGACCCAACTGTTTCTCTAACATATACTGAGAGAACCAGGGTCCGCTCACGTGGGCAGGCTCAAGAGCACATATGGCTTCCTACCTAAGAATGGTATAAGTCCAAAACTGTGCATCTCTGTTGCTTTGTGGAGCACTCTGTGCCCCCCCTCAATTTGTGCAGGTCTTAGAAAAAGGATGAAAGCTTGTTTGTGTTTTACAGATGTGTGAGTCTCTGCATCCTATGCCAAGGCCTAGTACTGTTTCTTTAAATGCACAACTTGAGGGCTTGAACTGAACTACCATGGGGCCTATTTCCACAGGGGTAAAAAGATCTGATGATGCTTGCTGGATAAGAAAAGGCCAGTTCCTTGTTCCATCTTGTTATGCCCTGTTGAGCATTAACCCTGGGAGGACTGCTCCTATCTGGGGAGATATGGAGGGGCGGGAGAATAGATGTCAGGGAGAGGGGAGATGGGGGACCTGGTAGGAGCAAAAGATGGGGAGGAGGGGGTCAAATGTATTATATGAGAGAAGAAAAATAAAATTTAAAAATTAATTAGTTAATTAATTAAAAAAAGAAAAAAGATGCCGGGTGGTGGTGGCACATGCCTTTAATCACAGCACTTGGGAGGCAGAGGCAGGTGAATCTCTGTGAGTTCGAGGCCAGCCTGGTCTACAGAGTGAGTTCCAGGACAGCCAGTGTTACAACAAAGAAACTCTATTTCAGAAAAAAGAAAGAAAGGAAGGAAGGAAATAAGGAAGGAAGGAAGGAAGGAAGGAAGGAAGGAAGGAAGGAAGGAAGGAAGAAGAGAAGAAAGAAAAGAAAAGGCCAGTTGACTTCTAGAGAAGACCTGACAATGCACCTGGAATGACGAGGCCTGGCCAGTGTCTACCCCACCCATTACCCTATCTCACAATCCCCAGAAGTGAAGTTGAGTGTCCAGGAAGTGTTCAAGGATCCTATTTGAATAACAACGATACAGGGGATTACAGCATGGTCCTGGAAACCTGACACCCAAGGTTAGTTAATTTCAGGGAGTTAGAATTCCAAATTATTTGCATAGAAATGCTGAACAAACTTAACTATAGTAATATTTCTAAATAATTTAAGACAACGGGGAAGAAAAACTTCCTATTATTTCTTGTACCTGCATGTACATATTTGTACATATAAATTAATGAATGCTATGTTTGTATTAGTTACTTTTGTGTTGCTTTGATAAAACAGCTCGACCATGAGCAATTTACGGAAGAAGGAGCTTATTTTGGCCTAAGATCCCAGAGGGAGAAGAGGCTATAATTGTAGAGAGGTCTGGAATCGAGTAGCAGGCCCAGGGGCAGGAGCAAGAAGCTGAGAGATTACATTTCAACCATGAACGCATAGCAGAAAGAGCAAACTGGAAGTAGGGTGAAGCCATATGGTCTCAAAGCCCACCCCCAATGGCAGACTTCCTCCAGCAAAACTCTCCCTCCCTCCGCAAACATCACCATCAATTGGGAATCAAATGGTCAAATACCCAGACTATGAGGGCCATTCCTCATCCAGACCATCCTAGTACTTGAAGACAATGGTGGCAAAGAGAGTTGTTAGGGTAAGTTTTGATTTACATAATATCTAAGTGTTTGGACACCCTTTAGGAAAATAATGAACATATTTGTATATCATAATAGAGAAAGGGAATAGGATGGAATGATGAAAGTCTGAGAAATAAAAAATCATTTCTTTTTAAGGTGTTTCTGAAAAACATGAAGATAGTCATATTTAAAGGATGACAGGGAGGGAGCAGGAGGTGTTAAAAAGAATCAATCCATCAAGCAGATTTTTCATATCCAGCAAAGGGCATCCTATGATACTAAACTGAATCCTAGATTTGACAAGTCTGCAGCCATAGCTGACTTGCCCAGGAGGACTGGGATAAAGGCAGAAAGAGGCTGAGCCCTCAAGCAATGTCCTGGTGGCCAATGGACCAACCCGTGTCTCTCTAGCCACTCTTCCTTACTCCCTCCATACTTACAGAGCTTCACGTAAGACATGCAGCCATCACTCTAGTCTTTGTTTCTGATCAGCTTCCATTTCTCATTCATCCTTGTTTAAGCTTCCTGCTTCCTTACTCTAATGCTGAAGCTGTTTCACAAATGAAAACACCAGCTTAGGACCTGAGTTTACAGGACTCATTGAAAGTACTCACTAGGTTGTCTCTGATTTGGAGCCATTAGCAGGGATGAATGTCTGGGGTGGAAAATGGAGCTGATAAAGTGCATTTCAATTTAAATTTGTCTGTAAATGTTAAAATGATTAAGTTTTCTAAGGGATAGATGGAAATATCAAGGTTTATCACTTTCAGATGGTTTTTGAGATCCTGTAATTCAAAAACAACTTAATTTCCCAAAAGGAAACTGCAAGAGTCTTTCGCTAAGACTACAGACTCCACTCCGGATTCTTTCTTTAGCTCTTTTCCCTCTCAACTCCCACCATCTGGTAGTGAGTTTTGTTTTTATAACATTCTCTTAAAGAGTTCAAATTACTAAGATATTTTGGGGCTGAATGAACCACCAGACTTGCTGAAAATACCTTTGAAATATGGGCTTTACTTCCTCCTGTGGGTGTTCCTCAGCTGTGCCCTAGGCAATTTCCTTCTTAGAAAGACACTCTCTCTGCTGGAACAAACCAGATTGACAGTGTAGATCTCCAGACCTAATCCCTCTCCCAACGCAGGCGGCACACTGCCATCTCCGCAAGAATCTGACGCCAACATTTCAGTTTGTGCACATGATGTTTTTCTCGCTCAATTCCTGTGTCTGCGGAGGAAGCCAACCCTCTGCTTGTACTTCTGTCCCTTTAAATTCCCTAATAAGAGCATGGTTATCAGAAATTCACAAACAAAGAAGGATACCTCCCCTTTCCCATCTGTAGCCACATAACAGGCAAGTTACTGGCTTTTCTGAGCCTGGCTTTTCTACAGAGGTGATAATGGTCACACCTACACTCACGCTCCCTGGAGGATTAGCAAGTGTCTCTATGGGAGTATAGAGGAGATCTGAAGTCCTTGGCTCTGACCAAATGTCACAATCCACCTGCAATCTATCCACCATCCTTCATGGATAAGTATTTACCAAAGCCGTAGGATAAACTTCTTGGGGTGCTCTTTGTACTGCTCCCTTCAAAAAGCCTCCTCCTTAACCTCATATTTTTACTTAAATCTTCTTTGTGCCACAAGAATCATTTCTGCTATGAAGCTTTCACTGAGTAGCTCTGACTCCCAGTGTGCTTCCTGCTTCTAAGTTCTTACTGAACATCCACAGTGTATCATTGGTACTTAATGAAGCCCATCTTGTGTTGTTTACATAACCATAATGCTGAGCTTATAGAAGATACCAAACAATTTTTATATAGTCATTTTCTCAAAAGAATTCGAAACCCTCAAGTAGTTTTAGATTACTGGGCATGAGAATGGCAAATATATGACCCATATGCTGTCCAATGTCCTCCCATATTATTGACAGACATCATTAATTGAGTTTCAAAACCATTCACCCAAGATTCTATTTCTACCCTATACTTGGAAAGTCATTACTAATCAATCAAAGATAGAACGTGAGATGAAACTGATTTGTCATGGCTGCTGTAGCACACTGCCTCTTTTACACATGACTTACTATTTCCAAGATAGCTACATAATAGAGCCAGGACTAAAACTGAGATCTTCCGTTTCCATATTGGATGCTGTTTTGATTTACAACAATTAACTGAAAAAAATCTTTCGTTCAGCTATATGAACACAAGATTAAAATCCATTGTTTATAGGGAGATACTTTGTAGGAGGGGAGGCATTTGAGAACTTTTCTTGAGGGTGGCTCCCAAGTAGGCAGAATGGAGAGGTGACACTCTCAACCTGTCTGAATTGCTCATGATGCAGAAACAGAGGAGGACAAAACCAAGCCGGGATTTAAAAGAATATGGGGTCAAAGCATTCTTCTTTCACAAGCTCTAGATCTGTGAGCAGAACACAGAACAAGCGGAGATAGTTAAAAGTGAAAGAAACAGAAAGCCAAAAGTCATGTTGGTTGGGACTAGACGTGGGAGTGGGAAAATGGCCAGATCGTGTGAACTAGACCCCAAGTATGAGAGAGAGGGAGAGAGAGAAATTTAGCCATCATTTGAGTTTTAGGTTCAGACAACAGTAGGTCTGTTTATTTTGCCTTAAGGTTGATGCTGCAGTGTTGAGTTGACCCAGGGTCACAATGTCCTATACCTGGGCAGCATTTTTTCTTTTATCAAGAAAGATATCATTAGTGTGGAATAGCTATCTAAGTAACATGTCCTACAGTCTTAAGCTTAATGTCCAGGGTGTGTCATTTCCTGGACAGTTAAAGAAAACATATCAGTCATTTTAGCTTTGATCGTACTCTCCTGTTGGGTGTTTAAGACCATTCAGTTGGCCAAAAATAATTTTTTTCTGTCAAGAAAAGTTGAGGACTGGTCCTCAGGAAACACTTAGGCTTGGGAGCAACTCCTGGATCTTCTGATATTCCTTTTACCAGTTGTGGGTCTAGGTGGGAACATGTCAAAGGCTTTGATTGATTGTGGCTTATTTGGGACCATTAAGGACATTTCCCAGTGCTGAACCTCCATTTTGCAGCATGGACACTGGTTAGAGTCTACCCAGTGGAGTCTCCATGGCCTATCTGAGTGAAAGGACAAATGACTCAGCAGGATACAGGACATTTTGAGAGATGATCCAGAGTCCCCTGGGACTTACATGACTTTAAAGAGCAAAGGGCGAAATATTTTATCTTTTAATCTTATCCATATTTTACGTCTCTAAGAATGGTTATTGAATACCCAGAAGGTCAGTTATACCAGTCTGGTACTTTCAATTTCTATGTAATATTTATATAAAGCTTTTTAAATGAATCCTGATTCAACACATATATTTGTTCTTTTAATTCAGTACTTTAACTTTCACCAAAGGGCAGATAAGTAACTTAAGAGAACTCTGTAAATCTACATAGAGATTTTATAGCACTATATTGAACTTTGGCCTTAGAAATTTGAAATCATAGCTATATAATCTCTAAATATATACATAATTATATGCATTACAATGTATAATATAATATATAATGATATAATGTCTGAATACCATCTCTCAAACCTGTACAACTTACTCAGACCTTCATGACTTGTCTAGACTTTCCAGTCTGCTTTTATTTTAAAAGTCACAAAAGTATAAGAAATTCAAGCTTTTAATAGTAGAGTTAATTATAGACAATGGAACTTCTTCATGTTGGTTGGTTTGAGAGAGAAAAGCTGATGACAAATTGTGGGGGGTTTTGTCCTAAAAAAATCTATTTATTTATTCATTCATTCATTCATTTCATTTATTTATTTATTTATTTATTTATTTATTTGTATTTGAGACAAGGTCTCACTGTGTAGCCCTGGAAGCATGGCACAAAGACCAGACTGGCCTTGAACTCATAGGGATCTTCCTGCCTCTAATTCTTGAGTGCTGGGATGAAAGGAGTGGAACATCACCCCCAGAATACATTTTATTTTTATTTTCAGAGTATAGCATAATCCTGAAAGTTATTTAAAATCAGATTATTTGTTTTTTTAGAATATGTTATTTGTACAAAAGATTGGGTTTCATTATAAAATCTTCCTGTATGTACATGATCAACTTCAGTCACATATGCCTCAATGACTAGCCCCGTGCCTCCGGAAGCTTGCTTTCCCTTCCTAAGCAGTCCTCTTTCTATTCTCACGTGTTTTAAAGTACAGATTTAACATACAAGAGAAAATATAGTTAGTTTTCTCAGTCTTAGTATAAACATTTTTTAAAGATAGAATGGAAGTAAATCATAGCCATTATTACAATCAATAAATAAGCCACAGTGATAAAGTCTTGTTGATATTTTGGTGGACTTCACTTTGAACATTTAAAAGAATAAATTTGCAGTTTTACAATGTTATCATTATGTGCTACATGATACTTAGGTTTGGCTTTTCTCTAACTGACCTCACTTGATGCACATTGTGCCCGGTTGTATCATGCTACTAATATTAACTAAAGTGAACTGGTCTCTGATAAAGTATGTGGTCCATTAGTCTGAAGTTCAATACAGATGTCCACTTTTCACTCCTCTGGCAAAGATGGAATCTTGATTTACTCATGGGAAATGATACCGCTTAACACTGATCTTTGAGCCAATTGTCAAGAACGCATATGGCTTCCCTGCCAGAACCTGTCTTTCCTAATTATGACTTTTCAAACTGTATGGCAAAGACAGGAGAGTCAGTGGCTTTGGACCCTCCTGAGAGCAATGGGCTCAGAATCAGGAATGTCTACGTTTTGAGTGAATGGAAGGGTTCCCTTCAGAGATGCAGGAAGGTGGCCTAGGTCAGCCAATTCACATCTGGCTGGGACTTCTATAGACAGATGCTGTTGCTATCTGGCAGACATTGGGTAGCCTAGATGAGCCAAACTGGTCTCATTCCAAATCCAAGATAACAGGTGTGCATATCACCAAGTAAGAGGGAGATGCCTATGGCTATTAGTTAGTTAGTTAGTTGGTTAGTTAGTTAGTTAGTTAGTTAGTTAGTTAGTACAGACTAATATCTTTGCTGGCAGCTCATCAGAAGGGCATGAGTCAGTGGCTGTTAAGGGGCTTGATCTGTGCTGAACAGGCAGGGACAGTGAAGAGACTGTGTGAAAGCACGATTCCTAAATGTATGTCCACAGCCCTGGAATTTCACTCCTGGACTCGTGCTTGAGTGGGTGCACGTAGGAGACACAGATATCCTTGCGCTCACAGGTCAGCACTAGGGGAACCTGGAATGTTAAACACACATGGTTGCTCCTTCAAAGGAATGGATACCTTCCGAGGAAAGTTAATAACCTGGTAACCTTTGTGCTGTCTGTGTGACCAGAGACCATGCCAGATCCTCCCCCAGATTCTTATCATAAGCATGCTTTTCTCAGTCAATCTATAGAGGACGTGACATGTACTTTACAAAAATGTTTCAAAGTACTCACGTCTGAGCTTTATTTAGCCTCCTTTGTTCCTCAAGTCCCTCAAGGAGACTTAGGTATGCTTTATTGGGCACACGTGATGGAGTTAATTATACCAGGGGCGTTTTCACCAAATTGTGCTGTGCTTAAATATCACTAAAATAAACTACTTGGGGTCAGACTCCTAAAGCTTGAACTGTCACCAGCTACTTCGTCATGGTGAACCGAACTATCTTCTTGCCCCCCACAGATCATTACTCCACTGGCGGCAGAGGTCACAGAGACCCCCTACAGGTGCAGTCTGTGGACGGGCTATACTAGAATCCTCAGACTCAGGGAAAACCATCATGGTGGCCATCTTTCCCTCACTCACGAAATAAATGAGAGGAACTTTTTTTTTTTTGGTTTCAGTCCAGGGCTGGTAGGTCCCATTCCTTTGGGCCTGTGGCAGGAAAATGCATCATTGTGTGAAAGTGCAGCAGAAGAGGCCTATTCACCCCATGGTGGCTGAGAAGCAAAGACCAGCAGAAAGGTTCAGGTTCTTAATATCCCCCTCAAAGACATGCTCTCAGTGACCTAACTTCCTATACCAATGTCCACTTCCTAAACATCCCTAAACCTACTTATAGGACCACTGTAGGGACCACACCTTCAGTAGAGGAGCCTCTAAGAGATATTGCTTTGGGGGTGGGGACTAAGACAGGAGCTCATTCTGCATCTCGTACTGGCCTCAAATTCATCGCACTCTTCCCGTGTCAGCCTGCCAAGCGCTAGGATGAGCCACCATGCTGGTTTCTTTCAGATACATTTAAAATCAAAGCTACAACAACCAGACAGTGAGCAGTTATCAGCCCCTTCCCCAGCTAAAAAATAAATGATTAGCTGTATTTCCAGCTCAAGTGTTACCACTTCCTCGACACTTTGCTCTCTGACCAGTCTGTTATCTTCTGCGTGTTTATTACCCAGTCTAGCCGGGCTATTTAAATGACTTGATTGTTTAGCATAGCTAGGCAAGCACCTGGGCCTTGACCTTGGAAGCACTGAGACCTTGGGCAGGAGGGACTCCAGGATCTTTCTACCCCACCTGTCCTCACCACAAGCTTCAGTCTCCCCCTTGAGTTTACCTTATCGGACCTAAGGTTCTAATCCAAGTACTGCTCGAGCCCATCAAGCCTGCTCCCTCTTTCCCAGTCATCTCCTTTTACCTTATCTTCAAACATGGTCTGCTCTTCTCCTGCCAACCTGCCCAGTTCTCTTCCTTTTTTTTCTTTCCCTCCTTCCTTTTCTTTCGTTGCATGCGTGGCGGCTCTTTGCTTTGATCCCCTGAGCGAATTTCCTGCCTCCACCAGGAATATTCTCTCTGCTACTTTCAATCAGTCTGTGTCAATAACAACCTTCCTCTAAGACTTGGTTTGGAGTTTTCTAACTCCAGCTCTTAACTCAGCCCACCCTCACACTGGGCATATATTCATATACATAAGTACTTTTCGTGTGTGCTAAACTTTCAAGGAAAAGATGTCTCCCTACTATGGTTTCCATGATGCTTAACACACAACAGATTTGATTAAAAGAGAAGTTGACTCCCAAGGCATTCGACCAACAAATAGTAAGCCATGAGTGATTCTTTGAAAAGTAGGGCTTGTTTGTTGGTCCACTTTTCAAGCAATGAATTGAGGATGGAAGTCTGGAGAAGTGATAAGCAAGAATACTGACTGTCCCTCCCAGCACTCAGCCATGGCCACTCCCAACACTTTCTGGACCAAGCGCCACAGGAGTTAGCCTTCGATGCATGTGTGCTCTCCTTGGCACCAAGATGCCTTTTGTCATTGAACCCGAAGAAACGAAGTTCTTGGTTTATTATTAACATTTTTCAGAGAGAAACACTGAGACTTAGTGAAGTTATGCAGTCTCTTTGAGCAAAGGTGTAAGAGGAAGTTCTGGTACCTAAGGTCTTGATTTAAGCAAATCGTGGAAATCCTGAGCTAGGAGGAATGGGGACAGAGGAAGATGGGAAAAAGCATTCCTGACTCTCCTTTTTCAGAGCTCTCTTGGGATGACACTTCCTCTGTAACTGTACCCTCTGCTCCCACCATTGCCAGCAGGCTCTCCCTCCCTGGCATGGAGGGTTAACTGATGATGACTCATGAAAGACAACTGAGTCCACGTCTGGAACTGTGCATGGTAGAAGGGAAATGTTACACTCAAGGTATTGCCTGGCTCCAGGGCAGATGATAGTGCAAACACCAGCTTGCATATTTTTGAAAAGATACCTTGGATATCTTTGAAAAGCCATTCCAGCTTCAACAGCTTTTCCATATTATTTAAACCCAACCCTCTCTACCTACTCGGTTCTCCCTTTCTCCTTTTCTTTACCCACATATTTGGTTCCTTTCACCCTTTCCTTTTTGCTGTACTAGAGATTGAGCCTACAGCCCCACACATGCCTGGCAAATATTCTACACCTACGATATATCTCTTTTTAGTTTACTCTGAGATAGTCTCATTCAGTTGCCCAGACTGTCTTGGGAGACTCACTCAGAGGCACATGTAGACTTTAAACTTCTAATCTGGCCTCAGCTTCCCCAGTAGATAGGATTATAATCTTGAGCCACTAGGCCCAGCCATTGCTTGACAAACCCCTCTCTGAAATTCCCCTATAAATTTCTGCTTTTGAGGTTGTCTCCTGGAGACACGCAGACAGGAACCAACAGCAAGAAAATGGGTCGAAGACCCACAACTTATAATTTCAGTATATAGGAGAGGTACTGGCAGTCACTTCCTAGTATCCTCACACAGTGTTACCTGGGAGAAGCCCTGGAAAGTGGGCAGGTCCCCATCTGTTGCCCTCTCCCTCTGATGCCACCTTTGTGTGGCTGTCCTTGTTCCTCTCTTCTCCTTTCAAGAAACTCTCCTGTCTGTTCTTTAAACTCTGCATTCAAGAAATGGACTGATAAATTGAACCACACAAAGGGAACCAAATATTAATGTTTTACCATGTGAGATTTAAAATACACTAATGCTGACTTTAAACCAGAGGAGGAATGTAAACAGCAAGATTCTAAACACTGTTCTCACTCAATAAAACAAATATTTTAGTACCTACTGTATTCATTAGTGGCTATAATCTAAATGGAAGAGGGATGATTTTAGGTTGGGTATGACTTCTCAGCCATGTGGAATGGCCCTCACTGGTGATCCCACTGGCCCCTGGGACCATCACTGTCCTCTGTATCTGGGTCCTGTGAGGCTCCTTTGATTTTGCACACACTCTGAGAAGCCACTGACAACTGAAGAATCTCCACACTACAGTAGGAGCAGGCATCTCTGGGCAGTTCTCCCAACTCCTGCAGGGCTAAAGAGAAACCTAGAGTCCTTTAGTTTCATGTTCATTTCTCCAGAAAAAATAAACCATCCGTTCCTCTTCTGCTCAGGTTGAAAAGTACGCTTCAAACCTTCAAGTTAATAGGAAATGGTCTGGAAGAGGCAACAGCCTTTAAACATGGCTGCCCCTGGCAGCCAGCAAAGGTGTGGCCAGGGCTCCTGGATGACTTCAACATAAGAGGCACAAGGAGAAAATCATGAAGGGATTTTGCTGCAGGTGTCCACTCTGAATGTGTGTGTGTGTGTGTGTGTGTGTGTGTGTGTGTGTGTGTGTGTGTGTGTAGAGGAGGAAGATTTAAAAATACTGCTTCTAATTTTCTCGTGTCTCAAATGTAACAATCCATGTTGGACCGTCACTTGACACGTGACAAGGAGAGAGGCTGTGAGGAAGCAGGCTCATTGCAATGAGTAAGACGCTAGTGATTCAGGACCAAGAACTTCGTTTGCTTCTCCACTGTTGTCTTCCTTGGAATCCCTGTATAAGTTGTGTGTCTTTTTGTTAAACTTCAGTTTGAGGGGTGGAGGTGAGGGGGGCTAATATAAATTCAATTTCACATCCGCCTATCTGGTATAATTAATAAAATCACAGAATTATTCATTAGTAATTCACAAAACTAATGAATCTGGTGAATACATTTTCATTGAGAAAAATGTAAGAATTTTAATACTTAGGTGAGAGTTCTTATTGCACTCATGTACATTCCAGGAAGAGGAAGGACTGACAGGCAGGAGCAAGGGATTTGAGTCACTCACCCTGTGGTACTGAAAGGGGCTTGGGTGGAGCCTAAGGCTGTTGGATCATTTACCTGGAAATGTTGCCACAGATGACTGAGCATGGCTGAGTGTTGTGCAAGTATCCAATGGCTTTGGATATTCCTATTAATACACTGATTCGAATGTGCCAGGAAAGTGGGGTTGTGTTACCCTGAAAAAAGGGAGAAGTCAGTTTGGTTGCATTTTCTTAGTGCAAATTGTTTATATACCCACTATTCAGGCGCATGCTACATTAGTAGTAGATGACAAAGTGAGAGAGGGGTGAATCAACATTTTGGTTTGCTACAACCTATTTTTAAATCCATATGGGTTTTTCTCTATGAATGATTATGGTTCTAGGGGAAAACCCAACAACTGTAAACAAAACTTTAGTCAGACTCTGGCAGTGGGCTGAGAGTGCAGTTCCGCAGGAGAACTCTTGCTTAGCATGCACAGGACCCTAGGTTTGATTCCCCAGCCCTGTGCCCACCTAAATGCTACATGCTAAAACAGTGGTTCTCAACCTTCCTAATGTTGTGACCCTTGAATCCAGTTCCTCATGTGGTGACCCTCAACCATAAAATTATTTTTGTTGCTACTTCATAACTGCAATTTTGCTACTGTTATGAATTGTAATGTAAACATCTGATATGCAGATGGTCTTAGGCAAGTCCTGTGAAAGGGTCATTCAACTCCCAAAGAGGTTGGAAAGCACAGGTTGAAAACCACTATGCAAAGAGAAGTTGATAGTAGTTGATGTAAACGCATTTGTACGTATTTGGCAATATTACACAGAACCCAGTAACTCGAGTGTTCAGGCAGCCTTCTAAGAATAAGAAATCAGTTCTCCGAGAGGTTCTCTGCTTCCCTGGGGAACCATTCCTGAATAATTCATGCCTGTGTCACACCTGGCCTCTTAGCTCCCTCCAGTGTCAACAGCTTCCCTTTACCCTGGATTTTAGTGGGCCGAAGGACCTGAGAGGTTGTAGCCATGACTTACCACACACTGCAATCTGTCGAACAGCGTCCCATTGCTCATATATGGATAAACCAGGCAAAGCCTGTCCGTCTCAGCAAAATATGCAGCCAGCTCCAGTATGTGGGGATGGCGGAACCTTGGAACAGAGGTTTTAAACCATCAGATTCTTCACTCAAATAGAAGATGGATGAGACTCTGATTAGGAAGGGTGAGAAACAGTTCTAGAGTAACTAAGTTTGCCCAAGAGACAAATAATTTCATTGGTAGTTCCAAAGAGCACCAGTCCTATCCTTTTTGATAGACTGTCAGCATGTAAATAAAAATAATATACTAAAATGTATGGCAGAAAACTTAAGGAAGCGTCGATTTCCTAAGATTTGGGATACTGAGAACTTCACCTAAAATAGTTTTTGCTGATATAAAACATCTCTATTTGTTAAGCAAATCACAACGAGGAGGCAACGGAAACGTATCTGATTAAGTGTACAACACAAGTAAAACAACAAACACACAGGATTACAGAAGACTGTCTTCGTTCAGCCGTTACTGGAGGATTCCCACATCAGCTACGAGCAGGAAAGGGAAAGTCACGTCTTTACAAAGCTTGCACTGATATCTACAGTCCACAGGAAAGTAGCTTCATGTATAAGAAATACAGAAATAAGTTGAGAATCCTGTTGGATCTTCTAGGAAAGGCATGCTTTACCTTGTTTTCCTCACTTGTGACATAGGGAACTTAGTAGACTTCATCTCATAGAGTCACTGAGAGGACTGATGAATTAACACATGTAAGGCATCTGAACTAGTGCCCGACACTAAATAAGGACTAGCCAAATCACAATAGTGTGTCCTCAAAATATGCAATGCTATAAAGTCGATGCAATCAGGGTAAAAAAAAACATTGATATAAAATTTGAAAACATGTAGGAAAGTTGTTGCTGTAGCTCATATAAAAGTTTTTTTGCATGATCCCACAAAATGGAAGGAAATATTTGCCAGCTATACATGTGATAGAGAATTCATATCTAGAATACATAAGGAACTCAGAAAACTAAACTGCAAGAAAATAGAAAACCCAGTTTATAAATTGTTACGGAATGAAAAAGAGAGATCTCACAAAGTGAAATGCAAATGGCTACAAAGTGCCTACAAGATTCTGTTCAACATCCTTAGCCATCGGGAAAACTCGGGTTGAAACTGCTTGGAGATTACACCTCAACCCAGTGCACCACCCAAGAAACGAATAACAACAAACACTGGTATGGCTGTGGGAAAGGGGAGTTCTTCTACACTGCTGGTAGGTGTAAAAACTAGTGCAGCTGTGTTAGAAATCAGTCTGGAGATCCCTCCAAAAAACTAAGACTAGAGCTGCCATATGACTCAGCTTACCATTCTTGACATACCCAAGAAATTCTACTACAGAGACATCTGTACATCCATGTTCATTGCAATTCTATTCACAGCAGCTAGGAATCGAATCAACCTAGATGTCTATCTTCTGGTAAATAGGTAACAAAAATGTGGTACATTTACACACTGGGATGCTATCCAACTGTTAAGAAGAATGAAGCTGTGAGATGTTCAGGTAAATGTATGGATCTAGAAACAATCATTCCGAGTGAAGACCCCCCCAGACACAGAAAGACAAATGCCTCATGTTCTCTCTCATTTCTGAATGTTAGCCTCGAATCTTCAGGTATGTGTGTTCCATTTGGAATACCCAAAGACATCAGAAATTTAATAAAGTGCCATGGGAGAGAGGCTTTCCCAGAAAGAAGCTCAGATAGAATACAGTGATATAAAGAGCTAATGAAGGATAATGGAACAGGAAGTGTTAAATTCAGATGAGTGGTGGGGAGGCAGGGCGGAGGCAATATTGGGAGAGATAACTACCACTGACAGCTTTTTCCAAAATGCCGCACGAAGGTCTACTACTGTAGACGCTCCCTAAAAGATATACATATTCACATATAAGAAGAGTTCCTGCTGGACGGTGGTGGCACACACCTTGAATCCCAGCACTCGGGAAACGGAAGCAGGCAGATCTCTCTGAGTTCCAGGCCAGCCTGGTCTACAGAGCGACTTCCAGAACACCCAGGGATACATGGAGAGACGCTGTCTTGAAAAGCAAACGAACAAAGAAGAAAAGAGTTCTAATGGATTAAAAAAGAAGAAAACTCAAAGTTGGAGGTAAGGAGGTGAAGGTAGCTCTCTACCTTCCAGGTGGGCCTGGGAGGAACGGGAGCAGGCAGTGAATATAATCAAAGACACTGTGTGAAGTCTCAAAGGATTAAAATATTATTTTTATAAGATCATGTGTCCTGATAAAGTACAATTATCCTTGAGATTCAAGAATGACACAACAGGCATAAAATGATGTGCCACATTAATACGCCTCGTATTATGCCATAATATGCCACTAATATGCCACATTATCAGAGCGAAGCTAAAAAAAGAAATCATGTGATCATCTCAACAGATGCAGAAAAAGCACTTACCAAAATTCAACAGCTCTTCAAGATAAAACTCTCAATGGATTTTGGAGAGAATGTGCCTTGATATAATAAATTCTATGCACACTAAACTCGTAGCTGATGTTATAACTCATCAAAATAAGTACACTTTCCTTACGGAGCAGGAACAAGATGTGAGGGCTTACAAATCACAGCACTATAAATCCTAGCTAGAGCAGCTAGGCAAGAAAAAGAAAGAAAGAAATTTGAGCTGGGAAGGAGAAAAAAATGTCTCAGTTTGCTTATTACATGATCTCATATGTAGAAAACCTGAAATACTCTACCAAAATTAAAAAAAATAGTTAGAACTTATAAATTCACTAAATTCTTCTAGTACAAAAATTAATATATCAAATCAATGTTATTTCTCTACATTCACAATGAATAAGGAAAGTTATCTGTTACCAAAATATCAGGAAGAATAAAATACTAAGGAATAAATTTAACCATGGAGATAAATGATCTGTATACCTAGATATACACTGATAAGAAAATTAGAGATACAAGCAAATAGAAAGATGTATCTGACATCATGCACTGCAAAAATTAACACTGCCAAATTGTCCAAACTGTCCAAAGGAAGCCACAGATTTGATGTTATTCCTACAAAAATTGCAACAACATTTTTTCACTACACTAGAAATCCTAAAACCCATATAAAACCATGAAAGACTTCAAACAGTCAAAGTAATGTGAGAAAGCAGAGCCCTGACTTAAAACAACATCGCAACACTGTAGTAATCAAATCAGTGTGCACTGGCAGAAAGCGTCCCCCTGGATCAGCGGCATGGAAGAGAGTTTCCAAAAATTAACCATTCTGTACGTACATCATTCACTAAAGCCCTAACTAGGAGGTGAAAATTACACAAAGGGGAAAGAAACGTCTCTTCAATGAATGGTACTGGGTTGCAGCATTGGGGGGAAAAGGGAGTCTGGATTTGTCTTCCTTCTCATGTAAAAATTGACTGGATTTGTGCACCAGAAACCTAAATAAAAGATCTGACACCATACAGGTTCTAGAACAAAATTTCTCCAACATTGGCCTTAGCGATGTTTTTCAAGATCACATGGATGTTATAGCATTAGTGAGGAATAAAAGATTAGAAATGTAAACCTCTCAACGGAAGGAAGGTACTGTGCAGCTTAGAACAGAACACAACGACAAAGAGTGGGAAGACCCATGTGCTGTGCTACCTCATGCGCAAAAGGAAATGTCTGAATCTTACCTTTTTAAACAAACAAGTAAAACTCGAGTGTAAAAATCTACTATTACAACTTCTAAATTGAATGTGTTTTTATTGGCTATTAATATTCGCTTCTAATATTCTAGTTCCTGGCCCTGGCTTTAAAGAGACCGGAAGCAGCATAATGCTTCTTTCCCCACTTTTCTCTCCACCCCCACCTCCTATATCTGCTCTACAAACACCAGGAAAAAGCATCTTCTATTTGTGAAGGATGATGAATTCCACAGCGTTAGAGGCCTTCAGTGAGGATGGCTGTACAGCTGCACTTAGGAATTTACAAAAAAAAAACAAAACAAAAAAAAAATGAAGCCATTTAAATTTGTCTCTCAGGACTCTGGGATTCATAAATGAATTCTCAGGAAAATCATATGCACATCAAAAGCACTTTATTTCTTTGTCTGAAACTCCCCTTTTTGAAGAGAGCCACTCTGATGGAGCAGTCTCTCAACTGAACCATCTCTAAGGAAGAGCAAGGGAAAATCCATGTGACGCTAAGAATTACTATGAAGCCATGTTAGTCACACACGATTTAACCCACTTTCTTGTGACAATTTCTTCTTTCAGTATGTCCAAATGAATCATGGAAGTGCTCTATTTTAAAATGTATTTTAAGGAAATACACCAAAGCAGATGTCAAAAGTGTACCGAATGTTCTAACATCCAACCCACGCTAATTAAATGCCAGCCATGCCAAATATTCTACTGTAAGATCCAAGATGAACGAAATATACTCACAGGAGTAAAACTTCCAGTTCTGATAAAAATCTCTTCCAGTGCATCTTAAACTGCATTTTTTTCTCCTAAACATCATACAAGAAAGAAAAAGAAAAGAATTTAAGAGATGGCTCTCTATTTCTGAGAGTCTTTGTCTAGGGAGTTTCCCTTTTTGACATAAAGTTGAGCTTCTCCTCTTCCCTCGGGAGAGAATCCTTAGCTTTCATAAGATTTTCAGAAACATTTTTACTTCCCAGCAAGACTTACAACCATTACCTTGATTTGAAATTTTTCCTGCAATCTGCCATGTTGTAAATCTCATATTCAAACTCACTCATTTCACACATTTACATAAATCCAAAAATATTCCACAGCAATAGAAACTCCTCACTGATCTCACACACACACACAAAAAATATGGTCCCTCGTGTTCTTTGCAAACTTCTACTGTTTTAGCATTGATGAATTGGCTCATTTGCATATGTACATTCATGCTTTCCTTTTGCATTAATTTTGAAAAGTTAAGTCTACTCTGCACAGGAAAATAAAACTTCTTACTACAAAGTTTCAGATCTAGACAAGTGGAGCAGGGCTCTAATCTCACCATTCAGGAGGCAAGTGCATCTCTGTGAGTTCAAGACCTGCCTGGCACTACACAGTAAGACCCTGTCTAATAATCATAATCATCACCATCCTAATAGTAAATCTAGCCAAGATCCAGGAGCACAAATATTGAATAAATGAATAGCTTCAACAATGGTGCATACACTGAGCACCTGGACAGTAGATGGCAAGTCCTTGGTGTCTTCAACGCTGTGTCACTGTACATCCGTGGAGTCTCAAATTCCTTGCTTTTACTATTAAAATGTTAAATTAAGATGCTCCTCGGATCTGACCATAAAGTACTCATTACAACTTGCTAGAAAATAAAGTATTTAGAGTTCTATCCTTATTGAAATCCAAAGAGAATTCAGGGCACCACTGTCCAAGTTGAGTTAAAAACAATAAGCCTGGCTCACTGATCGTTTCCAAGGAATGCTTTACCGCAACCTACATTTTGCAAGTCTCTGTCCAGGAAGAGGAGGTCTCTCTTTTGCACTTGTGGTTTCTCACTTTTTGTCAGTTTGGGGGATTTGTTTGTTTGTTTTCTAGTCTGGTGAATAAGAAGACTCATGTCTGAGTCTCTGCAAACCTAGCCCTTGACTGTGTCTGATGAACAAAAGATTTCATCTGGGCTGGGAGCTGCTGAGGAACACGAGCCCTCCTGCTGGGCTCCTGCCCAGACCTGCCGCATCCACATCAGCACCTGGAAGAGGCTGTCCAGGCGACTGGAAGGACAGTGGAGTGGAGAAGCACTGATCGGACAACCTGATAAAATCCTCCACTTCTGGTCCTTTCAGAAATGTGATTAAAGGCATTGTTCCAATCTTTCAGATTGCATTCCTTTAGAAAAATATGTGGCTACTTCATTAAGGGGCCTCGGTTTTCCTAAATTTGCAAGATTATGTCTTCCATCTGCTGGTGTGTTTGGGAGAAGAAAAAAAAAAGGTGTGGAGAAAAAAAAAAAAAGAGCAAACACCACCCCCACCCCCACCCCGCCTTGCCGTCTTAAGAGGGAACTATAGTATAGAGTAGGACCAGGTACAGAAGAACTTTGTACAGCTAAATTCTTGAAAATGACCTGTAAGGTCTTGCTTTAAACCACTCAACAAACATCCATTGAAGAAGTTCTAAAGACAGCCCTGTAATAAGGCTCTGGGATGCACAAAGAAATAAAAGTTCTCGAGAGAAAATCAGTTAATCCAGTGGGAAAAGCAAATGAAAAGATAATGATATTTATATGTTACAAACATATTACAATAATGTTTTATAGATTGTATAATGTATTTACATATATATGTAACAACAATTAAAGAAAAAAAGTGATGTGTTTGAAAGAGGGGGCAGGCACACGGGAGGGTTTGAAAGGAGGAAAGGGAAGGGGGAAATGATATTATAATCTCAAAAAAAATTAATGTTGGTGTCTACCACTCAGAGACCTTTTACAAAATATTTATACCTACCACCATCAATCTGACTTAACCAGTTGCTGTAGTGCACACAGATGAACCCCTCACAATGGACAGATAAAGCTTCCTGGGTGATTCTACCACAAACACAGTTGGGAATGCCAGCTTCAGTTCCCTTCATTTGATAGCTTTCACTCCAGAAATATCCCTCTCCCCGGGCTTTCTCCTTCCAGTCTTTTGCCAACCCTCCTGCTAACCTCTAGTCCACCATCCACCCATAATCAAAGTTGTATTTTAAACACAGATGTAAACCTTCACTCTCTGACTTCATCAGGCATGGGCTCATCTTTACTGTATTGCTGTTTGCCATTACCTCCCTCTCCCCTATACTCCACCAAATCAATTTCTATCCACTAGTAGAGTGGTGTCTTCATGCAGGCATATCCAGGCCCTGCCTCTGTGTCCCCCAACATGTGGACTTTCTCTCCTTCACTATTCAACCTCTCAATCCAGAGGAAAAGTTGTTTCTTTCCATACACTTTTCATTTGCTTCTGGGAAATGTTTAATTGAGAGGGTGCTCTGTGCTAGGTACTCTTCTGGTTGCTAGATTGTTCCTTCCTTTGGGTGGAAAGATGCTACCTGTTACATGCACCTGACTCTTTTTATACGAGGCTCGGTTAAAGTACTTCTGTCGCAGTAGTTTAATCTTTTACTGAACTGGCTACTTCCCCTGAAAGACCACGAACTCCTCGAGAACAGAGTAGGACCACCCCTCAAGAGTTCAATATATATGTCTTGATTTCTGACTGACAGTGAAGAGAATAAAAGGAAGCTCTCTCAGGTATCTGACATTTGAGTTTAGTTTTCAAACTAAAGGCTCAACTGCTTTCTCATCTTCTGCCCTTCTCATTGCTTTGTTGCTTCATTGTGGGTACCAAGTGTCCCCTATAAAGGCTCACGTGTTGGCGTCTTGGTTCCCAATGCAGCAGTGTTCACAGGTGGGCCACGTGGGAAGGCATTAGATTCTGAGGACTCAGACATCATGTATGCACTAATCCCTTCAATGGAGTCACACTGTCATGGCATTACTGGGAGGGGGTGAAAGACACAGTAACGGGAGCTGGAGAGATGGATCAGCAGTTAAGAGCACATACTGCTCTTGCAGAGGACCTCAGGCACCTGAGACACTCTGTCTCACCACAGGCCAGCACAATGGCACCAACTGATCATGGACTGAAACCCTCCAGCTGTAGCCACAGTAGGCCTTTCCTGCTTCAAATGGACTCTCCCAGGTATCAGTCACAGTGATGAAAAACTGGCTTACTCCTTCCAGAAGCCTCTTTTTCCTCATCTTCTTGAGCGCTGTTAAAAGATTATCTATACGACCGGGCTCAATACTCACCTGTAGCATAGCCCTGGGGCTGTGAGGAGAGCACACTACTTGGACTAACCAAGTGGGAGCCATCTGATTTCATTTTTTTAGAAAAGGTACTCTGTAGCCTTAGCGTGCCTAGAAATGTCTTGGTAGATCAATTTCTAGCTTTGAACTCACAGAGATTTGTCTGTCTACGCCTCTCTTGTATAGAGGTTAGAGGCAGCCAATCTGATCTGCAGCAAAGTTTCCGAGGCCATGAATGGCTTTCAGGAAAGTCCTTCTCAAACAACATATCTAGGGATGGAAGAGGTTGAGCTTTCACACCGCATCCCTTTAAGCCTGGCATTCATATCTTAGCCATTTCTCAGCCTCATCCCCACCTCAAGATCATGTATCTCATTTCCATTTGTGAAATTTTGTTTTCAAATATATTTCCTTTCAATGTTGATGAAAAAATGACACATTTTAATATGAAATGGGCACAAATAAGTGGAATTGGTGTCATGATAGTAATTCTTTCTGTACCTGTTTAAATAACTTAACAGCGTATGCTTGGTTTTGAATCTCCACTCTGTATACTTCAAATATCTCCCCTTCTCCAATTAGGAAGTCTCTGTGGAAATGATGGGTTCCTTCTATGATACATTGGAGGCTAATGGAGGGTTTATGCAGTATTCCTTAGGAAGAAAAACAGGGAGACAATGAGCCATCTCTTCTATGAGTTACTGTTGTTACAAGGAGGGTACACATACTGAAACCACATTAGGATAGAAGGCCTGAGAGCAAGTCCCAGGAGCCCACAGCGAAGCCCACCATGTGTCCTTTGTGTTTGTTGTGTCTAGCTCTCATCCTTCAATACAGCATGGGGCTTTATGGATACTTGAACAGCAGCATGGTTTCTATCTCCAGAGAGGTTAGCCAAAGAAGCGTAGCTGGGCACGTGATTTTAGGAATCTGCTTGTCCTTAGGTCAATGTCTTGATTTTGGTCTACTCTTGGGATGACTACACAATGTTCTCCAAGCATTGCTGACAGAGAAGGTTTTTAGGAGCCTTTAACCACGTAGCTGATTTCTTCAGAGTTAATGAAGACACTTCACCTTTGAAAAGATCACCTGAAGAAGATGCTGTGTGAAGGTATTCAAAGATAACCGCAGTTAGAAAGAAAGAAAGAAAGAAAGAAAGAAAGAAAGAAAGAAAGAAAGAAAAAGAAAGAAAGAAAGAAAGAAAGAAAGAAAGAAAGAAAGGGAAAGAGAGAGGGGGAAGCGGAGGGAAGGGAAAAGGGGAGGAGAGGAGAGGAGAGAAGAAGAGAGGAGAGGAGAGGAGAGGAGAAGGGAGGGGAGGGGAGGAGAGGGGAGGGGAAGGGAGGGGAGGGAGGGGAGGGGAGGAAGAAAGAAGAGAGAGGGCCTAGGTTTCGAGAGCTGGCTGAGCACTCTGGAAGTTCAATCCCTAGAGCTACAAAGGATAAAACTGAAAGATAAAAGGCATGGCTAAAGCAGAGCTTAATGTTTAGATGTTTCTACAAACATCCTCTAAAGACATTTATGATTTAATTTAGATATCAGTGCTGAAGACTCAAAACCTCGCCTGACTTTCCTAAGTCTTACTTAACCAGAGAATCTTCAGACTTGGTGAAAATGATCAGGCAACTGGATTATCTAATCTTTAAATGTTATCAGAATGACTCCCAGGTGGAACGAAGTCATTTTCCCTGCTAATAAAGAATGGGAGCTAACGTGAAATACAAATGGATTTTCATAGTGATCTTCAGCATTACCTTATAATCAGCTTGAAAGATCTGTGCGACTATGAAAAGTTCTGAAGGTATGTAAAACTCAACACAAGCTTTTAAATGTTTTCTTATGGCAAACAAAACCAGCAAACTGTGTGAACAAAAGCCCTCTGTGTGAAGTCCCTCTATGTTCTTCATTAGCCAACAGATGATGATGATGAGGATGAGGATGAGGATGAGGATGAGGATGAGGATGATGATGGTGGTGATAATGATGTCCTCCTCCTCCTCCTCCTCCTCCTCCTCCTCCTCCTCCTCCTCTTCTTCTTCTGTTTCAGAGAATCCCTGCAGCAAACTCATTTCTTATTTTCCTTTAATTGATGCACTAGTGCTGTGTTTTATAAAGACAACTTCAGCCAACGGATCCTTTATGTCAGTATGCCATCCACCACAACTACAAGTGTCCATCAAGTTTGAAAATATTTCATATCTATGAAAATGTTGTGTTTAATTGGGATATAAACCGTACGGTTACTTATTATTTCACTCTGCAAACTCACTTCCATGAAAGTGCGATTTAATCAAATTGTGACAAAATTGCTTTTTTTCTTTTTTTTTTTTTTTTACCTTTTTCATTCTGTTCGGGAGTAAGAACATTATCCACTGTGACACTGGTTGGTTCCTGAAAGAAGAAATATATCTTAAGTAATTCCATTTTATAAGTCTAGGAACAACAGAGTCTCAACAGAAATCGATAGCTCCCAGTGAGACTATTCAACGCGACAGAGCAGAGTCTAATTTAGAAGAAAGCTGGAGTAAAGCGAAGTTATCTCGCTTTATTCAACAGTATTCATTCCTTACAGACGTGGCTGCTAGGTCCACTGAGAACAGCAAAGTATGGATGCCACAGTCGGTTATAGCCAGTTTAAAATAGATTGTAATGCTTTTTTTAAAAAAAAAAAGTGGGGGGGAGTTTAATAATGATTTGTTGTGATAAAAGGTAGCAGAACTGCAAAACACCAGCCAGAAAAGGAAAATTAAAAGCCAAGTTAAGATGAGTGAGTAACCCACGGCACCTTAGGCGTTCTGAGGCTCAGCTCTGGCGGAACCTGGGAGCAGAAAATGCTTACTCCCCACATAGCTGCAGACCTCAACTAAACACAGACAAAAGGTAGGGGGAAGCTTGTCTAGTCTGTCCAGCATTTTTCTGCCGAGAATCCCAATCATTATGAGAGTATTTGCACCAGAGGTCCAGGGTCACTTTCTTTACGCACAGGCTTCGAATCGGGTGTTGTGATAGGAAATTGAGGCTTCCGATGACACTGCATTGAAGGGTCAGCGCTTGTTCCTGAAAGACAAGTAAAGGGAACTGGGTATAGAAAAGTCTGTGCCCCAAACCTTCATTGGCCCAGAGACCGTGAAACTCAGCATTTCGCTAGTATGTCTTTTTCTAAAGTTAGGCTTCATTCAAATGAAATGGTTGTAAAATAATACCTGCGAAATGTTTTCTCATGGTGAAGTAGCCAAACATACCTGTATTCACTTAAAACGTGACCATACGTTCAAGTCTTGTTAGTTATCATTAAAAATAGTAAAATATGCAACGGAAAAGGGAAACAGAAAGCTGTTGTTAGGTTCTGCAGATGTGTTTAAAATGTGAAGGTTATACTCTCCTGAATTGTTTTATTTATTTTACTCATTTTACGACAAAGTATTAGAGGTGATTATGTGTGTGCATGCACATACATGTTTAGTCACCAAATGCTCCCACTCCTTCCCAAATATAAGCTATAATTTGACTTTTTAGATCTGTCAGAACTGAGGTGCTCTATGTAGCTTCCAAAAAAAGATTAAAACCCCTTTGTTTTTGCTGTGTTTTCTAACATTTCAATGCAACCTTTAGCCATTTTTTAAGTTTTGTGGTCTAGTTACTCTTATGTTCTAATGTTTATCAGATTATTTTGTTACTAGGAACAATACACCATCAATTAATGTTTCAAATCCCTCATCGAACAATATTATAAATCAACTGAACTTATTCAATATCTATAGAGCTTTCTTTCCAAACACAGAACACAAACATATTCTCCTCCAGAAGACACCAGACATTCTCCAAAACAGACCATACGTTGGGCAGTAAAGTAAGTCTCAGTATATTTGGAAAATTGACTCATATTAAATACATATTCTGACCCCTGGGAAATTAAAGTAGAAATCAGTTATAAAGAGAAACTTGGAAAACTCACAAGGACAGGAACATTTTAAAAAATAATGACTAATAAGCCAAAGACAATGAGATAAAGTAAAATCAGAAAATACTTTGAGATGAATCAAATGTTTCTTTTTTTAAAAAATCCCAAAACTTAAGGTATGCAGCACAAGGCACCTTCAGAGCAAGGCGCAGAGGAAAACGTGAAATTGTAAACTTCTACCTTAAAAGGGAGAAATATCTCAAATCAGTGACATATTGTCATTTTAAGTAGCCATTAAAAAAATGAGAGTGTACACAAAAGCAAATGAAAGGAATCAGGTCAGAATAGAAATACAGAATTTTCAAAGAAAGAGTCTTACAGAAAGCAAGAACGGCTCTTTAAAAAGATCATCAAAGCTGATAATAATTCAAATAGGATGAAAACAGAAAGAAAGGAAGGAGGGAAGGAAGAAAGAAAGAAAGGAAGGGGAAAACAGAAGAAAGAAAGAGAGAAAGGAGGGATTGAGAATCAGAAAAGGACGGAAGAAAGAAGGGAAGGAAGGCGGGAAGAAAGAGAGAGACTCAAATTACTAAAATTAAAAACAATCACTATGATTTTATGGTTTTACTGAATCATTAGTGTTATTATGGAATATTATGACATCAGCAAAATATAATACACAAGAAATTAGATGACTCAGATGATATAAACAGATTCCTAGGATTTGTGTTTGTTTTGTTTTGAGGCAGGGTTTCTCTGCTGTGACCCTGGCTGTCCTGGAGCTCACTCTGTAGACCAGGCTGGCTTCAAACCCAGAGACCCAGATCTTGATTTTCCAGATCATTTTGTGTGTGGTGGTGATGGGGCTTAAACAGGGTATTTCTACGCAGTCCCAGGTGGCCTCTAGCCACCTGCCTCAGCCTCCAGAATGCCGGGATTAAAGGCATGGACCACCAACACCCAGTGTTAGGATTCTATATACTAAAATTAATTCAAAGAATAATCTGAATGGACCTATTGTAAGTTTTAAAAATGACTGAATTAGTGTTCTATAACTTTTCACAGAGAAAAAGGCAGGTTCAGATGACTGTGTTGGTTCAGTCTACCAACCACTTACAGTTTAACACAGACCCTGCACAGACTCCTCAAATGTAGAAGAAGATGGAACAAGCCCCAGATCACTCGATGGGACCAACATTATTTTGAAACTAATGCCAGGCAAACACAGGAAAAGTGCCGACAAACAAACGCTTATAAATATAGATGCAAAAATCCTAAGCAAAACAAATCTACAAATATGTAAAAAGTATCACATGCCACAACTGAGTGGGGATTATCCCAGAAATCCAAAATTTGCTTGAAACTGAAAGCGAATTAGTGCAATATACCACACTAGGATACCAGGATGCAAAAGTTCATGTTCACATCAAGAGTGTAAAAAATAAATTGACAAAAATCCAGTACCCTATCATGATAAAACAAAATGGAAAAACCTGGAAACAGAAGAGAATTTCCTCAATCTGGTATAGAATATCTATGAGAAAACTAAAAAAATCATAATTAATGGTAAAAGACAGATGCTTTCTCCTTAAGGTCAAGAGCAGGCTATTGCTGCTTGGTCTGGCTACTTCTGCTCCTTACTACATCAAAAGTTCTAACCAGAGGAGCCACACACAACGAAGAGCTAGCACACACCCTGAATAGGGTATTGCCATACACAATATTTCAAGTATAGAAGCTATAAAAGAATTAAAATTCATCATCCTTTTGTTATTAAAAAAAAGATAATATTTCATTGTCAGGAAATGACAGATTTAAAGTGGCTCTTCCGAGAAACCACCAGAAAGCTGTATATTGGGTAACAAAGCTATCTTTAAAGATCACTGATCTGCAGAGAAAACTCCACTGGCGAAATACTTTCTGTGCAGGTGTGAGGACCTGAGTTATACCCCAGAACCCATATGAAGAAATAAAATCAAAACAAACAAACAAAAAAACCAGACATCCAGTCATAGTGTGCCCAGCACAGTGGAGGCAGGCAGGCATACCCCAGTGGCTTCCTAGCCATTCAGCCTTGCCTGATAGGTGAGCTCCAGCCCAATACGAGACTGTCTTGAAAACAAAGTAGATGACTTCTGATGAATGGCACCCAAGGTTGCCCTCTGTTCTAAACACACGTGCACAAATGCCCTCATACCTACACATACGCAAAACAAATCTAGCAAAAAAAGAACCTACTGGTCATTAAAATATAAATACAAAATTCAGTATGCATGTATCTGCATACTGGAAATTTTGCAGTTAACAAAAGTTTCCTTGGACAGGTTGGTTGTGTTCTAGTCTCTGAGGGATTGCTTTATGTGGGTAAGGAAGGCACCTAGTGACAGAATCCTGACTCACAGGGATTTGTTCCTGGGAAGAAGTATCAGGTCTTTCTCAGTAGGACTCAAAAGACAATTCAAATCTAAGCGATACCTGGAGGTTCAAATATGAAAAGTAGAACATACTTTTAAAATTATAAGTATCCCACCAAAAGGAACAGACGTTTAGAAAGGTATGCAAAAATCGGTTATCTGTGTAACTGCATATTTTGTCCATGATAGCAGCAGTCAGAGACTTAATCTTTTTTATGAATTTTCAGTAGGAGCTCTGCTCCTAATTCAGTGACTAGCTTCCCTAAGATACACCTGCTCATTCAAATGTACCCAACAAACCATTGCATTACACTTTTTTAATAACACACAGCTAACTTTTTCAAGATAACGGTTTGACTAAAGCTCGGTAAGTTACAATTAACTAATGCTATTTCCCTTAGAAAAGGCCTCAGGTAAGAACTTCATCTCAGATTTACCTACATGCAAATAGGCAAGTAACATATGTGACTTGTGATACTATTTGCATAGTTACCTACTTCCTGTACTAGAACAGTAAGTAACTGCTTCCTACTAATCTGCTAATATTGCTTGTTCTAAACTGAAATAAACTTTGCATGTGCAACAGACTAGGAGCTGACCAAGAATGTAGAATTTGGGGTAATTACAACCTTACTCATTCTCTGCTGCATAACAACATAGACAGTAAAAATGTACCCATGAGACCTATTTCAGAACATGGAAATATAAAACATGCCCATGTGCCCTGTTAAGTTGGTGCAGGTTTATACTGCAAACAGCAAGCCATGCAGGGCCGTTTCCATGGCTGGAAAAGGCTCAGATAATGAAAAAGCATTGCATTTGCGTTTCCTAGAGTCATTGTTTTTCATTTGCTCAGCTCCAGACTGAAGCACTCCACTGTACATGTAAAGAAATCCCACAGGAAAAGGTCAAAGTGGTTATCCATTGTTGTATAGCAAGTCCCTCTGAAGCTTATTAAGACACAAAAAGTCCTAGAGTGGAGCCTTCTTAAGATTCAGGAGGTAAACAACTCATGTCTTAGGAAGTACCTGAAGCTGACCGGATGCACACAACCCCTCCCCAAGATTATACAAGCAGGAAAGGATGCTGAAGAGACTGAGACCAGCTGAGCTGCCAGAAGGGGCTTTTCAACTGTCCAAGAGAAGCTGCCTACATGTCATTCAGAAAGCTTCAGTGTTCCAGCTTCCATGAGTCCCATGCTGGGGTGGGCTTTCAGTGACGGAGCAGTTCCCTCTATCACGACTCTGATTTTCTTTCACTTGAAATTGGGGCCCTCTAGATCTTCAGATTCTCACCTGCTCTGTGCATAAAGGACAGCCCGTGATGTGTGTGTGTCTGTGTGTGTGTGTGTACGTGCACACATGCACATGTACTAGGGGATCACACTCAGGGCCTCCCACACTCCAAGCATTTGGCCAGCTTCTCCTTCAGAGTTCAGCACAGCCTCATGCTTCAGTCCCCCATCACTCTTCCTTGTTGTCCCAGAGATTTAGTTTTCCCCTTCTGGGACCGCCCCCTTTTCTCTCCTTGGTGACCAGTAGGGGAACAGGGCATGCTAGGTGGCCAGAGCACCACTCTGGGCACAGGCACTTACTGCTACACCAGGGAGTAAACATTTTAGATCACTCACGGGCTAGCCTGGGCTACAGAGAGCAGCAGAAACACAGAACCAACTCCTAAAAGTTGTCCCCTGACGCCACACTTGCGTGCAGCGTGAACACAGTATGTCTCTGGGCTTGTATGCATTCTTTTGACAAACAAACAAACAAATATAAAAAGAAACAGACACCTCAAACTACAGTGAATGACAGATCAGTAAAGGCCATGGCCTAAAAAGGAGAATCACATCTTTGTTCTGGAAGTACAGAAGACCTAATGATATTACTGTTTATAACTGGGAGATCCAATGTTCTTGCTAACTTTTAATAATATAATAAAATGAAAAAATATATATATTCTTTACTTAAATATTTTGGTTACTATTCTGAACTTTAGATAAAAAGCTGATGCTATCAGATGCTAAATGAAATGTTAAAATCATGTAGTTGCCAAGAGAGTGGGACATGCCTCTAATCTCAGCACTCAGGAGAGAGAAACAGGCAGACATCTGTGAATTCAAGGCCAGCCTCATCTACATTGCAAGTTCCAGACCAGTCAAGATTATATAGTGATACCCTGTCTCAAAAACAAAACCAAGAAAGTATAAAGGGATATATTGTATTTTTAAGCAATGAGGGAAGAAAGTATCACACTCAAAAGCAACATCTCACTGACAAACAGCAGAGCAGACCAGCGTCCGGGTAAAAGGCAGTATTTCTATTTACAGAAGATGAGTCCCGGAGGATGGAGAGAGTGCCACAGTATGAGAACACGCTTACCATAGTTCGTGATTAAGTGGATTGCTCGTTGGTGCCCCATCTCCTGAAGGATCTGTAAAAGGTCACCGATGGTCTTGTTTTTCTGTGCCCAGGACCACAGCAATTCCCTTGTTCCACTCTTACCCTGGTCTACATATTTTTCAATATGACGAACATCCAGCCAACTGTTTGAAAGTCGCTCCGCTGTGGAAATTGCAATAGAAAGAAGGCAATGAAAGATTACCTTTATTCAAATATTTGGGATTTGTCTTGTCCACCTTGCACGTTTTGTGTCATTTCAATGGTAACCTTTTATTTTGAACTAATTGAGTATATATTCATGATTTTCTACTCATATTCACATACTTATCAGGACAAACTCATCAGGATGAGTAATGGTTGAAATTCTAGTTCTACCAGATGTCTCACATCTGTCTCCTTCCATATCCTAGGAAGAGTTGTTGCATTGCATTTGTTCACCTCTGAGTGTGCTGTGCTTTCTTGTTCTTCACCCTTCAGGTCAGCAGATGACAGTGTGCCCTCAGTGTACAATGTCCAGGGATTTGGTACAGATGCCTTTCCTATGTGTGTATCTGCAGTGCTTCGTTACAGTGTTGCCTGTGAGGTCTCTCCACTGCAAGTTATCTTAACTATGATGGAGAAGACCCTTGGAGATTCTGGAAATACCCTGCTTGTCCTCAGATTTTTTGCACTGCTCAATGGATCTTGTTTATAACAATTACTACTATGATACATTTGGGAAACACTGATTTTTTTTTCTTCTGTATTCATTAACAGTATTTATTTCTGGGTAAAGGGAATGCAGACTTTTATTTACCCAACTATTAATGTGTATCAGTATTGACTTATTGACATTTATTCTAAAGGGTAAGATATAATATCATTATTTTGTAACTGAAATTGCTTTGCTGCATCTATCTACATGGGCTCTTGTCTTCTGAAAATGCCTATATTTTTTAGCATTTCCTAATTTCCTGGCTCTACACAGTGTTCCCAGCTCACTTGGGTTTCTTTTTCCCTTCTGTGGTGTTGCAATTAGTCACTTGCTCAAAGAGCTGTGCTGTCTTTACCAGAAATGGTATTCCTAAAACTAAAATAAGGTTGCTAGGTAGGACTTGAGCTTTGTCACTGACAGACCCCCAAAGCAAGCATAGCTAATAAATACTCTCATGTGCACTGAACCAATGTCTGTGTTTCTCAGCCTGTATGAATGCATACTACAAACCAAGTGTCTATTCTGATACTTCTGGTTTGAATCTAATACCACAGGTTACATGTTGTTCCTTGTTTGTAACTTCATTCTTGAACAGTAAGAAACTTTGCTCTTGTTTCTGGCAATACTTCTATTTGTTTAGTCCTACGGTAAGCATCAAGTACTTCCAGAATTGCTAAGCCACTCTTGCCAGAAATACAAATTAAGTACAATAGCTCTTCCTGCCCTGGTCTAAGAGCATCCAGTTAAAGTGTTGTTTACTAACTACTTAGTTTAATTCTTTCCTTCCTCAACTCTTCTTTGTGGTTATTACTCATTTGTAATATGTTGAATTTATATTCATGCATGGTGGTTTACATATTTGTTCTGTAATGTTTTGGTGCTGAATATTTTTGAGTAACTAAAAGCTAATATCTGGGTAGGACCAGGAAAATGTTTCAGTGGGATGTTAAGCTTGTCACTGCACAGAGATGGTACATATATGACTTGCTTAGGGTTTGTATAAATCCCCTAAAAGTGGCACCAATGTCATAAAAGATTTTACAGTGCCTTGAGTTAACAGGATTTATCAAATGAAAATTTGTTTAATCTTACTGCACAACTCCAAAATGTTAAAGTACAAAAAAGAGAAAGAGAAGGCAATTGAAAGAGGGGAAAACTTACTTGTTCCTGTTGTTATACACCCAGGTTAGCTCAGCCCTACTGAGGTCTAACATAAGTAGAGGGTTTGGGGATCATGGTAGGAGACCACCCCACCATGCCTACTCCTACAAGAGAGCCTATAAAAGTTAGAATCCTGTGTATACGTCTGTGGATGAAAGCCTGATACCACCTGAGAATTGCCATGAAGATCTGGATAGACCACCATGATGGGTTATTGGAACTCAGAACATTTTCCTTCTGCCACACTCAAATAAGAAATAAGACTTTGCCAGAATACACAGTTTACAGCCTTGTTAATATTCTCAGTAAAACCATAAGTTGAAAGAGTTAATACGAAAACCACAATTCCTCCTTGCTCTTTGAGCCAAAACTGACTTCAAAGGTATCATCATTACTCATTAATAGTCTCAGTTCTTTTCTTTTCTTTCTTTTTCATTTTGTTTGTTTTGTTTTTTTCCAGACAGGGTTTCTCTGTTGTAACTCTGGCTGCCCTGGAACTCACTCTGTAGACCAGGCTGGCCTCAAACTCACAGAGATCCACCTGCCTCTGCCTCCTGAGTGCTGGGATTAAAGGCGTGTGCCACCACAGCCCGACCACATCTCAATTCTTTTCTCCATTGTTGAAGATTAAATTTCACTGCCTTGTAAGATATGGATGCCCAAATGTCATTTATACCAAGATGCTGAAGATCCAGGGTACAATTCACCAAGACTTTATTCTCGGTCATGGCAAGGCACAAGCACATGTCAACATCAGGTGAGCCAGGATTGACAGAGTTTAACATGATGGGTCACCACATGGAGTACAGCTGCACTGGAACCTCAGGGCTCTTCTCAGTAGGGAAAAGCACAGTTCTGCCTTGTTTAAACCATTGAAGTTTCAGTGGTGCTTGTTACTGCAGCATAACGTAGTCTGTCCAGACTAATACACATAAAATTGCACCTTGAATTTTCTGTTATTTAAGTGAAATCTTGTTTCAAAATAGAGAAAAAGCAGCGGCAGCTTTTGTGGTCAAATATTAAGTGAGTGGATAATTGAGACATTGGAGGCATGTTTAGTCTGCAAGGAAAATATGTACAACAGTAGCTGACATCATTGAGCTGAAGGGTCTTTGCCTTTCTTCTTTCAGATCTCACAAAAATGTTTGCATTCCTTTCTTTCTTTTCTTTTTTCTTTTTTGGTTTTTCAAGACAAGGTTTCTCTGTTGCAACTCTGACTGTCCTGGAACTTACTCTATAGACCAGGCTGGCCTCACACTAACAGGGATCTACCTGCCTCTGCCTCCCAAGTGCTGGGATTAAAGGTGTGCACCACAACCACCAGTCTGTATTCCTCTTACAGGATAGTGTCTTTCAAAGAGGTCAGAATTACACAAATACCAAATATAAGTTTTAGATGTATGACCATTACAGAAAAAAAAGAGGTCTTTAAGGCAAAAATCTTGGCAAGAGGCAGTAATGCTATTTTAATATACAGTTGGCCTTTCCTGTCTATGCACCTATAACTAGAAATTGAACCGAGTAAATATAAAAATGTCTTTCTAAAGATTATGTCAAGAACGTCATGGTACTCTACTCTCATGGACTCTACTGCTGATATACCATATACTTGGGTCATAGAACACTGAAAAAAAAATCAAACTGGTGCTAATCTGGAGGCTTCATTCTGACTGGCTAGCTTTCATAGCACTGGAAGGTGCTATGCCTGCTACCAAACTAGTAATCGACAGTCTTTCCCAGCTGAGAACCCTGTGACCTGCAGTAGCAAGTGTGGGCTGACAAGATATACCCACTGGTTCGAGAGTGCTGAGAATGTTATGGGAGTAAATAAGCACTTTCTGATTGGATTTTAGGTTTACAACCACAAGACATAATTCATGACTAGCACCATTAACAGGACCAAGAATCCCAATAGCTGGGAAAGCCATAGACCCTTGGGGAGACTCTAATGCTATTATTCTGCTAAATGGACAGTATAATCAACTTCCTCGTGAGTAGTTATCTTTATACCTATTGATTAGTGCACCTCTCAGCCCTCAACACCCGAGAAGCTTATTTTTACAGTAGATGCTGATTAACCCTGAAACCCACAACTGATCAACATGTAGAGAAACTATGGAAGCTATGGAATTTCTCATCCCTAATTCAGATATTTACATTATACCTCTTCCTCCCAAGGCTCTGGGAGCTTCACAGAAGAAGGAGTAGGAAGATTTTAAGAGGCAGATGTGGTGAATAACTATAGTGAAACAGTATTTTCCAGACACAAGGCAGTTGAACATAGGGATTCAAAGTGGCTGTAACTGCATGCATAAGACTTGTATAAGATCAATCCAGACAAAATCCCAACATGGTAGGGAAGAAACTCACAAAGTCCCACACTTAGCTGAGGAGCATGTAGCCTCTGAGAAGCTACCAGTAGATAGCCCTTCACCCACCTACACACTAACAGCAATACGTGAATTCTTCAGGTTTAAAAACAAGATCACATTAAGCCAGGAGGGGATTGAGGTGGGGGGAATAGAGGAAAAATTGGAAGGGAGGGAATTAGGGGGGACTTGACTTTTCAAAACACCTTATATGGATGTATGAAATTATCAAATAAAAAATTGGTTATATTAGGAGTTGGGGTTGTAAGGCAGTGTGGTGTTCGCCTATTTTGCAAAAGCCCTGGATTTGATCCCTGACTCTATAACCAAAAGTCAGTATCAAACATGCACAACTGTGCTCTTATTATTTCCCCTAAATAATACAATGTGACCATTTACTTATTTATGTTGATTTACATATTATTAATAATCTGAACAACAGATGAAAAGTATATAAAGAAAACTGTGTACTTTAAGTGCAAATATAACGTTATCTTGCATAAAGAAATAGGTGGGTGATTATCTCTCTCTCAAACTTACTATCTGTCTTTTTGGTTAAAACATATTTTCCCAGAATGATTTATTTAGCTACCTCTACAAGCTCTTAAAAGCAAATTACTGTCATTTAAACACTTGTTGATGTCTTCATTGTGCAACTTATAGTAACTGCGGGCACCAAGTATGAGCAGAGCATGGAGACAGATCCCTAAATTAAAATGGGGACATTTGCACACAGGGAGTTTCTGGACCCTGATCCAAATTTAAAGCAATGATATTTCTAAAAGGGAGCTAATTCTTAAAGAGGTATTGGCTGGAGTTTGGTGTCCTGGGGGAGTTTCCACTGGAAAAACATGACAAACCAGCTCAACTCTATAGACTGTCGTCTCCTTCCAGGAAGAAAGTCTCCAGTTAAAGTGGAGCATGGCTGTGTGTACCTGGGTTCACAAAGGAGCACGAATGTTTAGTGGTTCTGTCATTAGCCTATGGAGCAACTTCAAGCAAGTCACGGACTATAAATAATCTCAAGTTGCTTGTCCTTTCAAGCTGCCTACCTAAAATGGTTATGAAATTTGATCATGCTTTCTTGGTCTGCATTTAAAATTATGGGCACTGACTTCAAAATTCCCTTAGTCTTCTGAAGTTGAAGTGTAGGCCAGTGGTAAAGCATTGCTGTGCCATGCCCACAACGCTGGGTTAAGTCCCTAGCACTGAAAAAAAGAAAAAACAAAGACCCTACAGCCAACTACCTCTAGTCTTTAGAAAACTTCCTACTCTCAAAAGGAACATTCCAAGGAAAGAGCGCTCAGTGTCACGGGACTTTTCTATCCGTAAGGGGAAGCTGAGCTTTCTTCTATTAGAAAGTTAATTTTCTATTTATTACTATTTTCAGAGTATTGGGCATAATGCACTACACGAATTAACAATATAATTTCTATAACACATGAGAGGTTTTGCATTTTTTAAATAGATAAGGTCGGTTCCTTTGCACTTTGGACCATTGGGATAAGGCATATGCACATGGTTTCATGTGGGCAGAGAAAGAAGATGCTCCCTTGAGCCACCACAATAGGGAAGGGGAAGGCCGGACTTCAGACAGCCTTAAAGCAAGAGCAACTGGGGCAAGGTTTCCTCAGATGGAGAGGAAAGGAAAGGTCTGTGGGAGGCACACCCCTTTCACAAATGAGGAAGGCATCATGGAGTAAAGAGAAGGGAACTCTTAAAACCTAGGTTTGTGTTAGAGAGAAGCAGTCTAGGAAAACGTCTGTCACCTTTGCATACCACCCACTTAGCACTGATGCTCCATAGCCATGAAAGGCAGAGATCCGGAGCACTGACAAGAACTTGAGACTTCATCCCACCATCAACGAGACCAACCTCAAACTTCTGGAAAGCAGCGCAAAGATAGCAGCTTCTGCTTTCCGGGAAGATCTCTCTGGTGGCAATAGTTTACACAGAGAGACTAAGTGTTATTTTGTTGCTCATAGCTCTCATAACAGCCAAGGAACAACTTACAACAGTTAAGGAAACCAGTTATCCGGTTTCCAAAGCTCAGAGATGTCAGCTTTCCTACATTCCATTCCTCATTTTCCTTCCTCTTTTTTTTTTTTTTTTTAAGTTGCTGGATTTCCCTTTTTAAAATGCAGCAGGCCATGACCCTGTCCTCTCCCCTCCTGCAACTAGCCTGAGAGACTGCTACTGCCAATAAGCCCTCCCTTAATATGGCTCTGAGATCAGCCACAGCATGAGTGCGCAGGCATCAAATGAGCTGGCAGCTTTAGCTACATATATCACTGACCTGGGCAAATGAGCATAAATTTGCATTAAAACACAAGGAAGGCTAGATTAGGCAGGAGGATTTTTCTGTAGAAGTTCTTGGTAAGAGGCTGGCTAACACTGAGTTAGAATTGGTTCTGCCTGCATGCATGGATGACTTCTGGGACTAGAAATTAAATATGCTTTCTCTTTCTCTTTCTGGTGATTCATGGTCCAGCCTTAATAGCTTTTCCCTAAGGATAATGCATTTTAAATAGAAACACCACTAAAGACTAATTATCTGCAACCATAAAAGGTATAATTCATTTAAATCAAATTCTGTAAAACAATAACTCCAATTTAATGCAACAGGAATGCAAATTCTTGGTAAGTTAGCTACATTCCATATTCTCAGTTTCCTCTAATCCTCCCTTACTTCTCTCTTCCAGAATATAGGAGTTTATTTCTTCATAAATCAAAGAGGAAATGTCCCAATGATGAATTGTGCTGTAAAAGGGTACTGTAAATTGAAAAGATAAAGTGAGAAAAATGGACTGTAGTTACATGTTGTTGAAAACCATTGTTTTTGGAAGGCAAATCTTACTGAAAAGTACCTTGGCACAATATAAATCAAAAAAGTCACCTGAGAAGTTGAGAAATCAATTTACCTGAAGGTGACAATTACTAAGACAATATTACTAGATGCTCAGAGATCCCTGCAGGCTGCCTTGAGCAGGCAGAATTGTCTAGACAGTCTTAACCACTGGGAAATTCAGTTACAGAAATCATGTTTCCACATGCAAATATGTCTCTGGAGGGGGATTTTTAGAACAACGCAACACACCCCAGTTTGCAATCTCTGTATTTGCATACAACCAAGGGCCAAAACCCTAGGAAGTTAAGACAATATTCTCACTGTTTGTTTTTACTTAACATAATAGAAAGCAAAGAGGTTTTTTTTTTTCTATTTTTCTACAAAACACACAAAGAAATGAGTTTGGTTTAAGCAAACAAGCAACAACAACAAATCCTTTACAATAAAGGATATCTTGAGATTCCAGAACAAGAAAACAAAATTCAAGTGTGTAAGTTACCTATATATGCCTCAGGCCAGATAGTGTTAATACCACACATGCATAAATTTTATAAGAAATATGACTTGTCTATACTTAAGCACATGTATACTTTTTATACCTGAGTAGGAGTTCTGTTCTATAAAGAGAGCAAGGGAGGGGATAACTGTCACAATATCCCAAATGTCCTTCCACCTATCCTGTTTTCCTAGACCCAGATATGGACTTGGAGTTAACTACCCTTGGGTGGCAACATGATAACAGGTCACCCTCAACCCCAGCACTTCAGCCTGCAACTTAGAGTCTATGTAGCTTCAGCCAGGTAAGGTGGCATACACCATTAATCACTCAGAAGGCAGAAGCAGGTGGATCTCTGTGAGCTTGAGGCCAGCCTGATCTACATAGCAACTTCCAGTGCAGCTAAGACTATGAGACCTTGTCTCAAAAGCAACAACAGCAAAAATCTGTGTAAAGTCATTCATTGATAATGACCAATAGTACTTTCCCACACCTCTCTCCCATGTGAGTGTTCCTTATGGCATTTATATAAGTTTGTTCTATATTAAATTGGAAAATGTTTCCAAGCAGGTACTGCAATACCATTCTGAACATTCTACCTAGGAGGATTTTGGATTTTTAAAAAATATCCTTTGACTCACTATTTGATTCAGACCACAAATGCCTACTTTGTTCCAGCTAGTAGAGAGTCAGTGAGAAATATAACAAATTAAAAACACAAATGCACACACACACACACAAAACAAACAAACAAACAAACAAAAAACCCTGAGCAATTGTCTTCATGAAGTGTGTTGGTTAGACTTCCTGATGTTATGATAAAGTGCCTGAGCAAAACAACCTAAGGAGAGAAAACATTTCAGCTCACAGGCGCAGAGGTTTCAGTCCATCATGGTTAGGGTAGGCTAGAGCCCGGCAGCTCAGTTCAAGGCTGCCAAGAAGTAGAGAGAGTGGGAATGTCTGCACTAGTCCCATCCCCACCATTATTCCATCCAGGCCCAGGCTATGGGATGATACTGCCTATTTTCAGTGCAATCTCCCTCTCATAGTTCGCCCTCTCTGGAAACACACTCTCAGAGGATGCTTTACTCGTCTCCTAGGTGCTTCCCAATCAAATGAGGCTGACAGTCAAGAATGGCCATCAATATGAAGCATATTTCTAGATGGGCAATAAACGATAGCAAATGGCAAAGAAGAGTGGTATAGGTGAAAGCAAAACAGAGAAAGGGGCATAAGGACAAGTGTCAGTTTACAGGGTCTCTCTGCCTAACCCTGGCTGTCCTGGCACTAGCTCTGTAAACCAGGCTGGCCTTGAACTCGGAACTCAGATTTCCACCCACCTCTGCCTCCTGAATGCTGAGATGAAAGGCATGAGTCACCACTGCCCGGCTGCGGCATCAACTTTAAAGGAGCAGTTAGGGTAAGCCATAGCACAGAGCAGGAGAAGAGGGAAGCCTCAAGGTTGTCTGCAGGACAACTGCCCTGTGTGTTCAAGGAACGAAGTGTCAACATAGAAGAGAGAGGAGGGGGAGAAGTTATGTGGGAGTGCCATGCCTACTCAAGGGGAGTTGAGAAGGAACCACGGGTTATGAATGAAAGTAGTAATATTTAATGTGCAAAAGGCCCACTGACTGATGTTTTGAAAAGGGATCTGAGAAGGGCCAGGGAATCTCACTTAGAAAACAGCCACATAATCCAGGTAGAACTCTGGTATTGGTTTGGTTAAAGATGGCTACGGTGGCTATGGCATGTGGCTATTTTATTAGATAGATCCAAAAGGCAAACGCCAACATCTCAGTTGCTTAGAGACAGGATGTGGTTTGTGGGGGAAAAAAACAACTGAGAAGTTGCAAAATATTAATCTTTTGTCCTACATAAATGAACGATAGCGTTGCTATTAATTAAAGTGGGGAAACTTTGGGAGTAAAGACATTTTTAGTTGCTAATTTGAAGACATCTGTCAAAGGTGATAGTGACATTTAACAGAGACCCAGGTCACGGAATTGGGAGTTAGTGGCATCTGAGTATAATTTATGAGGTAGTGGCTATTGTGGGTCATGGATTAAGCCCAGAGGCACCAAAAGAGATAAGGAGCCATCTATAACAGGACAGCATACAGTTCTAGAAATAGAGTGCTTCGTAGATAGTGTCAAAGAAGATGAAGCCTGGGAAATAATCGCAGCACTCAGCCATGCTAGGGAGGAATGTCATCATCAGGACCAGTGAGGGATGGAAACCTAAATGGAGAAGGTTCAAGAAAGGCAATGGACTACAAATAGCTCTGTTGAGGGAGAGGAGCAAGAAATGGGCAGGAGGCTTAGAAAGAAGATCTAAAGTATTGTAAGATGGGAGACATGACGGAGTGATCAAAGTCAAGCTGTACTCTTGTCTTCAGGAGGAGAAGGCCATCGGCTGCTCCCTACGGGGAGGAGACACACAGCGCCCCCTTCTGAAGAATGCACTGTGGAAAGAGGAGAACCAGGAGAGTCTTCACAATGTGGGTACCCAACAGGTACTGCCTTAGCAGTGGTAAATGTCAACAGAGATAACTCCCATCGGGAGCATGGACCCTTGTGATGAAAAGGGTCCTTTACCTCTGTGATTTTTACCAGAGTTATAACCTCAGTCTAATAATGAGAAAGACATCTGATAAATCCCAATTGAGGAGCAATAAGTGTTCCTGAAAGAAATCCTGAAAAAGAGGAAGAAGGCTAGGTAAAAATGAAAGAAGTGTGAATACAACATGAACTTCAATCAAATAATCATGTGTCAGTATCGTAACACATGTACCACAATAATGTGAAATGCTAGGAATAGGAGATGCTGGGTCCAGATTTTACAGGTAAAACTTACATGCAGAGTATTCCTGGGGGCTCTTCTTTATTATCTTCTAAACTCTTGGCATAAAACTGTTTGTTGGTTGTTTTATTTATTTATTTATTTATTTATTTATTTATTTATTTATTTTAAGAGGATTGAGATAGGGTTTCTCTGTGTAGCTCTGGCTGTCTTGGAACTCACTCTGTAGACCAGGCTGGCCTCAAACTCAGAGATCCACCTGCCTCTGCCTCCTGAGTGCTGGGATTAAAGGTGTGGGCCACCACCACCTGGCTATGAAACTATTTTAAAAGTTTACCGTTTAAAAGCATTCAATTTTTGAAAATAAAAGATAAGATGAGCTCAGAAGGCTGATCATCTCATTCGAGCCTTAATCTGCCGTTCATTAAATTAACTCGAGGCAAGTCACTTAAGTTCTCCGTAGTTTACTTCCCTATCATAAAATGGAAATGGGAACAGGGTCTACATTCATATAGTAGGTACGTGAGACGGTCTATGTAAAGTACTTAACACAGGGCCAGGCAACAGTAAACACTTCAGAATGGTAGCTGTTAGTATCGCTATTCTTATTAATATACCTTTATTAGATCTTCAAATGCACGACTAATGTGCTATTAGATTTATTAATTTAAGAACAACTATTAACTTGTATAACTTATTTATTTTTTTAAAGATTTTTAATTATGCGTATGGGGGTGTGCTAAGACGTGAGTGCATGTGCCCAGGGAGAAGAAAGGCTAGGAAGGGGCTTCAGATCCTTTCAGGGGTTTGTGAGATGCCAGACACGGGTGCTAGGAACAGAACCCAGGTCCCTAGAAGAGCAGTACACGATCATAACCACTGAGTCATCTCTCCAGCACCCTATTTCCTTTTATAAGAGAAAGAAAATAGAATATAGTCTATTGCATAGAATCTGTAAAACAACAGCACATGTTTTCCCAGTATAGCTTAGGTGTTGAGAGGTTAAGAGGTTTGCCAGTGTGAATTGTTCCAAACAATTTACTTTAAATAGCAATTTATGGTAATGTGAATGTTCACCTACGTTCTGTATGTCCATTCTGATGTCATTGTATCTGCAAAGCAAATAGTTATCCCCATCAGCCAGGTATTATCTTGAAATTATCCTAATTTTACTGACAACACTTAATTTAACAAAAGTGGTTTGAAAGTCTATGCAGCAGTGCTCAAAAGCAGACTGTGCTTCTAGGCGTGTGTTGGCTTCCCACCCCCACTTAATGAATCAGCCACTTCAGGAGTCAGGCCTAAGCTGTGTGTGTTCAGTGTCTTGCCTGGGTGATTCTAGTGTGTGAGCAACCAGCCTACTGGATCCCCCACACACTTATCCACCAGAGAGGTAGCTTTGGGATCTGCCTGTGCTGAACTGCCTTTGGTCATCCAGTCTGTTAGTTACCATCATCAGGAGCCATGGTCAGCCCAGAGCAGCTCCCTCTGTCACGACTCTGATTCTCTTTCACTTGAAATTGGGGCCCTCTAGATCTTCAGATTCTCACCTGCTCTGTGCATAAAGGACAGACTGTGTGTGTGTGTGTGTGTGTGTGTGTGTGTGTGTGTGTGTGTGTGTGTGTGTGTGTGTGTTTGTACGTGCACACATGCACATGTACTAGGGGATCACACTCAGGGCCTCCCACACTCCAAGCATTTGGCCAGCTTCTCCTTCAGAGTTCAGCACAGCTTCATGCTTCAGTCCCCCATCACTCTTCCTTGTTGTCCCAGAGATTTAGTTTCCCCTTCTGGGACCTCCCCCTTTTCTCTCCTTGGTGACCAGTAGGGGAACAGGGCATGCTAGGAGGCCAGAGCACCACTCTGGGCACAGGCACTTACTGCTACACCAGGGAGTAAACATTTTAGGTCCTTCCCCACGAGAATCAAAATGTCAAGCCATAATAGCATACTCCGTCTAGAGATAGAATTTTGGTCCACGGCATGCATCAATTCAAGCCCAGGAAACCAACCTGTTATCTCCAGTAAGTATTCCAAAACTACTTTTCACAGTGATCCCAGGGAGCCTGTGGCCAGCAGCCCAATATGCCCAAAACTTATTTAGTAACCAACACCTGTCTAAATTTTTGCCCCACCAACTGGAGAACGCCAAATTTGTACCCCTGAAAAATCACACAAGATGCCTCAATTCTAGTTACTCTGCCTACTACCTTCCCTGTGCCAACAACCTGCCAACAGACATAACCTAAATCCTCCCTTTTTGTCTCCCGGTTTAAAGCCTTCCCACCTTAACACTTGGCCAAATGTACCTAGCTGCAGAGGCCTCCTTTATCTGCCCTAATCTCACCGGCTTGTACTTATATAGGTCATCTTCATTTATTTCCACAAGGGCAAAATAGAGCTGTGTGTGTGAACAGCCCACTGAATTGGTTTTTAAGCAAGAAATGCTACATTTGTAGAGGTCTGTGAGATGCACAAGAAAAGAGTATAGCAGTAAGGGGGATGTGTGCAGTGTGGCTTGTGGTTAAGAGCATGAGCCCTGGATGCAGATTGCCCTAGTTCAAGTCCTGCCTCTGCCACTTTGGACAGTATGAACAAAGGCAAGTTACTTAACGTGTAACCCAGTGCCCTTATTTGCAGAAGCACTTGCAATGATTAGAGCGCCTGGCTCGGAAGTGAGTGGAGAGGTTACAAGGCATAACTATCTATGCTATAGTTGGGGAGAAGGAGAGAGAAAAGAAGCCAGTTAATGGAGCCGGGCTTCCTGAAAAGCAGCAGTGACCAGGACCTGGGTGCTGACTGCTCTGTTTAAATGAGGCATATGTTCTTCCCATTTCCCTGGCCTCCACCAGCCAGCTTCATTCATCTATGACAACATCTGGGGCCATTCACACCTGTGCATTGGACCAAAAATATTTTGTTTTCGAAAATGCAGTAACCATAAGAAGTCTATAGGCACAAATACTACCTATGCCATGATCTAGTTCAAATAGAGAAAGAAAAAAAAAAACTGAGAGGGGGAAGGACATTATCCTCAATTGCAGGCTGGAAAAAAGCTTTGTTTTTGAGAACTCAGAGTCAAAAATCCTTTTCTGAGGCATTTGCTGAAGGACCACATTTTAAAATTATAGTTTAAAGTCATTGAATATAATGTTCAGGTACTAGGGGTGGAACCAGGGACCTCCCTCATACTAAAAAAGCATTCTGTTGCTAAACAGCTATCCTTAGCCCATGGCCAAACAATGATTATGTAACTGATACAGTTTCAGAAAGCGTGAGCATAGCGTTTATCAATCACAAAGAAAGGGTCTGCTCACAGGGCTGCTATTCTTGGTAAGAAAAGTCACTATTTCAGATAAAACTGTTTAAAATACTCATGTTTATTTCCAACGAACATGAATTGGGACTGCACAAAGTATCAAATCTAACCCCAAATAGAACAGGGCATAAACTTTCATCTGAGTTTTTGTTGTTGTTATTATATCAGCACTTCCAACACACAGTGGCTCAATTTACCAATATAGGCATAAAAAGGATTTTTAAAAATAACTTTCTAGAGTAATATAAACAAGCTTTCTTCCATTACACACTAGATTTGGCAAACAAGCAAGATATGTTTAATTAAGAAAACTAGGAGTTCCATTCACGGCAAACAATAATATTTCCCTTGTAGATTTTTGGAGACTCATTGAAACCACCAAGGTGGATTACGCAAACCTGATCATCTGAGTTCTAGCCCAGTATCCCATGGGAACCTTCTGGCTGCCACAGGAGTGCTCACACATGCTAACACACAAAACACACACACACACACACACACACACACACACACACACACAGAAAACCACCAAAGAATAAATATCTTAAAGTTCTGAAAAAATAAAAATCGTTTTCTTTTTGTTTGTTCTTGAGACAGGGTCTCATGTTGCCTAAACCAGTCTCTACCTAGGAGAGTGTCGGTCTAGATCCTCCGATTCTCCCGTGTATGGCACCACCAGGGTGCCACGCTAGGGAATGGAACCCACAGCTTCATACACACATAGGTAAGCACTCTAGCAGCTGAGAGACATCTCTAATTCTCTAAAAATGTTTTCATATTAAACGAATCTGGGGGATTTTGTAGAGCCAGTAGACATCCCTCACAGATGGGAACATTTACATATCTCTGTGCACACCGCAAACGGAGAGCGGCAGGAATCTTTTACAAGCACCGGGTGCCTTCCCGCCATCTGACAATCCCGACCTCCTCACTGAGACAGCGGTACCAGGGCGTCGGAGGAGGAGGAAGGGGAGCGAGCGGCAGGTCTCCGGGTTGGCTGAGTCCCTCCGAGGGAGGACGGGCGGGTCCGTGTGGCACTCACCCAGGCCTCGCCAGCCCAGCGGGCCGTCGCAGCTGTCCAGGACGGCGCACAGCTCGCCCAGCAGCACCGGAGGCAGGTCGAACAGCGGCGTGCGCGCCGACAGCGCTGCGCGGGCCCCGCACCGGCCGGCCATGGCCGGGCCCGGACGCCGCGCGGCGGGGATGCGCCGTCCAGCCTCGCCGCCGCCACCGCCTCACACCGCCGCCGCGGACAGCCGGCTCCGCGGCCACGGGCGCCCGCCCGGAGCTTGCAACACCCGGGCCCCGTGCCGCGCAGGGCGGGCCCCACGTGACGCGGGGAGCCGCTCCCCAGGGATGCCCCGGGGGACTTGGTCCGCCCCAGCCGGGGGCCACCGCCCTGCCCCCTGCCCTCGGTTTGCCTCGTGATCGACCCGACCAGCGGGGAAAGTGAGGGCAGGAGACAGCGGCAGGAATCCGGGAAAGCCGCCTCCCTCTGACTGTCCCGGGATGGGCAGCCTCCTGGCCGGGGTGGTTGTGAGGTCTTTTAAACTTTTAAACTTTCTCTTTGTCCCTCGGGAAAGAAATAAGCCCTCGCCCGGAAACACGTTTTCCTCCCTCGTCTTACCAAATAAATTAAAACGGAAGAAGACGAGACGTGTTCACGCTGGGGAAAATGGATGTAAAAGGAAACCACAAGGACCAGGCCAAACCAGGGCGAAACTGCATCCTTGCAGAAGAAGGCAGCCCCCCAACACTTGGTTTTACTACACTCTCCCTTTCCTTCCTCAAAGTGTTTCAGCGGGGCTTGCAACACGGACTTTAAGTAAACTTGGCTGTTGTTTTGAAACATTCTGCACTTTATGCTGTAATAGCCCACCGCAGGAACGGTCGGGATGCTACTGATCAAAAAATAAAAGCCCTTCAAAAGGGGTGGGAAAATGTCAACTCTGAAGATTGAGAGACTGGACGGTGACCATCGATTAAAAAACAAGCTGGGATTTCAAACCTCCGAGGTCTTCCTCTTTGGGAATAGCTCCCCCTGGAGATCAGCAACGATGGTGCCCGAGCAAGCCGCACCCCTGCGTGAATTGCCAAAAATAGTATTCCATAAAAACGCACGTGAAAACTGGGAAAGCTAGAACTATTTGAGTGAAATTTTGATGTCTCTTCCTTCTAATAACTGCGGTCTTATTTTCAAACTACACACTTAAAAAGGTCTCTATGTGACTATGCTGAACAACGAAGGAAGAGAAGACTGAATATTGTACTGGATGCGTTTTGACTTTGTAGAACAGAGAAAGCAGTCTGAGACATGGGCCTGTACAGGAAACTACCATGTGTTCTTGTGTAAGCTTTCTGAAAAGAAAAGGGGGGGGGGAAGCCCAACAGAGCAATTTAAAAGGAATGAGGGATTGTTCGGAGCTTCAGTCCACAGTTGCTTGACCTCGGCGTCCTTTGGGCTCTGTGAGAAGTCAGAGCTTTATGATGGGACTATGTGGTACAAAAGGATGTTTGCTTCATGGCATCAGAAAAGCAGCTATAGAGAAGGGGTCAAGGTACCAAGATTCCCTTAAAGGGACCTGGCTTCCACTAGGTCCCACTTGGTCATTTCCTTCATTTTCCAGCATGGTAGCCTGGCAACCAAGCTTTTAGTATACGGGTCTTCCTAGGGCATTTAAAATCCTCACCATAACAGGAAGAGGAGCACTCAGAAATACTTGCGTCATCAGATCTTCTAATTTACCGTGAGGCAATGAGAAAGAGATTGGGGACAAGATATACCCTTCAAAGTCACCTCCAAGGACATAATCCATTGTTGAAGTTAGTGCTCTTATAACCTAGTTATCTCGCAACACTTCCATCAGCTAGAAACCACGAATTCGAAGCATGAACTTTTAGAGCTTCCTGTGCAGGGTATAATACACACTTTTCTCATCTCTAGAGGTGAACCGTTTAGATCTATCTCACCTACCTAAATTTCGTCTTCTACTAGCGCTCAGAATCCTATCCCTTTCCCTGTAACCAAGGGGAGTGTGGGTAGCTATTGTCATTTATCTCTGCAGTTTTACTGACTCATCTCCATCAAAATATAAATCTGATGCTATATCTTTCACCTTCAAAACAAAATGTCTGTGGTTTTACGTCTTTGCTCACTCATAAAGTGAGTATTCTCACCATCTCTAGCCTTTCTCTCACCCTGCTCTCAACAGATCCACTTTACCCTACTCAAAGTGTTCCTAAGGCCACCCCTGTCTGCAGCATTGGGCTACCACCCTGTGGCCAGTCTCAGTCCTTAACCTATTGTTGGTGTCAACAGAGAAACAAACCCTGAAGAAGGATGTTATAACCCAGCTAGCATTACAGAATGGTCACTGTAAACCCTGGTGAAAAGCCATTTGATTACAAAAAGTTACTAAAATTTTAGTCCTAAATATACTGATTTTTAAAATATGTACATAAAGATGCTGACATCTTCAGGGAAGTCAATCGCTTCGAGCTTTCATTTCATTTCAGAACCCTGTTCTCCGGATCTACTTTGAGGTCACACCTCCTGTCCGTCCAGTGCATTCTTTTTAGTGCTCTGATTTAAAAAAAAAAAAAAATACCTGCTTTCCTCACCAGACTGTACAATCCAAATCCTAGCTACTAGCAGGGAAGGGTTAGATGAAAGAAGTCAGTCAATAGTTTCTTCCCGCATTCCTGATTATTTCCTCTGTTTCCTTAAGGAGTGCTTTCTCATACATGCTAAGCATCATCTAGCCCTATTCTTCATTTTTTTTGTAATTGTTTTCTGTGTGTGTGTGTGTGTGTGTGTGTGTGTGTGTGTGTGTGTGAGTGTGTGCGCGCGCTATGTGTGCTGTGTACTCAGGAGCATACAGTGTGTGGTAAGCTATCCATAGGTGTGGATATGTGCATATGCAAAAGCAGGTGCATATGGAGGCCATTGATTGAGTTTGAGAGCATTTCCTCAATTGTTCTCCACCTTTGTTCTTTGCGACAGGGTCTCCCTGTGAACCTGGAGCTCATAAATTCAGCTAAACTGACTGACCAGTGAGCTTCTCCCTCTCTCCGCTCCCAGACACCTAGCAGTGCTGGGGTTTTAAGCACCCACCAGTGTGAGACTGGCCTTTTCCATGGGTTCTGGGAATTTAAACTCAAATCATCATGCTTCTGTGGTAGACACTTTACCAACTGAGCCATCTCCCTAATCCCTATTTTATGCTTTGTGGTTGTTTTTGTTTTTGAGAGAAGGTGTCACTATATATGGTGATCCATGAATTTGTGATCTTCCTTTCTCTACCTCCATACTGCTAGGATTACAGATATACTCTAACACACCCAGCAATTGACACTTCCTCCCCCTCCTCTTTTTCCTCCTCTTCCCTCTCCTCCTCTTTTTGTGGCTCTGGGGATTGAATATCCAGACTTCTTATTCTAGGTCTTAGAGATTTATATCATTTTTTTTGTCATCTTATTCTTGGTTTGTTGTCTCTTAGTGGACTATATTCTTTGTGTTCTCTGCTCTCAAATCACTGTGCTCCAAAGTGAATACATTCTAAAAAACAAATGCCTTCATTTCTGCTCATATAGGGCCAAGGGCACACTCTAAGCAATTTTGGCTGATCCATTGATATAGTCAGGATATGCTGATAATCTGCTGTTTTGGATATCATGGAAGTGAGTGACTGTATCTAATTAGTCACCTATTTTAATCATCTGTAATATCTTTCCTATGTGTCTGTGAGTCCTTTCTAGTTTGTCTACAGGATTAATTTATATTTGGCATTTTGCAGTATCTCTTGCCTGGTAAATTCCTACTTATCCTTAAGACACAATTGAAAAGTCATCACTTCTGTGCTATGGCTTGAATTATGTTTAAGTCCATTATTTCTGACAGTAAGTCTGTACAGTGAATGGGGGTTCCACTAATAGATAGTTCAGTCCTCTGAGACTGCACCCATTTCAGATTCCAGCTCTGAATCTCAGCTATCCCCAAGCTATCTGTCCCCTGCCTGCTCATTGCTGCCTGGCCGTTGCTGCAGTGTGGATATGGTTGGTCCTTGTTCACTCATGCTAAGCCTTGAGCCACAATGTGGTAGTATTTGGAGATGGGTCCTAAGTGTTCCTTTTAGTAGAACCTAATTCTACAAAAGAGAGCAGGCTGTAATAGGAAGAGCTTGGCTCCTTCCAAGCTTGCCTCCTGTCTTGCATTATGGTCCCTTCCTGCAAGCTGCTTGATGCTCTCATGTAACTTCTCACACTGAGATGCTATTAGCCTCATTAGGGCACAACCAGTAAGCTCTTCCCAAGGCTGGTCAGATGTGCCTACCTGATCTTAGATTTTCAGGTTCCAAAACTGTGACCTAGATTAACTTCTGTAGCTACAAAGTAGGCCAGTTTCAAACACAGAGAAAACTAAGACCTCAATTGTATGCTTGACTGCACATATAATTCCTTGTGTCTTAGTTTTGTTTTCTGTTTCTGTGATAACATACCCTGAGAAAAACAACTTAGGGGAGAAAGGGTTTATTTTTAGCCCACAGTCTATTCCATAGAAGTAAAGATGGCAGGAATTTGAAATAGCTAGTTACGTTACATTCCCAGTCATGGAGAGAGAGAGAGCAGGGCTAGAGAGATGGCTCAGCAGTAAAGAGTACTGGCTGCTCTTCCAGGAGACCCAGATTTGATTCCCAGCAATCACATGATGGCACAAACCCATCCATAATTCCAGTTCTAAGAGATCTGAAGCCCTCTTTTGGCCTCTACAATCACCAGGCATGCACATGGTACACAGACATATATGCAGGAAAAACACTCATAAAATTAGTTTTAGAAGCAAAGAGTGGAGATCAATGAATTAATGCATGCATGCCAGTGCTCACCCAGCATTATCCCTTGTTATTTAGTTCAGGATTCTGTTTCCAGGCAATAATAACAACTTGGCAGTTGGTCTCACTCTACAAATCTTCATTCAGTGATTCACAAGACTCAGGGGAGGTCTGTGCAGTCATCCCTCAGTACTTTTGCCAGGGATTAGTTCCAGGATTCAGTTTTTGAACATGTGATTCATGTACAATAGGAGGGTGTGGTTGATAGTTCCAGTGTGATAGTCATGTTCTTAGTCATTTAGGTGTGAGTATCACGGTTCTTCAACCTGCCTAAGGACTTGCCACAAATCACCTCTGGAATCAGATTCCATGTCATAGGACAACCCATTATAAACAACAAAAGAAAATTCCATCCAGCAAAGAGGGAGAAAATACATCGTTTATTATACCATATACTCATAACCACAGGAGGACTCCCTGACATAAGTATAACGCTACCTGCTTTTTATAGACAAGAATTAAAGCCTACTGACCCACAAAACTATGGTGCTTTTCCAGCTCAGTTTTCTCCCAGCTCTTATCTTCAAATGTATTCATGTTGAAGTCACTAGCGGCTTTCCATCACAGAATGGAGTCCCACTGGTCAAAGTTCTTAGGAGTCCATTTTATGATGGTTGTGTTCATTCCTCCCTCTCTTTTCCTACCCTCCTTTCCCTCCCTCTGATGATCTTCCCAATTCCTCAACAACTACCAAATCCTACCTATCCCGTGACTCCATGAAGAGGGAGATTAACCTTCACTGAGCAGATGTTGTGTGCTTTACATGGTGTCACATTTAATACTGTAGCTACTCCAGTGTGAGGGTATTCTAATGTTTATTGACCACTGGAGAAAATTCATACCTAGAGAATTTACTTTGAACTGTAAAAACTTGGAAAAGTTTTTCCATAGTCCATCAGTCTTTCAAACCTTCACTATTGTAGCCATTAAAGCCAAATTGTCAACACAATTCTATACATTTAAAAAAGATATAAAGTGGGCATACTGATGCATGCCTTTAAACCAACACTTGGGAGCCAGAGGCAGGCACCTGTGAGTCTGAAGCCAGCCTGGTCCACAGAGTGAGTTCCAGGTCAGCCAGGGACATACACACAGTGATCTCACGTGGATCACGTGAGGAGGAGGAGGAGGAGCAGGAGCAGGAGAAAGGAAGAAGGAGGGAGAAGAAAATAAAATAAAAGAGAAAGAAATAACAAGAAGTAAAAAGTAAAAATAGTTGTATCTTAAATCTTTATTGCGTTTAGTATTGAATGCAGACATCAAACTAGTATATGTTTTCTAGCTGTGTTCTTCTAAAACTAATATGCCCTTTCCACTGGGAAATCATTCTGCTTGAATAGATTTTTGCTAACTTTCATATACACCTTAAGCTTATTTTTTTTAATTTAACATGACATTTTTATTAATTATTTGAGAATTTCATACGATGTATCCTAGTCACATCCACTTCCTCTTTATCCCAGGTCCACCCTCATACCCCTGAGCCTTCAAAAAAGAAGAAGAAGAAGGAGAACGAGAAGAGGAGGAGGAGGAGGAGAAAGAGGAGGAGAAGGAAAAAGAAGAGGAAGACGAAGAAGAAAGAAAAAGAAAAAAAGAAAAGGAAGAGGAAAAGAAAAAGAAGAAGAAAAAGAAGAAGAAGAAAAGAACAAGAAAAAAGAAACAAAAAACAAAACAAACAACAACAAAACAAGTCCAATCTGTGTGTGGCCAGAGCGTGGATCACAGGCATCAACATGGCTTCTGGCAGCAGCGCAGCCATGAACATGAACAGTATCCTGGTGGGAGCATGGATCACGGACATGGACCTCAGCTTATGCAATCCACATGAGCTGTCGTCTTTCAGGTCCGGGTGCTAGGTTACACAGTGAACAATTTAAACAGAGACAGGAGAGTGCTAGTCTGACCACTTAGGCAGATGGGAGATTTACATAGCAAAGATATTGCATATTGCCAGAATTATTTTAAGTACACAGTGTTGTTCTTTTTCAAATATTGTTACACAGAGTCATCTTGCCCACTTGGTAGAATTATGCTTTTCTCAAGAAAAAAAGTGGAGGCATTATGGTAGGCCAGGACTTATCTTTGGCTGTGACCTTGTTCTGTCCCTTTGAGCTGCCTATTAGAGGCATGTCCTTTATATACGGATGGGCTTCTTGTCTGGTGACAAGTGAAGGTAATCCCCTAAGCAAATCTATTCATAAATCCTTCATAGCATCAGTTCTATTACTTAGAACTATTATTTCTTCTATGTCATTGTTATGAAAAAAATACCTGAGACAAGCCACTTGGACTTGTGGCTTTAAAGACTTCAGTCCACACATACAGTGTGAGAACATAAGAGAATGAAGTTCCTTGTGTTGTAGTCTCCAGGAAGCAGAGAGGCCAGAAAAGGGAGCTAGGTGTAAGTTATGGCCTTCAAAGATACTCCCCACACCCAGCAACCCACTTCCTCCAATCCAGCCCCCAAGCAGCTGGCCTGGCAAGGGCGTGCCACCAGGCCCAGATTCTGCATAGGTTTTCCCTGCTGCCTATAATAGCATGTCGTTCATTTCCATTCAATAAGATTTAGAATCACATAATATCTCATGATTTATTCATTTTTAAATGATGGACATCTAATTTTTCTAATTTTTCACTATTATACATGCCACTCCTTGGGTTGGAGAGATGGCACAGAGAACATGTATTGCTCTTACAGAGGACCTGAGATTAGTTCCCAGCACCCACATCAGGCTCCTGCTCACAAATGATTGTAACTCCACCCCCAGAGGATCCAATACTTCTGGCCTACTTGCGTACATGCACAGCATCACCTCCACCATGTACATATAACAAAAAATAGGCAGAGATCCACTGTCCATCCTCTCTCACTGCCTCATGTCCGTTCTCCTCATGGTTTTGCTCATGGTTCTACCTCCCTCTGCCGTAGCCCCTGGGTGCTTTATTCTTTCACAACTCCCTCTTTCCTCCACACAGGCCTTAATTGTTGTAAATAATAATCCTGGAGTGGCTTCCCGGGTTCAGCTAGGTAGTTCTGATGGCTGGCGGGCTCCCGGGCTAGAAGCCATGGTGCAGTCATGGGGCTAAGGTGGTCCTATCCAGTCTTAGATTGGAGATCTGTGAGCTGAGGAAAACGAACTGGATTCTTGGGAGAGTGTTGTAAGTGAAACATTTCAGTTTACTGAAGCAAGAGTGGGGACCCCGCCCCCATTTATAGGGAAAAGGCAAGGGAGGGTCCTTAGTATCCAGGGATGGGGCCATTGGTTAAGACAGAGATACTGGAGTAGCTCCATTTGCTTGTGGAGCTCATGTCTAAAGGTCAAGGTCCTGCAAAAAGCACCTTCTGTATAAGGTGTGGTCCTACAGGGAAAAGAGGATGACATCAGAAAACAAGCTCAGCCTTAGGTTTCCAGCTACAGCATTCAGCTAAGTACCAACCAAGCCTTTGCCAATTCCTTTGCCAATGACCTTCTGTGAGGCAGTATTTAGACTTTAGCTGGGTTTTGCCAGGGCTAAAAGTGAGGAACAACCAAACTCCTGCCACTCTCAGGGTGAGAATTCCAGGGTTCAAAGCATGCTTCCACTCACTCTTAGCTCTAGGAAGGCCCCACACTTAATTACACAAATGAATGGAACCTAGCACTTCTCAGGTTGTCACCTATCCCAGTGAGTGTGCAAACTGGAGGTGAGTCTGAGTCTTCCCTGATCACCCAGCTGCAGACCGTTGATGGCGATAGAGATCCTACATCTGCATTAAGATAAACAAATGACCTGTTCATGTGGAGATCTGGGGGGCTACTCCATTGTTTTTAGCACGGAAGTGTTAACAGGTGTAGGAAGTAAATCCTTTACATGCTATAAGGCATCAAGAAGCACCCTTCCCCCATACACAGGAGTATGATCCCATAATAACTATAAAATATCTGATTCGAGCATCCTACAACAAGGAGAGAATGGCTGAGTCATAGAACTTGTCTTGTTTAGCCAGCTTTGTAGATCCTGTGGTGAAGCTTCCCAAAGAGGTGCCGCATCCTACCTTCCCATTGTCACAACAAGTTGTGTAATGCACAGAACTCTGGGAAATCAAAACTGTGTGAATTCTAATCCAAAAAGCAGGGGAAAGTCCCCTGGAAACTACTACAGTACAATGCTATAATGCTTTTCTCTTTCTTCTGCAAGGTCCTGACTTGCTATGAGTTTTTTATATTTGTGTGTGTGTGTGCGTGTGTGTGTGCACGCGCGCAGGCACACGCGAGCGTGCATGTGTGCATGTTTGTATGTGTGTGTGTGCTGCATGCATATGAGCACTTGTGAGTATGGGAGCATCTGTCAGGCCAGAGGTTGGCACTTCCCCACTTCATGCTATTTTAGACTTGCCTTTTCATGTCGTAAAGTAAAAAATATTTAAAAGTCTTAGCATAAAATTTAGTATTGATCTTAATATTGTGCAATGTCAGTTTTCAATGCAAGCAAAAAGAACATTTAGCTCACTCCGTGGGATCACCGAAGGCACGCATCTGTATCCTACAGTTTGTACATGTATATGTGTTTAGCTCTTACAAGATCTAGAAAATCTGTGTACAAGTAACTCAAGTATTTTTATGTCACTTTTCAATGTGTGCACACTGTAATAGCAGCTCCAGTCTCACTTGATTGGTTTGGGGTACTGAAAAAGGAGGGACCATAGCTGTCTAGCTCTCACTTTCCTTCCCTGTCTTCCCTTTCTGTGTAAGGAACCCCTTTCCTTTGAAAGAAGGATGCATCAAGATTTGTTGTTATTGAAGTGAGTAACATGTTTCTAACGTATTTAAAAATAACAAAAGGTAAGCATTTTTCATTCTTGCTATTATGAAACTTTTTAAAGAAAACATTTCTGAAAATATTAAGCATTTAGTTTTAGAACAGACCATTTAATTATTTTGAATCCTACTTGCCTAGTCTTTGGGGGGCTTTGGTTAAAACAAAAATTGGAGAATATGGTGAATCAAAGTAAACTCATTAAAAAAATTACACATGGCTCAGTTGTGGTGGCACTTGCCTTTAATCCCAGCACTTAGGAGGCAGAGGCAGGAGAATCTTCATGAGTTCAAGACTAGCTTGGTCTACATAACGAGTTTCAAGGCAGCTAACTACATATTGAGAACCTTTATTTAAAAAAAAATACAATTACAGGTGTCCCGGACTATTTCTTTGGGCTAGTGTGCACCTCATATTTGTAGTATAGTGACAATAGTAAATTGTCAGAGGTAAATTCATCATCTTCCCCTGGCTTTGGTCATGAATTCTACATACGGCAAACAGTGGTCTGGCCTTTGTTTATCTGTCTAGCCTCATTCTTTGGCACCTGTCCCCTACAACACCAGGTGTCTGTCTGAACTTTGACCTCTCACTGTGAAACCTTGGTTCCTTGGGAACCTGCATTACGCCTACCGGATGGATTCCTACTCGTCTTTCAGGATTAAGCATTACTTCACTCAAAAAGGCTGTTTTACAAGAAGTGCTCAGTACGTGTAGGCTTAATTATTGCTTAAAAATGATTGCATCAAAAGTGCATTCTGGTTTGTGATGATTGAAGAAGCGCATACAGGAGAGAAGTTGTAGAACTGACACAAGAATCCTTCCATCACGTTTAGCACTTGTTCTGGGACAGACCTAGAGAAGCTTTTTGAGGAAAATCCTAGAAAAGTTTCCCTTCCGACGACGTGGGAGGGAGCAGCCTGTTTCATTCCACCCGGAAGCAACTTCCTCCTAGCCTAACTAGGGAATTTTCCAGGGGAGGTGATCGACTGGTTCGGCACTCGCCCGGGAGAGGCAGTTCGGCTAGTGCTGTCTGGCGGCCATCCCGGAAGTGGCTGACGGCGGTTGTGGTCAGTGCAGGTTACCTCCTCGCCCGGCGGGTGAGGGCACTGCTGGCGACATGGCCGACGCGGACCCGCGCTACCCCCGCTCCTCCATCGAGGATGACTTCAACTACGGCAGCTGCGTGGCGTCGGCCAGCGTGCACATCCGCATGGGTACGCGGGGCGGGGGCCCGGGGCGAAGAGTTTACCGAGGGACCGGAGGGCAGCGGCCTTCCCGAGGCGCGGGCTGCAGGGCGGGGTCGCCCGTTTATTTTTATGTTGTCGTTTATTTCCTGCGCTGAGAGCTGGTGGCAACGGAGACCTTACCGTCTCGGTCATTACTCAATCCGTGGGATCTGGGACTCAGCACACGTCCGACTGATGGCTTGGAAAGTGCCCCAGGACCGGAACCGATGCCTGATGTCCTGACAGCGCAGTTTATTATGCATTGTCTTGAGCAAAGTTATTATTGTTCTGAGCTCAAGCTGTTTGGTGCCGTGCAACTCATTGTCCACCACAGGTCAGCTGTTTGCAGAAGCTGCCCCGGCTTTTCAGCCTGCCCCGGCGGCTGAAACCTGTTCTGGGAAAAAGGAATTCTGTAGCTGGTTCTGACGCCTTCAAGAATCTTGGAGCCTACCTAGAACGATATTCCTAGAATGAATTTTGTAATTATTTTGACAAGTGAGCTCAGCTTTTAAAATATATTAATGATGACAAAGTACTCGTAGCAGAAAATTTGCCATCCTGGTCACTTTTGAGGCACAGTGCAGTAGTATAAAGTTTTGTCACTCTTGTGCTTCCTGGAAACTTTGTCAGCCTTCAAATCAGAAGTGAAACTGTATCCATTAAACAACTCCACGTTGCCTACCTCCTGTGCCCTTAGCAACCATCATTCTGCTTCCAGTCTTTATGAAACTATTAGAAATGCTTCAGCCAAAAAAAATCATACAGTTTAGTCTTTGTGACTGGAATATTTCTATTAGAATAATGTCTTAAAGGCGCATGTCTGCCCAGATTTTCACCCCATCCCCTACCTTTTTCTTTGAAACAGGGTCTCGCTATGTAGCCTTGCCTGGCCTGGAGTTGGCTATCTAGACCAGGCTGGCCTCAAACTCACAGAGATCTACCTGCTGTTGCCTCCAGTGTGATGGGATTAAAGGCATGGACCACTACACTGACCTTTCCTTCCCCATTTAAGGCTGAGTGTGTGTGTATGTATGTGTGTGTGTGTGTGTGTGTATATATATATATGTATTCACATTTTTTCTTATCTATTCATGCTAGACATTTGTGTTAATTCTACCTCTTGGCATTGTGAATGATGTTATTAGCAATATTGATATGCACATATCTCCTTAAGACCTTACTTTAATTCTTTTGCACTTATACCCAAAGTTAGCATTGCTGGACATTGCATGATATTTCTATTTTTAATCTTTTAAGGACATACCATACTTCATTCTCACCAACAATGTAAAAGGGCTCATATTCCTTTACATCCTTGCCAGTACATTGTTTTTCTGCCATTCCCTTTGTGGGAGTATGTGTGTATGTCTATTTGAATGACAGTAGCCATCCAGAGGAGTGTGAAGTTATCTTGGTTTTCCTTTGCATTTTCATAATGATTAGTGATGTTGAGCATTTAAAAACTATGCTTATGGGCTATCTGTATATATCTTTTGTGGAAATGCTGTCTACAAATGTCTGTGCTACAAATGCTGTCTTTTACCTAATTTTAAAAAAAAAAACATTTGTGGGTTTTTTAAAAGCAATTTTAATTTCATAACAAAATGGAGCAGAAAGTACAATGTTGCACACTGCTCTTGCTGCTTACAAAGCCTCTTGCTTTGGCAACATCTTGCATTAAAGTGGCAAATTTATTACAGTCAGTGAACCTAGATTGGCACACAGCTAAGAATAAAGTCCATAGCTTAAATTAGTGTTTACCCTTGCTATAGAACATTGTGTCACTTATGACAGACAAATGGATAATGGCATATCTCTATTATCGTCTGAATGGTTTCACTCTGTCTCTTCCTCCTGGCTAACTTCTGGGAAAAATCATGGATTTCTCTTTTCTTTTTTTTTTCTTTCTTTCTTCCTTCCTTCCTTCCTTCCTTCCTTTTCCTTTTCCTTTTCCTTTTCCTTTTCCTTTTCCTTTTCCTTTTCCTTTTTTTTCTTTTTTATTATTGCCTGCATACTTCTACCTATTCCAGAATGCTACATAGTTAGGATCATATGATGGGATCATAGTTGGGGATTTTTCCCCCCTTCTGATTTGCATTATTTACTTGGTACTACAGTGTGTATTTAAGATTCCCCACCCCCTGTCTTCAGTGGCCTGATAGTTCATTTGCTTTTGCTACTAAAGAATCTTCCACTTTCTGTATGTGCTACAGTGTGTTCTCTTCTCGCTGAAGGTTATTCTCTTGTTTGTATGTTTGGGCAGTTAAGAGTTAAAACTGTTTTGTAAAGACCCATGTGCAGGTTTTTGTGTGTAGTTTCAACTCATTTGGATAAATACCAAGGTGCATGATAGCTGGGTCATACACAAGAATGTATTTTGTACTATAAGAAAACACTGTGGCCTCCTAGCAACAAAGAATGAAAGTGTTTCATCTCTGCCAGAATTTGGTGTTGTCAGTATTTTGGATTTGGGCTTTTTTAATAGATTTTTATTACTTATTTTGCTTACCAGGTATATCTTTTGCAAATATTTTCTCCCATTCTGTAGTTTGTCCTTTCATTCTCTTGATGTTACCCATTTAAAAAATTCTTTAGTTTTTGAGCATTTCTTAAATGTATACAATGTATTTTGATCAAATCTACCCTCAATTTCAAGCTCTCCAGTTCCTTTTTAACTCTGCATGCTTTTCCTTCTCAACTTCATGTGCCCATGTGCCTTAAACCCATTGAGTCCAGTTAGTGCTGCCTGTATGTGTGTGGGAACAGGACATATACTAAAGCGTGGGAACCCATATCCCTGAAGAAGACTAGTTCTTATTCCCTTTTTTAGTCAGTGTTCTATTGCTGTGAAGAGACACCATGACCAAAGGAACTCGAGAAAGCATTTAACTGGGGGGCTGGCTTACAGTTTCAGAGGCTTAGTCCATTATCATCATGGTGGGTAGCATGCTGGCATGAAGACAAGAGTTGGAGCAGTAGCTGAAAGCTACCTACTTATCCATAAGCAAAGAGACAGACTCTGGGCTTTTGAAACCTCAAAGCTCACGCCAGTAATACACTTCCTCCAACTAGACCACACCTCCTAATCCTTCTAATCCTTTCAAATAGTGCCATTCCTTGGTGACTAAGCATTCAAATATATGAGCCTGTGGGAGCCAATCTTATTCAAACCACTACATTCCCCCAGTAGCCATCAGTTACCAATAGTTCCTCTGATAAACCATTTGAATTGTTGCTTATGAGTTACAGTATTTTATTTTTAGTCAATATTTTTAATTTATTCTTTAACAGTTTCATATATGTATACAATATATTCGAATCCTATCCAGTCTCATTACCCTTAATGCCTTTTCTCACCTTCATGATCTCTTTTGTTGTTGTTTATTTTTTTTATTTTTTAATCTACTGGATCCAGTAGATTGCATGAGAATGGGGTCACCTACCAGGGCAAAGGCAATTTACCAGCAGCCATGCAGGAAGAAGAATGATTCCTCCTTTCTGCCAGCAGCCATCAACTGTTCCTTGTTCCTTAGCTAAGAGTAGGGTATCGTGAGCCCCTCGCACATACATTTGACTGGCTTGATCTTGCACAAGTCTCATGCAAGGAAACATAGAGACTGTTGAGTTCCCAAGTACAGCAGCTGTGCCAGGTTTTCCTAGTTCTTTCTTTCTCTTCTCTTCTTTAGTGTTCCTAAGCCATGGCAGCGGGTGGGGGAATCGAAATCTATGTCTCTTTTAGGGGGGAAAAAGGCAGGGCTAGGGAGAGGGAGAGAGAGAGAATATTTTCACTCAGCAGTCACATGTTCTCAGAACTTGCATTGTGAATGAAGCTGTGGCCTTTTCATTTGTGTCCTTTGTCATGGCTTGTTTCTTTTGGTTCCTAGCTAGCTTTTTTGAAGTCACAAATCATTGTAGAATTCTGTTAAATGCTTTCTTTTTCTGTTTCAGTTGGTAATGACTGCATTTCATCCCATGTCTATCATTCTGTAAAAGTGGATATAATATTTGATTGATGCTTGTATATTGAACCGTCCTAACATTCCAGGATCAAGTCCCACTTACTAATCTGTGATGCATTTAACATGCCATTGAATCTTCTTTGCTAGTTTTTTTGTTTGCTCAGGAGTATTGTATCAGCACTCACCAGGCATGCTGCACTGTGGTTTTGTTGTATCTTTAACTTTGTTGTCAGGACAATGCTGCCTGTACAGGAATGTTTGAAAAGACAAGAACTGGTATGTGTAGCAGGTACTGAGAGATTAGAAAGTTTCCTGCTGGACCCAGAAATGATGGAATGAGAAAATGGATCACTTGAGGGAAGGACAGGGACAAAAGTGGACACACGTTGCAGGAAACTAAGTTTCAGTAGAGGTGTGTCAGCAGAAAGAGGCCGTGGTGAGGCAAGGGAGTGGCATGAGGAGTAATTTAAATGACTAAAATAAATTTTTATAAAATAAAATAAAATTTTAAGTACTCTTCTTTTTAAGATTAATTTATTAATTTATGTATGAGTACACAATTTGCATGTACACCTGCATACCAGAAGAAGGCATCAGGTCCCATTATAGATGGTTGTGAGCCGTCATGTGGCTGCTGGGGCTTGAACTCAGGACCTCTGAAAGAGCAGTCAGTGCTCTTAACTGCTTAGCCATCTTTCTAGCCCAGGATATGTTTAATAAAGATATCTGGTTTCTTTCCCCCAGAAACTTTATACTAGATGCAAAGATAGATAAGTAGAAGTTTTCCAGGTCACAATTACTGTTCTTAAAGCATTGGCTTGGCCAATATAACCTTTCTGTGTCAACTTAACTAAATTCTAGAGTGCCAAATGCCATGCTTGGAGGGACTTTTAGGAGGAACCAACAATCTGAAAACTGAAATAACCTAGGGAGGTTCCAAGAGGAAGTGGAATTCCCTTAGAACCTATGGTTTATATGTGAGGTGAGCTCATGGGAAGACAGGAAATTTTTGATGAGCTGTTCAGTGCTGGGGACGACATGCCAAATGTCACAGTGAAAAACACACCTAGTTAAAGTGACATTAGAAAACACAAGTGTTGTATAAAGAGCCCTGGCTTAAGGGTCTAAAGCTTAAACACAGTCTCGTTGCTACTGTGACCCTAGATCTCTTATCTTTAAAGTAAACATAATTGCTGTAATATAACAGGATGCTTTAAGGGTCAGGCAATTATTTAAACATTTTGGAACTTCTCTAATTTGGGCTAGAAGCACTAATTCTGGTATTTTGGCATAGGATTAAAAACTAGGTTTCACAACCACTAGAAGGACCATTCCGTCTCTGTATAAGTGCACTGTTTTGTTTTTTACTTGATTTATTTCTGTGTAGTACACACGACTATAACAGTACTGATTGTAATCTCAAGTACTCAGTAAACTTGTTTGTATGAATAGTTAAATATGCAAGAATATTTTAGTTAAGAGCCCTAGTAACTAGGCTGCTAAGTAAGCTGACCGTGTCTGTGTTTATTAAGTGATTCTTAGCTGTTCCTTTAGTAATTAAAAGGCTAAACAAAATGCTTCCTTTAGAAATAAATAAATTAGCTATTTATAATGTATATATTTTCTGAAAGATACTTTGGAATAGTATACTTCTAATCAAGATTCACTGGTGGTAAGTAATGAACCCTAAAGTTATAATAGAACAATTATATGAAAATCAATTTCTGAGTGTAGCATCCACCTTAAGTACTTATATAGTACTGAGTAGGCTATATAACTAGTCCACTGTGATATGTGCTAATATGTACACACTACATATTAGTGTGTTAAACTAGTCTGTTTTATCAGTCTGCTATGTGTAATTTGGAAAATTTAAGACACTTCTATTTTGTACACTCTTGAGTATAACCTCATAGTTCACAGGTTATGTTATATGCAGACTTGTTTTGTAATTTTATATGTTCACTTACTGTCTTAGTTAGGGCTTTGCGCTAAGAGTCACCATGACCACGGCAACTCTTAAAAAGGAAAACATTTCATTGGGGCTGGCTTACAGTTCAGAGGTTTAGTCCATTATCATCGTGGCGGGAAGCATGGGAGCATACAGGCAGACATGATATTGGAGAAGGAGCTGAGTGTTCTACATCGGGATTGGCAGGCAGCAGCAAGAAAATGTCACACTAGGCCTGGCTTGACCACTCTGAAACCTGAAAGCTCTCCCCCAATGACACACTTCCTTCAGTAAGGCCATACTTCCTCCAACAAGGCCATCCCTCCTAATAGTGCCACTCCCTATGAGCCAGTGGGGGCCATTTTCATTCAAAACACCACACTTACTGTATCTTACATTTAAAAATAACTATATACACAGCTTTATCACAATCTTGTAAAATATGGTGGTCTTCCGTGTTGTTTATTACCATAATTTATTTAACCATAATCCCTGGAGGGTTACCTTTTTTCCTTCAAAGAGAGATAAAAGTTAAATGCATTTTAAATTTGATTGATGTTGACTTTGAATGCTGTTGACTTATCAGCAAACAATAAAAGAGGGTCCTTTTTGCATCCTTACCAATCCTTTCATAAAGCTTTTTGAACTAGTAATCTGGCAGATCAGGGAGTGGCCAAGTAATAAATATTTCCAGATTTATGAGACATATAGTCTCCACTCTACAACTTCAAAAGCAGTTGTAGAGGCTATATAAAGGGTGAGTGTGACCGATCCTCACTCACAGAACCAGATGATGGGCTAGACTTGGCTAGACGGCCAGAGTCGTGGGGTAGGTAAAAAAAATGTTATATTAGGCCAGATGTGTTCTACATACATATAATTCCAGCATTTTGGGAACTGAGGCAGGAGGATCATGAGACTAGCCTGCAGTGGGACTTTGTCTAAAAAAGAAATGAGAGAGAGAACATGATCTCGTTTTGATTTGCATTCTTTAGCTGTGTGAGTGAACATGAGCATACTCCGTTTAGAGGCTGAGTTTGCACCAGATGTTTAGATATAGAAGCATACAGAGGACCTGTCAACCCTCAGCAGTCAGGGTTGTCATTTAGATGGAAAAGCGGGTAATACAGACCCAAAAGAAATAAGCTAAAATAAATAGGAACAAAACAGAGATGGCGCAAAAGAGACCTAAGTGTGCCTGGAGAGATGGCTCAGTGGCTAACAACACTGCCCTTTCGGAGGACCTGGGCTGATTCCTAGCAGTCAGATGACTGCTCACAGCCTTCTGTTAACTCCAGTCCCAGGGAATCCTCTTCTGGCCTCCTCCAATACTGCATGCACTTGCAGGTAAAAACACCTGTACACATAAATAAACAAACAAATCATGGTGACAGCTGTTTTAGTTAGGGACCAGCAAAGCAAAGAACTTATATTCCTTTTAAGAAGTTTTGTCTTGAGGAAGCATTTTCACTGGTATGGAAATTAAGATTTTCAAAATTTATATCTAGCTGTATTTTGTTTTGTTTCTGCTTTTTATATCCAGTGTAGAACCATTTTGTAAAAATGTTGTCTTTTGCTTTTGCTTTGTTGAATGCTCGGCATACAAATATCCATTTGATTTGATAGTTTCTTTATTATAATAAAAATATTTACTATTTGAACCACTAATTTAATTTTTTTAAGCTTATGATCTTTGGAGGATTGGATACTCCTTTTAACTTTTTAATTATTTCTCTCCCTCTAGGCTTAGCTATAGGTTATATTATTTAGATTAAGGTTAAAGAAAAATGCCTGTGAAAACATAATTTTTCTGGCAGTAAGATAGCTCACTGGGTAAAAGTGCAGGCCTGATGAGCTCACATGGTAGAAGGAGAGGTCTGATTCTGGCAAGTTCTCCTCTGGCCTCTGCATGCGAACCATAGCACTTGCCTCTCTCATCCACCAAAATAAATAATAAACTTATATTTTCTAAGAAATTTGGTCTTGACAGAGGGACAAATATTTTGGAAAATAGTCATATGTACTGTTTCCCTCTCTCCTAGCCTTTCTCAGAAAAGTATACAGCATCCTTTCTCTGCAAGTTCTTCTAACTACAGTGACATCTGCCCTGTTTCTCTATTTCGAGCCTGTGCGGACATTTGTCCATGAAAGGTAAGAGAAGGAGACAGTTCTGAACCGTTTCCAGATATTTCATCTGGTGAATATATTTTTCCTATTTACTTTAAAATTAAAATAAAAAAGTTCGTCTAACTCCTATGAGCCTGATTAATTTTTGATGAAGGAGAATATCTCATAACACATTGTTTTACCTCATTTTAGCTTACAGTTTTCTAGGGTTAGACCATCATCTCCTGGAATAGAATTGCTGAGCCTCACAGCTACAGAACCACAGGGTAGGAAGAGAGACTGACTTCCATAGGTTGTCCTTTGACCTCTACACGTGCACTGACACCCATGCCTCTAACCCTCAACACACAAACAAAATAAATAAAATTTAAAAATAAAAGATAAAAAGAATGTTTGCTGTATACATCATAATTATTTCATTTTATTGTATTTAATTTGTTCCCAGAGCCTAAGACTGGACAAAATGAAGTTAAAAATGTTTGTCCTGTTAATTTTGTTTCATTGCTAGAATAATTTCACTGAGAGGTTTCTAGAAGAGCCCCCACCTGATCTATTACTTGTTAAAGATCTTCCCCTCATCCTAAGTATTTAAATGGCTAAAAATAATATGGTTTCTTTATTGGAAATTTAAAAAAAAAACATGAAGAATGGCTATTTTTAAGAAGTAGATTGTCTCCCCTTCTCCTGCCAAGAGAGAGTTTTAAAACTATTAGTTGACTACTCTGGGATATAATTATTTAAATTGTAGCCCTATGGTAAATAACCTAAAAGAATAGTCATGTGTAAAATTATTTATAATTTAATATCTTTTGCTTACTGTATTTTAATTAAAAAATACTACACTAATTACAAACATTATTGTGAGGGACATCAGTAAAGGAAAGATGGATAGACAGCTCCTCCCTCCCACTCTTCTACAGCCCCTCCCCATCTCACAGCCTTCAGCTTTCTCAGTTAGAAAATAAGTTTTTTAATTTGGTATGAACCTATATTTTTTTGTCCTTTTACAAACATAGAAAAGCATAGATTCTACTAAATTGTGTACCATTATCACTGCTATTTTAAGCTTGAAATGCTTTCTAATGTTATGCCTTTCAGCCCTGCCTTAATTTTGGTGTTTGCTCTCGGATCTCTGGCCTTGATTTTCGCGTTGACTTTGAACAGACACAGGCATCCTCTGAACCTCTACCTGCTTTTCGCATTTGTGAGTACTTGGATATTGTCTGTGTCATTAGTATTTAGCCTGCACTTTCAGAATACTTGTTTAATTGTATGCCTGTGTACTGGTAACTGGGAGAATAAAACTGAGTTGTGTGCATATGTGTTTGCCTGTGCATGAGCATGTATGGGTCAGATGTTGGCACTGGGTGTTGGAGAGTTTATTCATCTAAATCTTAATCCCCATAAGTGCATTAGCCCCACCCCAAGCTATGTCAAATAGAGTGTTTCTTTTCACAATGTAAGAGCTTGGAAACTCAGTAGTTCAAATCTCCCAGTTCTGAAGAACTGGAGGAAGGTTCTAGGTGATGCTGTCAGGAACTGAGTGGTCGGTTGTGTTCTCTTCACTACCACTTCCGTATCGTACCTGTATTGTACCTTGCCCACTGCTTCCCTCTTGCTTTAACTGATGGACTGTTGTTGCCTCCCACCTCATAGTTTATTTTCTTTTTGCTTTGGCTCCCAGTAGCTTCTCTTTCGATTCCTGTTAGAAAGTATCTGACTGATGTAGACCACAGTGTAGACTGCTAACTAATGTGCAATGTCCAGTCCTTAGGTCAGATTCCAATGTCTCCCTTGTCTGTGCCACAGGAGACAGGGAGGAGGCAAAAAACAAACACCAAAAAATAAAACCTAAGGCCATGGCCACCAAGATGACTGTAGGTGAAAATGTTTACAAGTCTGATGGCCTGAGTTCAGTCCCTAGAACCTAAACAAGAGGAATAAGCCAACTCCACAAAGTTGTCTTTCCTCTGGTCTCCACTGGTATGCTGTGGCATGAACACCCCCCACATACACATAGCATGTGCACACATAATAATTAATTTTAAAATAAGCAACTCTGGAGTGATGACTTAGTGGTTACGAGCATGGCTACTCTTGTAGAGGACCAGGCACGAGCTTCCAGCACCCACATGGTGGCTCACAACTGTCTATAATTCTAGTTCTAGGGCAGCAGTTCTCAACCTGTGCATTGAGACTCCTTTGAGGTTTGAATGACCCTTTTACAGGGCTCACCTAAGACCATCTGCATATCATTTACATTATGATTCATAACAGTAAGTAAAATTACAGTTATGAAGTAGCAACAAAAATTATTTTATGGTTGGGGTCACCAGAGCATGAGGAACTTTTAAAGTATTAATGTATTAAAGGGTCATAGCATTAGGAAGGTTGAGAATCACTGAGCTAAGGGATCCAGCATCCACTTCTGATCTTAACATGCACATGGTGAACATACAAACATATGTAGGAAACACATAGGCAAACACATACATAAGATAAAAATAAATCTTGGAAAAAGAAAAGGCATGCTGATTTTCAAATTTGTTGCAACTTCCTTTCAGAAAGATTGGCTTCTTTGTAGAACAAGATTGAGGCCCCTTTTGCCCAGCAGAGAGAGCTCTCAGTAGGAAACGCCAGCCAAAGGTTTCATAAGCAGGATGCCATTTGTTGTTAAGTGATCTGTTCGTCATGTCCTTAGCTAAAGTAGTTTTAACAAATAAGAAAGTTTGTAAAACACACTTCCTCTCATTGCTTAGTGAACTTCTGACACTGGTTTTGTCCTTTTGCTTTTTTGTTTTTTCTTTTGTCCTTCTGCAACAAAGAAAGAAAGGAAGTGAATTTTATAAGCTCTATCAGGGTGTGTGTATATATATGGTGCGTGCTTATTTTTCAGAAAGCAGTATTTTAGAGTGGTTCCATGGTTTCAGTGTGACATTGTGTTCTTCTCATTGATATTACTATTTACAATGTTCTATCTCCTTCAGATACTTTACTGCAGGATGAGATTTCTTGTCATGCCACACATATCAACAGTGTAGTCCATTGCTATGATCTGTTGCGATTGCTTCTCTGGCACTTACCAACCATTGAGACATGGTACTAGTTTCACTGCCTCCACATCTGTGGACAAGTTCCAGTGCTGTGTTTGTTCTGGATTTGTACTTTCGGGTTTGGTAGGATGGAGTACAGTGAATGCTTCCTTACCAATATACAGTATACTGTATACTAAGTATACAGCCATTGCTGTTACCTCTGGCTTTGTCATTGTAATACAGTCTATCAGATCGTTGATAAAAATCTAACTGGAGTAAGCATATAAGACAGAATAGAGATGATATAATGACGGAGAAAGAGAGGCTAGAATATAAAGCTTAGTATCTCCATATCCTTTGTTTTCATAATGGTTCAGCTACTAGTGACATGTCTTAAACAATACAAATAATGCCTAGGAGAGTTAGCCAGAGCTCAGCCACCTGCTGTGATTCAGGCACTTGTAAAGTATTGCATAGTATAAGATGGTATGTCATTGCCCCGACCATATAGCATCTAGTTGAAATAAGGTGAATAAAGCTAGGTAGGTGGCAAGCTATGTGCTCTTAAAGCACAGTCCAGAGGCTGTGCATCTCTCAGATATATGGCTTGGAATATAGTCACATGGTGAGACCTAGCTGCAAGGAAGGGAGGCTACAAATGTATTATTTCATCTGAACAGCCGGGTGCTCTGGTACAAATTCTGTTGCGGGTGAAGAAAGGTTTTTATTGTGATACAGTTTCAAGCTGCCTCATCAAAGTACATAACAAAATAGTTTATACTTCTTATGTTTATTTGTGTAAAATATTGAAGTTTTTCAAGACATACATATGATATTACAGTATCATTTTATTTATATTATCCAGCATGAGGAAATCTAATTTTCTATGTTAATTCTATTATAAAACCTTCGTGTTACAGATGAAAAATCTGGTTAAAACCTAAAGAGCCACAATGAGAATGTAAATATTCACAATACATGGAGGCTTCATCTTCATACAGGGGGTTATACTGTCCTGTCCTATCTCACAAGGCTCCTCTGAATCTAACGTGAGATCATTCACATGGTACCATACTGGGATGGCTAGAAATGCGAACGTGTGCATGCGGTAGTATCCGTTTTTCACGCATTAGCTAATAACAGTTTCTTTTCTTAGACACTGTTAGAAGCTCTGACTGTGGCAGTTGTTGGTAAGTTCCTTTATGTGTTACCATTTTACTATGAATAAAATCTTTTAAGTAACAAGGTATTTGGGTTAAAGTTTAACATCATGGGATGTTATATTAAAAACATGGCATAGGGTGAAGATTGCTGATAAGCAAAAGCCAAATATTTATCCTCTACATAATTCAGCTGAGCTAAGAGGAAATGGAAAAGCTTTAAGGGAGACAGAAGGAAGCACAGTTTCCCATGTGGACAGACAGGACCTCCCCTCCTGCCAAGGCTCCTCTGTCACACAGGCGTCACTCCCTAGGAACTGCCACCATGGGGTCATGACTATTCCCCCCTCGTGTCCCCCAGATGGCACCACAAGACTCATGGTCATTCCCATTTCTGCATTTCAGGCTTGTGTTTTCTGCCAAGTGTCTGTCATAACTACTTGATGACACTAGGAATGTCTCAAATAAAAAACTCAGTAAATCAAAATAAACATTCTGAGTATTTCCAGGTGGTTTACGTGGGTGTTACAAAGATCAGTATTAATTCTTTTGGTACCAGCAAGTTGTTTGTCCTTGTGAGAAATACATGTATCTCTTCTATTTATTTTGTCATTGCTGCTTTTAACCATTTGGTGTCAGTTTTGTTAAATCTGTTTTTTTTTTTTTTTTTTTTTGGTCTACCTATTCCTCTTTTTAGAAGAATCAGAATAGAATACAAACACTAAGAAATAGTAAACTAAGTAGAATGGAAGCTTTTTAGCATAGAGAAGAAGTGTCATTAGCTTATCTGTAGTACCAGCGACTGATACTACTTACTACTACTGTTACCGTGACCATGTGTCCCTTCCCCAGTGCCACCATACTGTTATATGTGAGTGTAAAAATGAGTATGATTACTAGAACGGGGGTTAAAAATACATAGATGAAGTAATCTGAGATTATTATTTTCCTTATGAAAAATAATCATAATTTTATTATTATTTATGTGATCAGAATATCAAAATTATTGACAAGAAGCAAATTGACTATATTTGTTTGTGTTCACCTCCCTAACCTTGTAAAGCCATAAGCAGATATTGTAATGATTTATTAATAGAAATAACAAGTACAGTTAATCTTGGAAAAATCAATTACTTAAGTGGTCTAGGGTTCAGATCACCTAACCCCCTTGAAAGAGGCCTAATTTAACAATCTGTTAAAATAGTAACAGTTACATTACAGTAACAGTCACTAAGTCAAGATTGCTGTTCTGTTGCAGAAACTCCACAAAAATGTGCTCTAAGATAGTACAGACTTAGCTGTAAAGCAGGTAGTGATTGGTTTCTTCTGTCCTCTGTAGGGTGGGTGAATAGCAGGCCATCTCAGACATCTTTCATGTTTTTCTTGCTAGATTGCTTGCCTTGGATTGGGCTGCTCAGCTGATTCAGTTGTCTAGGTGATTGCTAACATGACTGCTACTGTTCAGGAACTCAGCTGGCTAGAAGACCCAGGTCACTGTCAGCATTAACCACAGGGACAGCTGTAAAGATCCTGATAAAGTACAAATGGAACCATTCCTAATTATCTATAGAATATTTTTATAGTCATTTGGTTAACTCTAAGATAATGTGACCTACTTATTTTGTGTGAATAACTATTTTGGAGCTTCTTAAAAACTTATTGTGAGTGTGGTTTCACTGTATCAATATATTCAAGGCTGGGGGAAGAATCTTAATTGTTTTTATTGGTGAGTGGTATAGAAGAAAGGTGAGAGTGGTGGGGGACACGAGAGTAGTGGAGTGAATAGGATTAAATACATTATGAACATGTATAAAATGCTACAGTGGAACCCATTACTATGTATATAATACATTCAATAAAAACATTCTAGAAAACTAAAACGTAAAAAAAATTTTCTGTTTATCTAGGCAAGGCTGTTTGGTATTGGCTGTTTATGGATGTTTTAATTAGTTTTGTTTTTGCAGTTACTTTCTATAATGTGTATCTGGTTCTGCAAGCTTTTATACTGACTACTGCAGTCTTTCTTGGCTTGACTGCATATACACTACAGTCAAAGCGAGATTTCAGCAAGTTTGGAGCAGGGTAAGTAGCAAGTCTTGGGTACTCTCTCTGTCTCTCTCTCTGTGTCTCTCTCTGTGTCTCTCTCTCTCTCTCTGTAATATATTCAAGTAGTTTTGTGAAGAAATGCTATTGTATTGATGTCTTTGTCTTTTAAGATTGAGGCTATTAAGAGGTCATGTCTGAGTCATGTCTGAGCCCTACTCTCCTGGAGCATTCAAGGAGATGGGTGTTGCTTTGGTCATTTTCTTTTCTATAGTAAAAGGAAAGCGAATACTTGTTCTTCCACACCCACACCCACACAAAGATCAGCTTGAGGCTTGTGTGCACTGGATTTCCTGACACTCTAGCCTTTGCTTGGTGACATGTAGCATGCCACCAAGACCATTGTTCTAGTTTCATTTCTGTTGCTCTAATAAAATACCCCGACCAAAAGGAAATTAGGGGAAATTTATCATGTTAAATTTTTTTTTCTTTGGGGGTTTTGTTTCTTTTGAGACATGGTCTTGATATTCAGTGCAGACTGGTCTGGAACTCACTGTGAATCCTCCCACCTCAGGTTCTAGAGTTCTGAAATTCTGGGGTGTACCATAATGCCAGCTGCCTTCACACTTTTTGAAAAGGGTACAAGCTACTGTAAATTTTACATGTCTGTGAGTCATGATATTTTTCGGATCACCTTATTTTGTCTTTGTTCTTACAGGGTATTCTTCTGACCTCTTCAAGTTTCAGGCAGACACATGATACACATAAAACATGCAGGCAAAACATGCATACATATAAAGTTAAAAAAAATAAAAAACCTTAAAAAACCGTGTTTTAGTAAGGAACAGTATTGTAAACTGTTAAAATTTTATTTTTTTCCAGGCTATTTACTGCTTTGTGGATTTTGTGCTTGGCAGGATTCTTGAAGGTGAGTAGTTTTAGAACTATGTGAATTAAGTCAACTAAAATTACTAGAGAGTTACTTATAGAGGACACTTAGTTATAATTATCTAGAGCATTTATATATAGGATTATAGAATAATTTCAGTAAAAGTCGTGGTCTTATGTTAATCATTATTACTGCTTGAGAAAAGATAATGCATAAATAAGTGAAATTGCATGTAAAAAGGCCCTGACTTAGAGCTGCCAACCAAGTGGCACATTTAATTCTGAAAAAAGAGGGAACTGAATAGAATAAAGGTACTTGCCCCTAAGCTTGATGGCCTGAGTTCAATTCCTGAGACCCACAGTGGGAAGGGGAACTGACTGGCGAGTTGTCATCTGACCTCCACACTCAGCATGCTTGCCGCGGTGCGCAGTCCCCTGGCTCCAGTAAGTAAGTACATGTCATAAGAATTTAATTCCTAAATAGTAACACTTTAAAACAGTTCATGTTCAGAATGCTACTATTCAAAGTCAAGTAGTTAACTTAATTGAAAGAAAGATATCTGCTTATGCAAACCTTCATACTTGTGTCAAACAGAAGTGAGCTTAGATCAGCCTTCCTTCTTTCTGCCTGTACCATCTGTATTCATGCATCAGTGGTGTATGCCATCGTTACATTGCAGCTAGCAGTAGACTGTTACTAAGAGTAATTGAAATAATTGCAATAGGTCTAGTGTGACTCCTAAATATGAACATATTTCTTTAATCACTTGCTTGTAGGTTTTCTTTTATAGTGAGACAATGGAATTGGTCTTGGCGTCTTCAGGCGCCCTTCTTTTCTGTGGATTCATCATCTATGATACGCACTCGCTGATGCATAGACTGTCTCCTGAAGAGTATGTATTAGCTGCCATCAGTCTCTACTTGGATATTATCAATCTGTTCCTGCACCTGTTGAGGTTTCTGGAAGCAGTTAATAAAAAGTAATTGAACAGTATACAGAGACTATTTTATTATGCAAATATTTTGAATTTTACATAAATATTAAAAACATTTACGATCATTATTGCCGTTCTCTATTCTTCTGCACTTTGGAATCTTACAATTCTGTGTTACCTCATTTCTAAATCCTTAACTTAGAATCCTAGACAAGAGATACTAACATTGTTTTATACCTTTTTTGTAAATTGAGGCAGCGTCTCACTGTGTAGTTCGTTATGGCTTCTAACTCATGGATTTACTAGGTCAGCCTCCAATGTTCTGGGAATATAGGCATCTACCACCATGCCTGGCCCCAAATTTTAGCCCTAAATTAGCCATAACTAGTTGTTTATCTGTAATTCAAAGTAATATAGTGAATGGATTTAGTTTTAATTTCTAAGTGTTTTGCATGCATGTATGTATGTACACCGCGTGCATGTCTAGTGTCTGCAGAGGCCAGAAGGGAATGTTGTGCCACTTGGAGTTGGGAGTTACAGGCAGCTGTGAACTGGAGTTCTCTAGAAGAATATCAAGTGCTCTTCACAATCCTTGAGCCATTTCTCTAGCCTCACTTCTCATCTCTTAAAATGCCTTCTTTACAACTGGAAAGATCACTGATGTAAGATATATTTGATAAATGAATGATGTTCATACTTTATGGCAGCACATTTTATATGGTTAGTCCTCTCGATTTATTTTTTTTACTGTTGCAGTGGTATCCACATCACGGTGTGTGTCCTATGCCAAGCAATGAGAGCTTGCCAGGAAGGAAATGTACCTACTAAAGAATCGATAAGTATGGGAGCATGTACGACTTTTTTTTTAATATCACATGCAGGAGAACATATGCTCTCAATTAGTAACCAAGAAAGTAGAATTAGTGGGACTTTGAGAAACAGGCAGTTCATGGAGCAGAGGCTAGAAGTAGGAAGGAAGGGAGAAAACAAAAGGATCGGACAGCTTTTGATTGATAAATATCTTTTGGACAAAGATGTGCAGTGGGCCATGTTATCTGCTCTCTGTTTTCTGCAGAACTCAGACTTGGTTTTAGTCCGTTTGACATAGTTTCTGTGGGTTGGTGTCAGCAGCAAGCTGCAGGCCTTTGCCTTTTATCTCTAGTGCAGTGGTTCTCAGCCTTCCTAATGCTCTGACCCTTTAGAATAGTTCCTCATGTTGTGGTGACCCCAACCATAAAATTATTTTCATTGCTACTTCATAACTGTAATTTCAATACTGTTACAAATCATAATGTAAATATCTGATATGCAGATGATTTTCAGTGATTCCTGTGAAAGGGTCATTTGACTCCCAGAGGGGTCGTGACCCACAAATTGAGAACCGCTGCTGTAGTACCTAGCTTGTCCTGATGTCTCAACCATCTAGGGAACTGGAAGTCACCATCTGAATTGCAGAACTCTTTCTGTTCCCTGGGACTCAGGAATCCCATGGAAAGGCCTGGCTGTGAGAGCCCTATTCACTGCCAAGTGCCAGTTGTGTCCAATGCCTTTTAAATGAGAAATCAGTTGTTTCCTGTCAAGTACCCAGCATTACTGTGCATGTAGTTCCTTCCGGCCTTTTGGTTTTCTGTATGTGTGTGAATGTGCCTGCATGTGGGTACATGTGCATATAGGTGTTGTCCCTCAGGTGCCATCAACCATTTGGACAGGGTCTATCACTAGCTGGAATTTGTTTAATAGGCAGTAGAGCCCAAGGGATACCAGTGCCTGTCTGCCTAGTGCTGGGCTTTTTTGCTTGTTTGTTTTTTTAATGTTTTGATCTAGGGATCAAACTGAGATCCTCCTGAGTATGACTTCCCTCAAGCCCCATTCTTCCACCTTTCTGAAAGTGTCCCTTCTAGAGTACATGCTTCAGTGCTTGAATGAAGGAGGGGATTAAAGATATATTTAAGAAAATTCCATGCCATCTGACTACTAGAACTACTAGCTTTCAATTACTTAGTTCCCAATTCAGATTTGAAAGAAGCTTTGTAATTCTGAATTGTGGGGTATATTTTAATAACATAATTACAGATTTTCTTTTACCAAGAATCTGTCCAAAAGTCATAGCCTTTTACCAAAAGGTACATGAGACAAGAAGCTGTCAGTTTAGAACATCTGTAAGGGGCTTTTTAAAATCCAGTGTGCACTTACTTTCTTTTGTTTTTTGTTTAGTTTTAATGTCATGTGTGTTTTGCCTGTGGTAAAAATTTCAAATATTGCTGTACTATGCATGGTTTCTTTAAGACACAACTCTACTAGCAACCAAACAGGAATGTCATAGGTCACCATTAAAGATAATTCCTGGGAGCTGGAGACATGGTTCGATGGTTAAGAGCACTTGAAGTTCTTACAGAAGACCTGGGTTCAGTCCTCAGCATCCACGTGGTAACTCACAACTGACTGTAACTCCAGTTCTAAGGGATGAGATGTCGTCTTCTGGCCCACTCTGGCACCAGACACACATGTACACATACGTTCTTATATAAGACAAAACACTAATACGTATAAAAATAAATCCTTAAGGACAGTTCTGTGGTTTTGGTGTATGCTGCCATCTGTAGAAAACACTGCTTACAGATAGCACTGGGAAATAACATTTGATACTTTATGAAGATCAATGAATGAGCTCTTATAGGCCCTAAGACACTATTCACCCATACCTTTCACAAATGTTAGAGACCTGTGTCCTCACACCCTGTATGGTAAACCATACATATTTGTAACCTCAGCCACCCTAGTCTTAGCTTTGTCTCAGATATGTAATGGTTTGGACAAATCAATATTGGTTCAAATGGGTCATTTTACCCTTTAAACGCTTTGGGATAGGGAAGAATTATTTTCTGCGTTGGGTGACAGCTTTGAAATATAATTGGCATGCAGCGAATTTGGCATATTTAAACCATACGGTTTGATATATTCTCACATACGCATATATCCAGGGCTCCTCAGCCGGAATGGGAATATTTCTAGGCTGCAAATAAAAACCTGAGAGCTGAGCAATCCCTTGGGTGTCCTGTATTGGTGAGGTTGTCAGACACGGTCCTGGCAGGGCTCGGCCTGTCTGAGGCCTGACTCTAGACTGGAAAATCCTGCCCTCCCAAAACACGATGTGTTCCATAGGGGAGCATCAAAGCCTCTGAGAGTTGGTCCCCGCCTCGCTTTCGAAGACCACGCCTCTTAGGGTTCCCGGCGTGCCGCGCGCCAATCTTGAACGGAAGACGGAAGTACGGGGGCTTCCGGTTCGCGTTCTGCGCGTGGCTTGCGGTCGAGTTCCTCCGGTGAGTTAACGTGGGTGTAGGTTCCGGTCCACGCTCGGTTCAGGGCGTGGAGGATGGGCCGAGGCCTGGTGGTGCGGGGACCAGAATCTTCGCGGCGTCGCCGGGCTCCCCGGTGATTAGGCGGGGAGTCGGCGGGCAGGCCGCCGAGTGCGGTACCGCAGCTCTATGCGGAGTTTGGGTCGTCTTACACCATAGGTGGTTGCGGGCGTTCAGACACTCGCCTAGCCACCCTACGGACACAACCTGTCCTGTATGCGAGGCAGTGGCTCCAAGGGATCCAACCGCGAACCAGTAAGACGCGCTAACCCTCAGGAGGAAAATGTAGTCAGAAGGGAGGCTCTGACAGGGAAGTCCGAGGTATTAGTGAATGTGAAGGTACTATTATGGGTGTTGTGTGGGCTTTATTCAGACATAGCTGGAGCTTGCGGGTGGGATGAGAGTTGAAAGAGGCTCAGAAGTAGCGGGATGAACTTTGATGCCTAAAATATACGAGTGGAGAAGTCAATAAAGAATTCTTTAAAGGGCAGAGAGCCATGCTCTAAGTTTTAGAAGTTCACACTAAACATTTTGTGAAGGATTTAAGACTGAGAGATGGCGCAAAAGCAGGAGGGCAGTGGGTAAATTTAAAACAGTTCTGTTAGCTTTCTGTATCTAGTAAGGAACTTTGAGAACGGCTTGATTTATAATTTGTCATTGATTTAAAGAAGCCTGACAGTCTTGTTACTTAATCACTGTGTACCCTGCTTTGATTCTCACATAAGCTAAGCATGAAGGCATCGAAGATTATCTTCCATTTGTTCCAGCTCTGAAGAAATAGCTGTTCAGCCATTTCCTTGATATTCAAAAGTATAAATAGTAAACTTGCATTTGTTAACCTCCAGGTAAAGCATGGCTAAAAGCTTACGGAGTAAGTGGAAAAGGAAGATGCGAGCTGAAAAGAGAAAAAAGAATGCCCCAAAGGAGCTCAACAGACTCAAAAGTATTCTCAAAGTTGACAGCGATGCTTTAATGAAAGATGTTGAAGAAATAGCAACTGTGGTGGTGCCTAAACATTGCCAGGAGAAAACACAGTGTGTGGCGGCTGAAGAAATGGGTGAGACAAATGGCTAACTGTATGGTATACCAAAGCCCATGCTGGCATCCTGGCTCCTCTCGCACTTCTCACGCTGCCCCCTACCCTAAACCTCTCCACCTCATGGGCTTCCCCCAGCTTCTCATTCTTAGATAACCCTGCTATTTGACCATGCTCGCTCTTGGTTCTCTTGGCTCTTGGCTCTCTCTCACTGTCCTTTGCTTCCTCTCTGTTCTCTTCCTTTCTCGCTCTACCCCCTCTCCCTGCTCTAGACTCTTCCAGATGCCTCTGGCTGTACTCTCCCTCATATCTACGGTAAAAAACCTCTTCAGCCATCCTTTGGAGCAGGCGTGCCCTCACTTTATATACCTAACATACCTGTTATGTTTTCATCTTTATTCTTTGAAAGCTTATATTTCTATTAGAGATTCTGTGCTAACCAGTTTTGAGTCAGTGTTTGTGAATAATCTTGTATGGATTGTTTAGAATGGATCGTCAACAATTATGCAGTAGCCTTAATGCCCCAGAGACTGACAGTTCTTCAGGAACAAACTTAGGAGAGCCTTCATTGGAAGGTCCAGTCAGAATGTAGGCAGATGAGAAGGAGGTTTTCACTTTATTCCTCCCAGGATCCAGTTCTCCTTCTATGAATCCTATGCGCTTGTATTATTACCCTGAAAATCACAGAGTCTCACTTTTTGTTGACATATTTAGAGACCTCTGTGTACTATTAATCATGGCTTAAATTTGGAGGCAATGTATAATGCTGGTTTTAGCAAAGAAAAGGCTTTGTTCTTCATACCTAGGTATCCCAGAGTGGCAACAAGCTAAATGAAGCACTCACAGTAGCCAACGTTAAGATGGAAGTGTTCTATGTCTTTAAGACCAAGGACACTGTGTTCTTTCTGATCCTAGATGTTAGCATCCTGTTTTTCCAAAGAGACTCTTCTCTGTTAGCTTGTTTCTATCAGTCTGCTTAAGTTCAGCTGCCCTTGAGAAGTTTGCCCTGTCATCAACTACATGCTACTTCTGCTCATCAACTCTTTTCTCATTGTCTTAATTTTACATAGCATTGGCCATTTGTATCTGTACAGTAGTGGCCTTTAAGTACTATCATGAAGTTTTGCAACCATTGCCTCTGATTCTAAAACATTTTCATTCCTCTAAAAGGAAACGAGGTACTCATTTAGTAGTTTTTCCCTCTTTCTCCAACCCCAAGAGTAACAGCCACTAACGATTTTTTTGTCTGTTTGGATTTCCTGTTTGGGCTGTGGCATGTAAATGGAATCATACAATATGGGGCCTTTTGTGCTTCGCTTACTATCATATCTTCGTATTTCATGTTTTAGCATGTGTCAGTACTTTCTTTTAAAGATCAAATATTAGCTTGTCGTATACACATTTTATTTACCATACTTAGTTGGCATCTGGGTCACTTCCATGCTTTTATGGTCTAGTAAACTGTAAATGTCCAAGTTTTACTTAAATGCCCATTTTCAGCTCTTTGGAGTATGAACTTACAAGTGCTGGGTCATATGGTAATTCTTGGCTACTTTCTGCACCAGCCAAACCATTTTATATTCCTTCTAGCAATATATGGACTTAACTTCCCAGGTTTTTATTATTGTCGCCATATGTGTGAAATATTTCGTTGCAATTTAAATCCTTTGCCTGTTTTTGAAATTAGTTTGTTTCTGTTGGTATGAGTTCTAAGTGTTTTTTACAAACTCCAGGCCCATCTATCTACTCTTGAGTCTCTTGAGTTGAACTTTTACTTTTCTCTCTTTTGTGTTCCCTAATTTCCTTAATTTTATCTTGTAAGAGCTTAGTATGTTGTTAGATTTTTCTACTTCCAAAAGTCTTTTATTTTAACTTTGTTCCTTTTTTTTTTTTAGCTTTCTGCTCATAATGGATATATATTTTATCACAATGAAAATATTGTTTACTTCTGAAATTTGGACAGAAATTTATGCATTGCTTGTTTTCTCTTGAGTTCTAACTCCCTTGCTTTCACCCTTTATGCTTGTCTGACATTTTTCTAAATTCCTAGCAAGTTAGTTGTTGATATTTAAGTGAGGCAGTAAAATAGTTAGAAACCAGGTTGGCGGAGGAAGCATCAAGATTCTGCTCCATGTGGAGCAGTCTGTCCACACGGAGACCTGTGGAATGATTGGAGTGCTGCTAGGTTTCCTTAGGGTATCTTCCTTTTTAGAATCTGTGCCTCTTCTTTTTTCTCAGTACCCTTAGAAAAGAATTCTCTCATTTTCTGCCTGGAGAATGTACCGATTACCCTCATTTTTGTAATATTTCAGGAGCTAAGTGGAATAGAAGTGAAAGCGAGGAGTCTTCCTCTTTAGTCATCTGCCTATCAGTAAAGCTTGCTGCCTCTGCATGCAAGTACATGTTTCTGTTCGTTTCCCCTTGCAGCTGCCTACCCAGTTTCTTAGGACAAAAAAATGCAGTCATCCTCTCTCCTTCCTTTAGCCCCTGTGTCTAAACCAGAGCATTACTTGCTACTTGCTGCACCAAAACTGCAAGTCCAGAAGTCCTTGCCATACCTTGGTACCAGTCTTTTTACTTTCCTCTCTGCTTTTCCTCCATTCTTATTTATATATGTCAGTATCTTGGTCTTTTTAAAATGCTAATTTTCAGGGCTGAAGAGATAGTTCAGCAGCACCTGGGGCTCTTGCAGAGTGTAGTTCCCAGCACCTGTGTCAGGTGGTTCACAATTGACTACAACTTTAGCTTCAGGGGACCTGACAACACGCATACATGCAGGCACATAAGGTTTTAGGAGCGTGCAGCCACGTGCTGCTTATGTTTGACTTGGCTATAAGGAGTGAAGGGATGCTATCAACAAATGTTTCCTCTTTTGGATTTCAGACTACCTGGAGTTCAGATGTTCCTAGTGCAGCTGTGTGTTCTCACAGAGTTTTTCATGTATGTATCTTTTCGTTTCATTTTTTTTTTTAATATAGATGACATGAAAATGGAGACTGAGATCAAGAGAAACAGAAAGACTCTTCTAGACCAGCATGGACAGTACCCAGTGTGGATGAACCAGAGGCAGAGAAAAAGGCTGAAGGCGAAGAGAGAGAAAAAACGGGGGAAGAGCAGAAGGGCTGCGAAGGGCCTGGCCTGGTAGACCCTTAAGAACTGAGAAACGTTACATGGGACAAGTTTGGTTGGAACGTCATCACTGGCTTCAGCTCTCAGTAAATGGAAGCTATTTGTTTTCATCATATTTTAGTTTGGACTTACTTCTATAATTCAAAACCAAAATAATTCATTTGTTTTGGGAATTTGAATAAAATATCTTCTTTGAAAGAAAGTTATACTGAAGTTGTAGTTGGATACTTCCTGATATTTGAGTATTAACAGACATCACAATCTTGCTGAGCATTAATGTGGTTATAATTATTCAGTCTTACAAAGTGGCAGTTAAAATCTGTGCCCCAGATTATACATGCTTATACTAACAAAATTTGGACAGAAAGCTATTATCATATTTAAAAATAGGGTATCAAGAAGCTGAAGAAATGCCTCAGCAGTTAAGATCGCGTACTACTCTTGCAGAGGACTCAAGTTCTGTTTCATGTTGGGTGGCTCAAAGCCAGCTCCAGGGGATCCACCTTCTGGCCTCCCCTGACACTTGCATTCATATGCACAAGTTCCCACACACACTAATTGTAGAGGAATATGTAATCACTTTATCCAGCAACATAACTGCTCTGGGAAAGGATCACATTAAAAGGCCTGTGTGATAGCTAGGAAGGGATCACATTCAGAGGCCTGTGTGGTCTGGATGGAATTTAGGAAAAAAATGTGTGTGCATGTATATATATATATCTTTAATCCCAGTATTCAGAGGTCAGTGGTGGTACATGCCTTTAATCCCAGCACTTGGGAAACAGGAAGCATAGCTTAGAGTCAGTGTCAGGAAGTGATGTCTGAAATGAGTCAGAGTGAAGGGCGAGCAAAGTAATCAGAGAAAGTTGGTAGTGAGGGCACTCTCAAAATAGAAAAGCAGGCTCTCAGCTCAGAGTATGGAGAAAGAAGTAGTCTGAGGCATGCAGAGACACAGCTCAGCAGAAGAAATCAGTATCAGACAGGAAGAGTGAGTCAGTTTGAAGCTGAGCAGAGCAGTTCAGAGAAGTTGCAAGAATAGTCTGAAGAGTTCAGTTAGAAACAGCTGGATCATAAGGTCAGTTTGAACTAGCAGCTTGGAGAAGAGTTTGAGCCAGAACAGTGAACCAGAAGAGTTAGTTGAACTCAGTACAGCTCTTGAGTTCAGAAGGAGCTAGTCAGAATGGCTCAGTCAGCAGTCTCAGAGGTTTAAACATTCCGGATTGTATGGAGACTGAAGCCTTCCAGTTCTAGGCTTAAACATTTTAAGATTGTACACAGTGAACTGCTCCATGGCTCCAGGACTAAGACTGAGGATTAAATTAGCCAAAGAATAAACGGGCTTTTGAACCTGAATCAACAGCTACAACTAATAATTAAAAAAAAGTCTTGAAAAAAAGGATGCCAGTGGATTTTACAAGTAGTAGTTGGAGCTTTTATAATTCATAATAAAAGATACTTTGTCTGTAGATCTTGGAGTTTGAAATTTTCTTTTATGTATCTTTCCAGCTACTGAGAAGACCAGAAGTCTTTAATTTAGGTGGACTATATTACTTGCATAGATCAGTGTGCTTTTTAAGTAACTAAAATGTTTTTTTTTTTTCTGAAAACAAGTATTCTTCAGTTTTAATATTATATAGCTTAAAATAATAAAGTGCAGCATTTCCCAGAGTGTTATTCCAAATCAGTTTCTCTGGGTGTCATGAAGAAACCTGGCATTAGCAAGACTTTCAGAATACTTTGTTAATTTCAATTATTTAAATTCAATTTAAAGTTAGCATTCCAGCTGATATTTATCATTCTAGTTAGATTCACCACTGTATATGCTGAATAAAACCAGGAACTTTGCAAATAGTAGGAACACTGAGAGCTGTACATCTTCACACAAAAAAATAACATCATAGGAAAAAGAAACATTAGAGTAAGATTACTTGGCCCTGAGACCATAAGCATCCATTGACATGGATGTGCTCAAATAGAAGTAAACTACAAAGTAATGCCAGGTGAAACTTAAAATTAGCATAACTGGTCCTCCTCAATTCGCTCAATAGCGCATTGGAAAGTTAGTGAATAATTTCAAAATAACGTTTTTTTCTGAAGGTGACAAGAAAGGGCTGGGGATGTAGCTCAGTTATAGACACTGGTGTCCAGGGTATACAAGGCTCACTTTGGTCCCAATATTGACTGGCGAGAGGGAAAAGAGTCGGAAGGTGATTAGTATTCAAGCTCTTTTTTCCTTTTTGTTCTAGTTGTCAGTAACAGTGCTTTTGAGCGGAAATAGATAATTTGAGGATGAAATAAAATGCAGCAGACATTAAGCTAGCTGACACAAAAGAGTCATACCCTCTTTCATCAAGGACATTGTGTTAATGCTGTGCCCTTAATTTTCACCTAAGTTTTAGCAACATTTTTGAGTTGTTGAAGAGATCACTTTTGGGGAATCTCAGCATCCCAGACCCAGGAGCATGTGCTTCTATACTAGAGAGACAGACTTGCTTCTATGGTAAAGGCCAAGGTCATTGGTGACCAGCCAACTAACCAGAAGGAATGGGACCTGCTGATTAACCAGTCTATGCAAATGAGTGAGCTCAGGCTTAGTGAGACCTTGTCTTTAAAAGTAACCTGAAAAGAGCAGTTGGAGAAAATGCCAGACCTTGACCTTCACATACATGCCCCACCCCTACCCCACTCCCACCCCAGCTTCCAACATCATCATAAAAAAATGGTTGGGCGTCATGTTCTAGTATGCCGTGGCCTCTGGAAAGGTGACCGCTGTAGAGAACTGAATTATCTTCCATCCTTGTGCTTGGATCTCAGCCCCAAGTTCCTGGACTGTGCAGCCTGCAGGATGTGTCGATCTCAGATTTCAGCAGGAAATCTTTGCTCCAAAATCAGTTTAGAGGTGTGAAAAGCTCTTCGTCACTTTATTTTTAAAGGATAATCTACAGAGAAGCACAGCATGGTCCTTTAATCTTTTATGTAAATAACTTCAAATTAATTTATCTTTAGTGTTTGCCAGAGAATTGCTGTAAGACCACCAGGGGGAGCTCAAGCTAAGCAGCAAATCACTTGGAATTAGATGAAGACACATTAGAAATAGAATGGAACTATTTTTGTTGCTTTTAAAGAGATTAAATATACACAGGGCTAATAATATAAATTTAAAATTATTAACTCAATTCATCCAGAAACCTATGGTTATACTGTTACTGTTATCTATGCTGTAAACTGAGGCACATGGGTCATATAGCTAAAGTCAAGCAGCTGTTCCAAAGCGTGCATTCTCACAGCGATTCTGCCTTTCAGGAGCCCACAAAATTTCTCAGAGACAAAAAGTGGCTTCAAAGTAGACTACTTGTTACTTGGTTTAATCCATGATGATATGGGTTGACGCAGGCTCAGGGTCTAATAAAGAACACACTTTAGTAGCAGAATGATTTGTAGCACCCTTCTCAAACCTGTGGACAGGAGCCAGACTGGGTTCCTTTAAGTAACACTTCATTAGAAACATGCCAACTGGTCCAAATGCAGCGGTAGGCCAAGGTTTTTAGTGACCAGACAGCTAAGCAGAAGAAGTGTACCTGGCAGCAGAAGCTCTCAGGTAGAATCCAGGAGGATTTTTGTTTGTTTGTTTTTGAGACATGGTCTTGTTATGTAGCCTTGGATAGTCTGGGACTCATCTGTCAAGCTAGTTTCAAGCTCGCAGTAGTGCTCCAGCCTCAGCATCTGAGTCCTGGGATTATAGACATATACCACCATGCCTGGAAAGTTGGTTTTGAGCACATTCTTATTCCTGTCACCTTAATGCAGATATACATTTCCCCCATTAGTGCACACCCTACTTAAAATACACAGTGCTGTATTTTGCCTGTAAAGAAATTGGATGTTTTCAGAATGTATATCCATGTATCTGGGATAAGGATTTTCGGAGTTGGAAAAGAAAAAATTCACTAGCTATAAGTGATTTGGTTCAACTTCTTGAAATGTCCTGGAGGAGAAAGTGAAGGAGGGTGGTATGCAGTTTAGAGTAGTGAACCACTAGGCACAGAACTAAACAGAAGAGAACTCTGACAGACCTCAAGGAATTGCCAGATGGAGACGTTCTATAGCTGTAACGTAGATATTGAGCTGTTGACTATATTACTAGTGAAAGACAATTAGCAAAGTGATTCAAGCGTGTGGTAGACACACATAGTTTTTCCTGTATTTTCCAGCATGTAAAATCTCCACTGCAGCAAATACATACATAGGAATATGTTCGTGGATGACATACTTATTATTCACGTACTTACATCAAAAGCCACCTTGCATCCCAGGATGTGAGCCCCTGTCAGGCTCACAGAGGTCAGGTCAGGTTTTAGGTCTGTTTATAAAAGAAACCATAAAATTTACACTGCCTAGTATAGAGAGATGGCTCAACAGGTAGGACCATTAGCTACAAAGCATGAAGACCTGAGTTCAAACCCCTAGCACCTATGTAAAAAGCCAGGCATGGTCACATGTGCTCATAATCCCAGTGGTGCGGGGTGGGGGTGGGGTAGGTCTAGAGATAGGAGGTGCTGGGGCTTGCTGGCTACCAGCCTAGCTCGGAGTTCAATAACAGATCCATCCCAGGGGAATGAGGCAGAGGATGCTAGATCAGGATACGTAATGTCCTCCTCTGGATTCTTCTCATGCTCACAGGCATGTCTCCCTTGTGTGTGCACCACAAAAACACACAGTGCGTGCGTGCCCTGTACGTAGTTGATTTCCAAAAGTTTTATTTTGCACCTACTTAAAAGCAGAGGGAAAAATATAATGTGATATCAAATTAGACTCGGTTGGTAGGATCATAGTAAAAAGCAAAAACAGCATTTAAAGAATGCTTATTCTGCTAAGCGCTTCACATCACTTATTGAATCTGCAAAACAGTGCTGAGAAATTAATACTTTTGTCCTTCATTTCAAATGAGCAGTTTGAAGAGGAAATGTTCAAAGTCACACAATGCTGGCCTCAGTGGAGAACGAATGTCTAGTTTGGAAAATGCAGAGTCAGACTGACTCTGTCTACGGAGGAGCCTGTACCCAGGACACCAGGGGATGAAATGGCCAGCTGAGGCTGAACAGCTGCCTGGTTGGAGTGTAGCTGAAGGATTAAGACACTGGACATTCAGGTTGAAAGCTGTTACCTTTGTGCCTAGAAATGCCATGTAGAAAGTTGTGTTTTAGAAAGAAAAAGTTGTGTATAGAAAGTTATACTTATTTTGCTCTCTCCAGTCTTTTTGCCCTCTGTGATTATAGACGTCAGTATCTTCTTAGTGAAAAATGAAAATATCTGAATTCTCCTCAATTTTGTTAATGTTAAATCTGGTACTCATTCGACTAAGCTCCAAATTAAAGTATGGAAAAAACGCTACAAACATCTGCTTTAAACAACAACGGAGTAAAGATTTTTAATTTAAAGAATGGCACAGCTCTCTAATATCTTAGGCTTATGTGTATTTGCTTTTCCTAAAGCAACGGGCAGACTTGGCATCACACTATCTTATGAAATGCTTTCTCACCCTCATGGTGTGTCTTTACAGTTTTCAATATCAGCAAAACCTTTAAGTGGTCTTCATCGGGTGTTGTGTATCACTGTTCAGTAACTGCGAGTACATATGGAATCTCTGATCCATGTAATAAAGTACATTTGTCATGGATCTTGTGATCTGCATACCTTTCAGCCGTTACTTCATAAATCTGTTCCATCGGAGGACTGCTTTGTACAGCCCTGGTTTAAGCTGCTTTTAATAAACTAATATTTTGTGTCTTTTATATGTAATCAACAGGGAGTATTAGAGCCTCGTGCCCCGATGGAGAAACATTTCACTAGACTTCTTTTCTCTTGACAATAATGGAAAAAAAAATAACTCAGGAAAGGCACAGATGTTCATGAACATATGTTGTTTTCTCCTAAAAGTCAGCTGAAGATCTTTTGTGTTGTTCCAGATTTAAAAAAAAAAAAATTTCAAGAAGAAACAGTTTGAGATATGTGATGGGGAGAAGACAGTTACAAATTTCACTGAGAGTCCTACACAGGGCGCTATTTGTCAAGAATCTAAGATGCCCCCACCCCGCTTTGCTCCTACACAGAGCTGCTGATCTGGAGCAGAGCTTATAGGCAGTTGGCCAAAGATCGGTCATTCTCATACCTTCCTATTAAGATACAAGCACTGTTTTATCTTTGTTCCACCCCAAACTTCAAATCAGCAGTGTCCTCACACAAAGCAGACATTTAATAGTTCAAGTACAAAGTACTTACCCTTGTGCCCTCTTTCCTTGAGGTTATTAAATAGGGGCAGTTGCCCTTCCGGAGTGTAGAAGTGTCTGCACACGTGTCAGATGTCTACAAACTGAGTGATTGGTTATTGACACACCTAGAGCATTCTTGGAGAATACCAAAAAAAGAGAGCCCTGTGCCTTAGGTGAGGTTGGTGTGAATGCTCTTTATAAGGCTATGAATCTTTAAGAAGAGTTGCCATGAAGAGAATGGGAACCAGCTGTTCCAAGTCTCCGCAGAGGAAGCAGATTTTGACTATAGCAGAAAGGATTTGGGTTAAATATAAAGAAGAACTTCCTGAACGTGAGTGTTGCTTAAATCTTGGTATGTATTGAAAAGAGGCAGCTGGATTATCTCTGAAGGAGAGCTAGAACATGAGAGTAAGAAACAGAACTGGGTAAGGAGACTGTGGTCCTCGATTAATTACTATGGCTCACATGTAATTTTACCAGATGGTTCTGAACCTTTAATTCTCCTTTCTCACACCCACATCTCAGGTTATGAGGTTTAAAGAGATCAGATCTGAGGCCTTTACTGTGTCCTGAGAACTTATATGCGGGGACTGTAGGTCTGGAGATCCCTTTTGATTCTCCATCGAAAGGAAGCACTAAGGTATGACCAAGAGACAAGACACTGCCTTGTGGTTAGTTTTCCACCATTGTCATTAAAGGACAAAGCATAAGCCCTGCCAAGTAGGCTTAGACCACTTGCCTGGAGTGAGGGGTGGGCTGGGGGGATGGGAACATCTTATAGAGCCGCAAGGCTGGGTCTAAGAGAAGTGGAGCTTTTCATTTATCACTTTGATTTGTTTTATATCTTTTGTCTCTTAGTTGTTATTAGCCCACTCCTATCCTCATTTGGTTCTCTATGCTCACCTTGCTTTTCTCTGTATCTCTTTAATGTTCCTTTTCCTCCTTGAGTCTATTTCCCTTATGTTGCCTTTTTGTCTTTAAGAATACAGATGTAAAGCTGATACTTGGACATTTTTTAAGCCACTGAATTTAGTTTGTAAGTATCTTTATAAATTCCTATAGCGTTTCCCAGGATGGAAATGGGTTTCTGGCTTCTGTGTTGCTTCTCCCCTTGCTGTCTTTCTCTCTGCTTTCTCCTTGCCTTCTTCCCTTCTGGACCGGACTCTGTAATATTTTCATTCCTCCATGGGCTCAAATCCCAGCCCTTGTTGTGCCCCCCCACACCTTCCCTACACTCCCTCCTGCTTCCCCACTCCAATCCCTCTACTAGTTAGCTGCTTCTTACCCTGCCTGTCTACCCTCATCTCCTAACATTAACTCGATGCAATATGAATAGAGAATATACATTCCAACAAAGGTGGGCAAATAGACTGGTTGTTGGTATTTGTAAATAAAGTTTTATTGCCACATAGCCACTCCTCATTTTTTCACGTAATATCTACGGCCATGTTGGTGCAATGAAGAACAGTTGAACAGCTGGGATAGAGACTTTCCTGTGGTCTGAAGAGTTTACCTTATAATATGGCTCTTAAACAAAAAGTTTGCTGTCTGCGCTTTAGAATAGTCTTTGTGTTTATTACATGGAGATTCTTTTCCTTACTGGGAAATTGAAGCGAGTGGGACATGTGCTATGTGTCCACTCTTTCATGTTTCTCCTCTGGATTCCCACCCCTTTTCGGCTGCCCAGCTTTCCCACTTGAAGGCAGTTACATCCTGAATAGAAAAAGACAATGAAGCTCACCATCAAGGGAAGTGGTACCAATGCTGTCTGTCGTTTGTGGTGTGTTTGTTTAGATGCATTCCCACCTGCGGACTCTGCCTAGACTATGTTCAGTCTTTGCGTCAAACAAACAAGCAACAAAGAGGGTTTGGCTGTTAAGATTTTCACAAATCCCCCAGCTAATTTTCCTGCAGGTTTACAAACCATTTTTGAAAATGTTAAATGCCAGATGAAGGGCTCTGTTTTAATTCAATACGGCACCTAGAACATTGTTGCGGGGAACAGCGTTCCAACACAGCTGATTTGGTGGGTGGTCTTGCTGAAAATAGTTTACACAAATTCACTTACAGGCTGGTTTCATTAACATGAAATTAATATGGACTGAAGTAGTCACAGCACTAAGGGCTTGAAATGTTTCTGAGATCACCTATTTTAACCCCGTGCTTTTTTTTGCAGGTGAGGAAACGGAAGCTGGTTTTCCCAAGATATTAGCAGTTCGTGGGAAAACCCAGGGACCCTGGTCTCTGGAGTTTCAGGCCAATCATTTTCTAAACCATAAATCCATGACAATTAGTCACACCAACAAGAACACTGTGGTCTAGTGTCAAAATTAATTGTAATCGTTTCCATAAAAAGAGCAGCCGCTGAGCGAAACTGCAATACGTATTTAGTGATCTTTTTTGCAGGTCTGTTTCTCTTGCAATTAAACAGTGAAACCTTTCCCAAAAGTGACTGGGCCTCTTTGCCTCACAGACAGCACAACATATTTTGATTTGAACAAAATTAAAATAAGCTAAACAACAATTAGATTCTCTCTCTTTCCTCTCTCCCTCTTATGCCACCAGATAAAAAGCTATTTTTTTCCTTTACTTATAATTTATCCTTTTTACTTGTGAATTTCTTTCATAACTTTTGGTATGTTTTCTCATAAATGTAACACATGTACTTTGTAGAACATTTAAAAGTGCAGAGAAGTCTAAAATGAAATATAATCATTTGTAATTCAGCCACCTACAGGATGTGTAGCTGTGTCTACGTTTTCATAATTGTTTTAAGACTACATGCATTTATTTCCTACCTTCCTAATGAACATTGTAGCATGAGGATTTTCCACCACACCACAGGGAATTCTCCAGAAGTGTTGGAGGACTGAAGAGATTGCTCCGTTTGCTAAGTGTTGCTTTGCAAGCATGAGGCCATGCATTTGATCCCCAGAACCAGGTTTAAAAACTGCTGGGGCATAGGGGCACAAGTTTATAAGCCGTGTGCTGGGAATGTGGAGAAGGACTACCCTGGAAGCTCAGTGGCGCACCAGCCTGGCCTGCTTTACAGCGCCGGCCAAGTGAGAAGTCCTGTCTCAAGAAGAGAGAAGAGCCGGAGACAGAGGATGCCATTGGGACAACCCTTGAGGTTGTCCTCTGGCCTCCACACGCATGTGTACGCAGACACGTTCACCCACACACACCCGATGTGCCATTTGAAAAATCACATCATGTTTTGTCTTGAGTGGGGACAGTCCGTTTTATTTGCCCACCTTGGAACATTTAAGTTTTCTCCCAAGTTTGTCTTTGATTTTTGCTATTAAAATACTTCTCTGTAACATGGATAACCTGCTATTTATATTCTTGGGGAAGAGTCCTAGAAGAGTCCTTATGTTCCGTCTACTTTGCCAAACTGGTTTCCTGAAAGGCTGAAGCAAAAATCCCTCCAGGAATGTGGGAACCGATCAGGGCACCCTGGAAGTGCTGTCAGTCAGGCCTCATAAAGCATTGCTTTCCTGCCACCACTGTCCTGACAGTTAACTTCCCATAGCTGCAGGATCCGATCTAAGCTTCATAATATATTTGCTTCCTATTCTTTTTTTTTTTTTTTTTTCCATTTTCAATTGATACCCTAACCACTGTAATCTGGTATCTGCTCCCATCTGCCCGCCTGGAGGCATCAAAGGAATAGCCCTTGATGGGATCAAGTGTCAGGAAACAAGGGTTCAAATCCCAGCCCTGACACTACTAGTATGTGACCTTGGGTGAGTAAGTCAATTTCTTTGAGCCTGGTTCCCCAGCTTTAAAGTGGAACTAGTAAAACAGATCTTGATGTATGAGGCTCTCAGGAGAGATGTAAGAAATGTTTTTAATCTGTGGAGTACCATGTGGGGGGTGTGCTGTGATTGAGACTTCTCTTGAGGGTAGTGTGTGTGGTAGTTATTAGTGCTGTCCACCAAATTTTTCTGATTCCTTTTATGCCCATGCTTGAATTTTACATCCCCACCCTGTTCAGGCCGTGGCCCTGTAACTGGCTTTGACAAGTGTAATATGAGAGAAAATAGCATGTGTCCTACAGGGCAGAATCCTTCGTCTTCAGCCTCTTGCCTTGCCTCTGCCCTCGGAGAATGGAAAGGTTGCAGGCAGCTGCTGCTCATGGACCTAGGACCCGGAGACACACTATCCACAGATGCTCCCCACCAACCACGTACCTTGAGGATGAATTAGACTTTGATTATTTGCATCTGAGATATGCAAATAATCTCAGGGCTCTCCCTGAGTTCTATCTAGCCTGATAGTTTTGTAGCATTTGATGTTAAGCATCTGTACACCCTGGGATGCACACACATGTGAAGATAAGGGCTCTGCCCCTACACAGGTCACTTCAAAGACAGATTAGATCTCACTGTGCTGGTACCCAACACTGATCTAAGCTAACCTTATTTATCTCTCTTTCTAGGATTCTCCTGACCACAGATTACTCACAGAAGGAAAGGACTGTGAGTTGCCCAATAGAGAAGGAGCAGACATTTTCTTTCAAAGGAGGTAACTGGGTCTCTGGGTTGTCCCTTTCACAAGGCACAGGACCGTGGCTTCAGTCCTTGTTTCTATCCTGCTTCACCCACTCCCTTTTTTTCCTCATGGGTAGTCTTCTGCTATAGGTAAACCCGTTCTATCCAAGCTAGGTCACCTCTTTTTGCTGCATACTCCACTGCTGGGTGGTGGTGAACCATCTTTTCTTCCTGAGAAAGTATACACACACACACACACACACACACACACACACATTCACATACATTCACACAAACATACACACACACATACACATATACATACAAGCACATACATACATATACATACACATACATACAGACGCACATGGAGAGAGACTTATATATACACACACATGCATGTATACACACACATATACATACAGCACATGTATATGTGTATACATACATGCACACATTCATGCATACCACACATACCCACAAACATATTTGTGCTAAAATGTTCCTAATGAACTTTCCTGCTTAAGGCTACAGCTGGTGGTGTTAAACGTGTGTACCATGTTGTACAGCCATCACTGCTACATATTTCTAGATCTTTTTCTTCATCTGAAAGAGAAATTCTGTACCCATTAACAGTAATTCCCCCTTCAACTCCTGGTCCTTCACCCATTAGCCACTACTAATCTACTCCCTACTGATGGCATGTCAGTACTTCATTGCTTTTTAAGACAAATAAGCCCTCGCTGAATGTATATACCACATTTGTTTGTCCCTTCATCAGTTGATGGATGCTTGCACTGTTCCCCTAAGCATATCTTGAGAAGCCCAGTGTTAGCTAACCTAAGGTCCCCATCTGAGACAGCTCCCCATCTCAAAGCCCTCTCAATGTCTACCTCTTGTCTGCCTCAAAGTGTCTGCCCAGTGATGAGACATGGAGGGGCGGGAGCGGAGAAGGGGTCGAGAAGGAACAAAGGGGCGTTCACAGACTCTCTGGGTGTGGTTCAGATCTGTTTTTGGTGCTTTAGAAAATATTCTTGGTAGATGGTCACAGTGCCATCGACTTCACATGTGGGTGGCTCATTTCCGTTGTTACAGATGCCTGTTTCATTTGGAAGGTTGGTGATGGGAGATGCACAGAGGATCTCGGTGCGGTTCTTCTGCTAATCCCTTCTGCTATTTGATGATGTAACTTCTGGATTTTGAAAGGTGGCATATTTCATTTCTTTGGCAGTATATTTTCATTTTCTTTAGGAAGGATATCATCCTATGGTTTGGTATATCTTACATTAAGACCAGATAAAGAATATACATGTCTTAAAGGTGTCATTGCATATTTGGTATTCCTTAAGACGCTAACCTTTACTTTCTGTTTCTTCCAACATCATCCAACAAAATATGATCATAGCCATCCTTTCGTTTAGTACCTAACAAATTGTTTAGTCTATTGATTCCAGCTTTGCAACCTGTCTGCAATTTTTTAAAATACATTTGATACAAGAATATTTGAAATAGTATCTCCCTTCCAACCACTGATATTGTAATTATGCACACCCACCGCTGATCTAAGTTATAACACATATGTATCAATTTATATCAACTGTTGATTTTAAGAAAACTCTCCAGGGACAGAGTATGAAGTTTGATTCTCTCTAAATATTATCTCTCTGCGTGAGCTTGTGTTAGCCGGCATCTTTGGTTAATGTATGCTTATTGTAGTACCTTAATTCCCCGAGATTTACAAAGCACAAACGCACTCTTAATGTTATACTTCATCTCACAGGTTTGTTTTATAACCTCAATAGTTATTTCTAGTTGCAATTCCATTTCCTTTTTAGATGTGTTAATAAAGTGCTCGCATTAGAATTGGCTAGGCTCCAGAATCTGATATGATCCCGCTTCGAGTAAGTGATAAAACCTGTGACAATAGAGCACTTGGAGATCTTTGGATGTAGCCTGGCTATTCAAGTGAGGAAACTCATAGTTTCTTATAGAGTTAAATTAAGGTCAGACCTGGTTTCCGACACGAAGTTCAGATGTATTGGCAGATCCCCATGCTTGCATTTATTATACTGTAATTTGGGGCTTAAAGAGTTATATCCAGTCCATCCCCAACATCTGGATAGTGTTTATAACGATCACATTTGATCCTAATGTAATTTTGTTGGGGAATTCACTAGAATTCCTCTGTTGGCTACATTACAACTAAACATGAGATCTGCTAAAATATTACCCAAAGTGAGTGAATATCCACAGAGAATACAAAACATAGATAGATTTCAACCTTCCTATCTTTCCACAGTCTCTGGCCACTAACCCATCATTTCATCTATCTGGGCTTCCTTGTCTCCATTGATAAAATGAGAGCGACCCTTCAACAGCAGCCAATGTTTGTCCAGGGTTTTGAAACCTTGAAGAACAGAGGAGGCACAAAAACCTTTCAGAGATGGTTATGGTACATGCGTAACCACAATGGTAACCAATGCCACAGACTCCATTGATGGAGAGGACATGAGCTTGATGGAGATTTTTTCCCTTTCATTTTCGTTTTGATTTAGATGCTATTCCCTGGGGTCAGGAAGACATTATTTGGAAAGTAGAGCCGAAGGATTGGTTTTAAACCGCCTGCCTCCATCAATGGAAGCCTCGAATGAATCCAGCTGAACCTTTTAAGGGTTGTAAAGGGAGCCTTTAATTATGTGAGATTGACAAGGGGGACATTTGGGAAGTTTGGCAATGGGGTTTCAGGACCTCCCAGCCCTGCCAGCAGGAGGATTATTAGCATATTTTATGTACCCTTCCCATGAAATAATTTTAACATTCAAAAAGAGACAGATGGGAAGAAGGAAAGACAGATAGGGAAGGACAGAGACTCTAATGGTCTTTAGAGAGGGGAAATTATTTCATTAAATCTAAAGAGCATATGCTTTTCTGATGCATAGCATATGCAAGTCTATGCAAATTAGTTAATAGCAGTGCACTCTGAGTAATTCCCATTTCCTCCCTAGCCTGTGACGGGGAGTATTCCTTTTAATCAGATTAGATGACATCCTCCTCAAACTTTTGGGGGTTTCAACTTAATTCACCATGCTAAGTAGTTAGGATAATTCGAAATAAAGCAATCAGCGGGCTGAAAGAATGAAGCCAAACCTCAATTCTGTCCTGTGATGAGGGGTTGCCTGGCTGCCCAAGCCCCACAGGATTACTTACTTTCTGGACCTCTCCTCTCTCTGAACCCCAGCACCCCAGACCCCAGCCAAGTCTCCAGCGTCCAGTTGCCTTGTTTTGATGGCACCTACTAGGATCTGTTTCCCATAGATGGAACTTGTCGGAGATCCTGCCTTCTACCAGGCCTCCCGCACGCCTGTCAGAATTTACCTCTCTGCCTCCAGAAGTGATGGAAAGATGAATTCACACTCCTTCAAAACTCTTTCCCCTAGGGAGGTCGTACACTTCCGAAGGGATCTTTGTCACGTCCTGAGGGACATTCTGAGGATAGTCCCATCTACAGGTTGTGAGCAAAGCAGCAACATTCTTTCTCGCGCCAGAAATACAACAAGAGTTACAAGGAAGGCTGTGGCAAGAAAGACACACACCCGAAAGGCACAGCCATGTATCGGTGATGCACGAACAGCAGGAGCAGTGTCAGCTCTCGGAAGGACTCTGGAGTTTGTTTGGAGGCATAGCTCTCGGTTGTGCAGGACCTTGGGGGTGCCCCCCAAACCCCGCCATTCTCTATTGTCTGTCAGGAGAGTCTGTGTGGTAATACCTCAATCTATCCAGCAGATGGCAGGAAAGGGTCTTGAGGAAGCAATTCTAAAACTGCATCAAGTTACAATTTCGACTAGAAGAGTCTAGTTGGCCTCTTTCGCGGGCCTCTGTTTTATGGGTGGTGGTGTTTGGGGGAAGGGCCAAGTTTTAATTGCTTAAACTAATTCCCTACAAAGTGTTAGCAGATGAGATTTTAAATATCATCCATATTAAGTCTGCCAGGGATTTCCTAGCCACCAAGACATAAAAGAGTGAAATTTAATGGTAAACTTTCAAGTAGTAAGACAGAGTTAACTTTTTTTCTTCTTCTCCTTTTTATTCCCTGTCCCCAGGCAATGACCCAGTTAGGACCTTGGTTTGAGATCTGCTCCTAAGACCAGCTTGCCTGTGACTTGGGGAAGTACTGCTTATCCCAGGTTTGTCTACAACCTGTGACTTAACAGGGAAGGGAACGAACAGGCTGCTAGCCATTCGCCTTCTTAATAGTTCCTAAGGCCTCCTCAGCCTTATTAACACCTGGGTGACCACTGACTGTACTAGTGATTTCCCACCTTACAGAAGAGATGACTGGTCAGGAAGGTCCATGGGCCTATAGGAAATTTCCGGTTAGCGAATGAATTAGAATCTTAAGCCAGACGGCCCAATAGATCAACTTCATGTCAGTGAAATGCTCTCATTTCTAAACCTGGGACTAGAGGAGACTTATTTTTTCCCCTTTCTTCCTTTAATTTTTTTTCAGTGTATGTGTGCATATGTGTAGATATGTAGGCATGAATATATGTGGACACATGTGCATGTGTTTTTGGAGACTAGAGGTGGACACCTAATGTTTTACCTTTATTGCTCTCTACCTGCCTCAAAAAAATATGTGTATTTATTTATTTTATGTGTGCAAGTGCCACAGTGCATGTGTGGTGGTCAGAAGAGGTAGAAGACAGCCTGAAGGAGTGGGATCTCTCCTTTTACCGCATGGACTCCGGGCACTGGACACAGACCGCCCCACCTAGCAGCAAGTACCTTCACTCACTAAGCCATCTCACTTTTATTTTTTGAGTCAGGGTCTACCACTGAACCTGACCCCTTTATTTTGCAAGGTGGGCTGCCCAGTGAGCTTCAGGGAGCCCCTCCCCCATAGTGCTGGGGTTACTGGCAGAGACTACCCTACAGTTTTCTTTTTTGTCAGATATTGGCTCCCCATGCTTCTGATGTAGACACTTTACTTAGTGAGGCATTTTCTTTCTATTTAATATACAACAAGTATACATAATAAACTCAGATATACAAGTCTCCTTTCATCCTCAAAACGCTGTCCACTTCCTCACATGCAATCAACTACAGCCGCCTGTGTCTTCTTTCAGAAATATTCCATACTTTTATAAACATGTACATACATGTTGTTTTTTTTTTCCTTCCACACAGAAGGGGTTGATAGTGTTTAAGGTTTACTTTATGTGTATGTAGGTGTTTTGCCTGCATTTATGTCTGGGTACCATGTGCTGCAAGTGCTTGCAGCGGCCAGAAGAGGGCGTCAGAGTCCCTGGATCTGGAATTATAGCCGATTGTCAGCCACCCTGTGGGTGCTGGGAATTGAATCAGGGTCTCTGTAAGAGCAGCCTTAACCCTTAACCCTCCATCCCGCCCCCAGTCATCGCTCTAGACCCTTGATAATGAATCTGAAGTTGAGCTGTGTCTCTGTGTCTGACCCAGAGCTCTCTCTCACAACTCCATCCTGCCTCTGTAACAGTCTGCTTCAACTGACTCTGTTAACTGCTCCTCTACTGACTTCAGCCTGCTCCTCAACTGACTGCTTCAACTGACTCTTCTATCTGCTCCTGTTAACTGAATCTTCAGCTAGCTTCTGTGTCTCTGACCCTCTTCAACTCTTATGTAACGCTCCTTAACTTAGCTGAGAGCCCACCTTTTCCCTTGAGAGTTGAGCATATCCTTACTCTGCTAACTCTTCCTCTGATTAGTCACTTTGCCATTCACTCTGACTCATCTCAGATGTCACTTCCTGTGTGACACTGACTCCTGAGTTCTGCTTCCTGTGTCTGCTTACACAGTTTTTTTCTAGAGATTAGAGATATGGACCACTGTTGCCTTCTGAATACTGGAATTAAAGGTGTGTCTACATTCCATCTAGACCACACAAGTCTCGGGATGCAGCCCCTGGAATGTAGACCTTAGCTTTCACACAGGGTAATTCCTCCACACCCATTGGTGGGTTTTGTTTTTGTTTTTGTTTTTTGAGACAGGGTTTCTCTGTGTAGCCCTGACTATCTTGGAAGTTGCTTCTTTGTTGAGACAGGGTTTCTCTGTGTAGTCCTGGCTGTCTTGGAACTTGCTCTATAGACCAGGCTGGGCTCTAACTCGCAGATATCCACCTGCTTTTGCCTTCTGAGTACTGGGATTAAAGATGTATACCACCACAGCCCAGTTTCTTGGTGTTTTGGAAAGCAGTCATTTGATCTGGGAGTCTATCTGCAGGCCAGCAGTCTCTAGCCCCAACCTCTTTACAGTCTATCTTCTCTTTCTGGTCCCATTCATGTCTCTCCCTGTGTCTAAAGGAAGGGAGACCAGCCTCCTGGAAGCTGGAGGCCTCAGACCTTAGAAATAATGACACTAAGGCCTAGGGGATGGGGTGATCTTCACTTAACCTGAAGCAGAAGCCACCAGAACGAAGGAGCTACTTAAACATGAAGCTGTGAACAACGAGAATGGACTGGCTCACACAAAGTATATCAAGCCATACATTAAAAAAAACAAACCTTAAAAGTCATATGATTATAATAGTTTCAAAGTCTGACTATAAAGATCTCTCTCTCTCTCTCTCTCTCTCTCTCTCACACACACACACACACACACACACACACACACTTCCCCCGGAATGAATTGTCACATCATATCAGCACAAGAAATGTATTATCATTCATGGAAATTGCAGGGAAGTTTTTCTTCCCTTCAGGGTTATGAATAATCCTGGGGACATTTGTGTTACAGGAGCTGTTGTTGCAATGATGTTGAGTGACAAGCTCATGGAGCTGTAGCCATAAAACAGCAAACCCAAACTCAGTATATACCAACAATGAGCAGCAAGCAGTGAGTAGCATTCTTTCCTTATGTTCACAGGTCCGTGTTTAAATGAAGCAGATATGGTGAGCTACATGCTGGGTTCAGACACATCCATGGGTCATTAATCTTCTGCAAACAGCAGCTATGAGAACATGTGCTTCCCAGGGAAAATGCCAGAAATGCAAAAAGAAAGCTAGATGTGCAAATCTCCTTCAGGTCTCTGCTTCTCACCTCCACTGAGACAAGTGATCGGTCCATGCCCAGTGGAAGGCATGTCCACGCACAGAGAGAGGAGGACACTGTATTGTTACAAGGCAAATGGTATGAACATCTACAGTCTGCAATTTAAATGAAGATATACAAAATCACCATATAAAATTCCATGAGTACATCTACAGATCCTGGTGTTTGAGTGCCCCACCCTGAGGAATAACCATTCTCAACCATATTACAAAGCTACCCAAATAAGCTACCACAATGGAAGCTTCTGGAATGTTTCTAACACTGCTACTTGTTCACCTTGAGAAACAAAACCCAAGTCATAGGTAAACAAGTTGAGAAGGAAAAGGAAATTTCCTATTTATTGGTCACTTAATCAATACCAGCTGTTTTACCATCTCAATTGTCAGACAAACAAAAGTGTTGAAGTGGTAAGTTTTGCAGAACTAAGCACAAACTCAGGGAAGTTCATTTTTTGCCCCCAAGGTCACTAAGAAAATGATTGGATTTTTCGAAGACATATTCCTATCTGACTAATTTCAAGCCTAACAAGAACTTGTAAGGCTGGTCCAAAGGCTCCACCCACTTCACCACAATATCCATTCACAAGTTCAAGTTCCCCGGCAACAAACCCAATTCAAGGCACACTTTGTACTCAACTCCGTGTTCCCAGTCTTTTTATCAACTTGACACTTTTGAACATTTCCCAAATGTCATTTTTTTAGAATGTCCCTTCGTTTCTAATTTTTTCCACTGTATTCTCTAGTGTGTGTTTAGAGTCCAGCGTGCTATTTTTCTTTACTTTGCATCTTATTGGCAGGCTTGTCCTGTCTGTTTGTCTTGTTATTGGAGGGTTAACTTTAACCTCCCGAATTAAGACTGGGGTGCCTGCCTGGTCTCTCTACTACAAAATTCTTTCCCCTTTGTTATTAATAAATATTTTGTAGGTATGTTGAGTCTATAAAAATCTTATTCCAATTTCAGCCATTAGTTTTGGCTTGCATTAAAGTTACTTGTCAGAGTTAATTATTGTTCTTGAGATTGCCAAATGGTGGCTTTCTAATTGTGTTATTCTTTCTGTATTTATTGACTGGCCTTTCACTTTAAGGAGCAACTTTCTTCTCATTCATACACATCTGTGTGGATGCATGAATTTCTATTTACCCAATGGGTTATAACCTGGCGCTGTTATTATTTCTTTGGTAGCCACACCGTCCATATTTGAACAGCTGGAAGTACCTTTTTTATCCATGTCTTGTAGATTTGGGCTTTTTGTCATTATATTATTTATCCTACTATAAAAGGGGGGGCAAAATTAAAAAAGGAATGAAAGTAGGTACAGCGTCTGATATAGATTCAGCCCTCAGGCTACAGTGGCCACCAAATTCTTGGGTAAATATTGGCTGTCTTTTCCTATTTGAATGACATTGACCAAGTTGTCTGCCTTTTTATGCTGTCATTTTCTTACTTGTAAAATGTACAGGGTAAGATTTAATCATGAGGTTTTCATAACTACAAAAGACATTGTGTCAAATTAAAAAGTCACGGCACAGTGCCTGATGTACAATTAGTATACAAGAGGTGGGAGCTATTGCAAACTGGTCATAATTATAAGCCATAATTTTCTCACCTCTGAAATGAGGGCAAACATCCCCCACTAAACGATTGCAAAGATCAAATAAAGTAACATGTGTAAAGCCACTTAACATGTAGAAGTACCCCAAATACAACTATTATGACTGATATTATTATTCTGTGCCCCTCGGTTTTAGCATCTTAAAAAAGGCAACAGTATCCATATCACACACTTGTTGCGAAAATTAAATAAAATTACATATGCAAAACTGCCAGCCAAGTGCCTGGAACTCAGAAAGTTTACCACAAATATAATATTGCTATTGCAAAGCAGAGCTAAGAACATCTGGATGAGTTTTATGGATGCAAAACTCCACATTTCCTGGAAAAAAAAATCATGTATGCAATTGTGTGTGTGTGCATATGTGTGTGTGTGTGTGTAGAGAGAGAGAGAATGCATGCACCGATGTTTGTGTGTGTGTGTGTGTGTGTGTGTGGGCGCACGTGCGCGTGTGATAGAGAGAGAAGGAGTCCACACGCCTGTGTTTGTGTGTGTTTGTGTGTGCCTCTGTGTGTGTGTAAGCCTGTATGCAAAAAGCCAATACCTATCGGTTACCACTCTCAGAGTGAGAACTTCTTTTTCCTGGCTCTCTGCTCACTGCTGTGAATTGAAGGAGGAAGTATACTTAAGTGTAATTGGTTTGGTCAAGGGCAGTGATTTAAAGACGCACTCGCATCCCCTAATCTGATTTCTATCCACTTGGCTCTAACAGGGATTCCAATCAGCCTCCCTACTGATTTACTTCACTTCCTGTAATAAAAGAGCACTCTGAAGTGACATGAAAGCCACCGGCGTGGCACAGAGGGAGCGCTACCTCAACTCAAAACAGACAAAACAGCACCAAGTCAGTCTTCCCATGAGTAAGTTAAGAAGCCGGGCTTTCCTTTAAATGTTCGAAAATATATTCATTTAGAAAGAAATAGCACTTAGTGGGCCTGCAGCCAAGTCCAGCTCCTCATAAGTTTATTCTTCCTGAGACTGGTAACTGAATATTTAGAACTCGAAAAAAATTTTTTTTTAATAAATAAATAAATAAACAGTACTGGGAAAATTCCAGAGTGAATGTCTTCGAGAGATGCTTGAAGTTGCCTGATGCCAGCCTCCTGCTTTCTCTTATCTCCTTCATCCACACCAAGAGCATCTCCCCGTTGAGCAGCTTATGAAAACAAAAGGGTCAGGTCATTGCTGGGGTAGCACTAATGCTCCCGTAATCCAGGAAAGATCAGACAAACTATCTATTGATTTTGGGTGCCAGGCACTGTACTCAACACACGACACAGATTATTTGCTTTAATTCTCACAATACTATTGAGTGTGAGATACTCATCATTTCAATTTACGGACTGGAAAACTGCAGTGAAGGAATGCTTCTGCGAATCATACAGTCAGAGGTTTAGAGGTTCCCCTCAACCCACCCCAGGCAGCTTGACCCTAGAGTTCAAGCTCTTATTCTCCTCTAAATACCAGAGGGATTAGGTTTTTGTTATTACTGCTCTTTTGTTTTTGATACTTGTATTTGATTATGAAGCTGTCAGTTGCACTGGGAATTCACTTCAAGCCAAGTAATGACATCAGAGGATGCTGAACAGCGATTGCTTCCGAATTCTTTGTAGACACAGACCACTTCCTGACACCGTGCGTCCGGCCCCAGCACAAAGACCAATGCGGGATGGCAGTCTGAGGCACAGAGTTGCTGGCCAAACATTTTATTTCAAAGGGTCACCCTTAAGTGTCTGTTTGTCTTTTTTTTCTACTAACGTTCTTCCCACTAGGGATTCTACATACGTGACTTCGGTTTAGGCATCAATTTTCCTGGGCCTCTGTTTTAGAATCTGCACTCCAAAGGTTTAGATAGGGTGTTCTATGTTTCCCCTTCCATCTCCGACCCACTGAGTTTCTAAATAGCTGGGTAATGATTTCCTTATTTCCAATCCTTGACTTCCCCAGGATTCTCCTCTTCCATGGCCGCACCTCCATTTTGGAGCTTGCATCTCCCACCTTCTCTTGCGTGGCTCCCCTACTACTTTCTCTGTTGCTCTCTTTTCTTCTTCTTTTTCTATTCTTTTCTTCTTCTCTCCTCCCTTTAATTTCCTTTCTCTATTTGGTTCTATTTCCTCGTGTTCTCCTGATCCTGTCTCCTTCACTCTTCGGCATTTCGTGTCTCTGGATATTCTTTGTTCTCTCACGTTTCCTGCCTCTTTATTTCTTCAGGGAGTTCAGAATGTCTCACTTTTTAGATACAGAGTCCTGGGATATAACAGTAGTCCACGGAAAGTCAGAGGACCTAGTGCATTTCCTTCAAAGCCAGCAATTAACACTCAGGAAGTTCATGCCTGAAGATCCATTATCTTCATCTCACTTTGTTGCATCGTCGGAGATCTGCCATTACCAATATGACTGAGATCCTCACTCAAGAGAAGCATCTCTCTTGGGTCAGTTCCTTTTCTGGTGCTCTAGTGGGACAAGATGGACTCCTTCCTGTAAAGCAACACCTACGGTCGTCTGCTTTGTTTAGGACATGTGAAACACAGTGAGGATCTCCAAAGGATACAAATCTCAACCCGCCACTCTGCTGTGTTGGCTTGAAAAGCCACAGATCACACTAGCTGGATTTGGGCCCTCAAAGGGCAAAGCGATAGATGGTAACATTTTATTTTGAATTCTCAACTCCATGATCTGTGATTCATAAAATCTGTCTCATTTCCCTTTGTTGGGATTAGATTGTGGAGGATTTAACTGTTTCTAACAGGCTACCTTTATAGCTCAGATATCTTATGTAGAAAAATAAACTGCATTCTGAGTAGTGGAATCTACCTGCTGATGTGTACTGGCTTTAGATGAATTGTGACAGTTGTTATACCATCTCTCAGGACACAGCCATATTTTCCCCAGCTCACTTCTGTATTATCAGAAGTGTTTTATTTTCAAAATAAAACAATGTTTATTTTAAAAAACCTATTATTTTTATAATTTGAATTTATCACTTCCTTTTGAAAGTTTCTGTCTTTTGAAAATATAATATTTTATTAGTTCTTTGAGAATTCCATACAATGTAGTATCCTGGACAGTTGTATGTCAGCTTGCCACAGCTAAAGGCACCAGAGGCATCTGTAGGGCATTTTCTTAATTAGTGATTGATGTAGGAGGGCTCAATCCATTGTGGGTGGGGCCATCCCTATGCTGGTGGTCCTGGGTTCTATAAGAAGGCAGACTGAGCAAACCATGAGGAACAAGCCAGTAAGCAACATCCCTCAATGGCTTCTCAGCCTTCTGGTCCCTGCCCTGCTTGAGTTCCTGTCCTGACTTCCTTCAGTGATGAACAGTGATGTGGAAGCAGAAGCCAAATAGACCTCTTCCTTGCTTTGGTCATGGTGTTTTAATCACAACAAAAGTAACCCTACCTAAGACACATAGTTTGATCATATTCAACTGTCCCTCTACACAAGAGAGGGGGGCGGGGACAGAGGACAACTTCATGTAAGCGGTTCTTTCCTTCCATTTTTACCTAGGTTCAGAGAATCCAACTCATGCCGTCAGGCTTGCACACTAAGTGCCTTCACCGCTTGAGCCTTCTCGCAGGCCCTGGGACCTATTGCTTAAGATTTCTGCCAGGACGCAGGACTTTATACTACGTGCTCTTGAAAGCCCCTAAGTCCTTCCCGTGTTTGCATTCTTACTCATAAGAAGAAATTTACTGTCAAAATGATCAGTGTCTGATCTCGTTGCAGTCACAAGTCATGCAAGTGTGTTAAACGTATATAAATAATCTTGAGTTTGATGTGGGGGAAAACAAACATATGAATCATTTTGGATACCCAACTGATCCTGATGTCTTTACAGAATCATTTTTATTTTAGAGATCTCAGGTAACCGTAGCATTTACAAGGGGCTAAGCTGATACTGGGTTCAAGAGAGACCCTCCTCTGTCTCAGAATTTTGGATTTTAGCTTCAACATATACACCAGGTTTGGAATTTAATATAATTCTGGGAAAATAGTTTCTACATAGAGTTTTTTTTTTTTTTTAATTGTTGTTGCTATTTGTTTGTTTTTAGTAAAAAAAGAGATTTCAGAAGCACAATCAGATAGACTTTACTCAGAGAACTCCAGGACACTTCCTGGTTTGTGGATGGCCCCCATGTGTGTAAAGATGGTGGTCCTGGCTTAAACAACAGCTGGGGCAGCTCTGAAACCAGCCCTCTGCGGCCAACAGGGATTTACATTCTTCCAGTGGAAAGCATCTGCCCCTGGGAGCGCTGAACTCAGAGAAGCTCCAGAGGGGGTGGGCCAGGATAACAAACGGGGTGTGCTAGAAGTGACTAGGGAACATCCATGGCGCATTTTGTACGGAAAACATTATCAAACGGACGTTTAAAAAGATGTGACAAGAGCATGTGCTGAACGGGGCCGCGATGAAGAAGGAAGACTTTGGACCTGATGTCTGGGAGTGGTCCTCAAGAAAGGACTTGCTCCAAAGACTGCGTGGTGATGTGCATCGCCTGCAGCCGCGGTAACCCTGTGATCCACGTGAAAAGCCTTCTCTGCGCAGTCATTGTAGAGAGGTGCTATTCTGACACCAGCGTCAATCACCTCTTTCTTTCACATCATATTCGTTGTGCTGTGAACACGCTCTGATCTTGAGATGAGACGTTCACAAAGGCGCAATTCGTCAGGCCCCATCCAGCTTCCTCATTCTGCCACACAGACTGCAGTAGGTGTCCGACCGCCGTGAAGTATGTGTCTGTCGTTACTAATAAATATACAGTGTTCATGAGAGCTGTCACTGCTCAAAGATGAGATGCGTATTGGTCCGCTGAAACAGCAGCTTGGGAGTATCTTTGCGGAAAAGAAATGTGCTCATTACAAGGATGCTCTTGTCATACTGGGCGACCTCTGGAGCTGCCAAAAAGAAACCTTGCTCTCCAGGTCTCGCCATCTCTTGATTTGACAAATGACCAATAGATGGCACCCTGAGCATCTGTATCAAACCCAAGGCTGTGAGAATTTATCTTCACAAAGCTCTTCTCAAAATATTAAGCAAAACATTGACTGAAACGCAACCGTATTTGGACAAGCACGTTTATTTTACTCCAGCGCTTTGTGATTAGAAACACACAGATGTGTGTAGATATATTTTTATTATCAAACCCTAAAGTTATGGAAAATATCCCTGATAGTTAGGACGGACTGTAAACTTTTACAGGATTCTTTGCAGGCAGAAACTTCAATATCTCATTGAAGCTAACATTTTCTTCATGTAAGATTTAGTCATACCGTTGTTAAGCAAAACCCAGGAGAACAGTTTTGGTAATCTATGTATTCCTCTGAGAGAGGCACATACATACAAAGTGGAATGTGAGCACTGTGGAATATATTGTGTGTGCATTTTTAAGAGACAGTGCAAATTTTATGTTGCTTCGTTTTCTTGAGAATACATAGCCTTGGCTGGTCTGTGGCTTGCTGTGTAGAACAGGCTAGTCTCACGTCTACAATAAGTGCTGAAACTATAGTCATGTGCCACCAAACCAGGCATGTTTTGAATTTGAAATTTACATCTCTATGCAGACGCATAGACAAAAAAGGTACAGCATTTATTCAAGATTTGAAAATATTTAGAGTTCAGTATAGAAATACCGTCCATCTCAGATTTCTTTGCAACCTCTATGCTAAAGGTTTTAGACTAGAACATGACTATTAGCACTCCTTAATAGAGACAGCCTGTGGAGGAGAAGCTTCCCTTTCATTAAAAAGCCATTGCCCAGGCAGGAAGTCTGAATGCAACCTTTCACTCTCTTTGTGGATATTCTCTTACCAGGTAAACACATAGGACACGGTGGAGAGCAATAAAAAACGTATGGACAGATAAAAGAATCAGAGACCCAGGTCAAATGACCAAACTGTTTTTGAGACAGAAAGAAAATTAGGGCATGGTGATCAGAAGGACGTTAATGATCAGTCTTCCAGGGGGGGGAACAAAGAGAGGGAAACTGGAAACATTCAAGACAAGAGAGTCCAGCTGCACCGCCTGGTGACCAGGACTTGCGAGCGAGAGGAGGACTGCTTTCCCAGCAAGGACGCTGCTTGCTGATAATTCTGTTGAAGGTGTAAGACCTCTCTTCAAGTCTTCAAAGATGTCTCTTTGCTCACTTACAGGCTCCTATTTCTTCTCTTGGTATGAAGCATCTAACAGTGATCTCGTTTTAATCAGTGATCTCGTTTTATTGGCTTTGAATCCTTCATCCCTAGTATATTTAATGGCTGGCACTGACCTTGCAAAAGATGAATAAAAAAATCATCCTTTGAGGTAAATTGATACCCTCCCCCCCCCCCCCGGGAGGAATCTTATCTAGTGTAGGTGAGCTGGTGCTGGGTGTTCAGAAAGATTTCAACAATTTGGATTGCGAGTTGGATTGGGGGAATGTCTCCAGAGTGGAACTGTGGAGGATAACAGGCTGGAGACACAGAGCGATCTGATCACCAGCACCTGTGGTTAAGGCTCTGCGTGGGCAGTCTTCTCTAGCCAGGAAGACTGGCCTGTTACAGGGAGGTATCCCTGCAGGCGGCACTGGGAGACAGGGTCAGATGCTGCCTACTTGACTAGAATGTAAAATAGTAAGGTGAGGAAGAGTGAGAGGTGTGGTATCAGGAAGATGGACAATAGGTCCCAAATTAGAAATAGAAAGACTAAATACTGCTGTTGCACATCATGATGGGACAGTTATAGTTCATAATAACCCACATGGTACTTTATGAAGAATTATAAGGAAGAGCTCAGGGCTTCAGACACTGGTAAGGTGGGAGTGTTAATTTGGGACTATTAATTACTCTCATTTAATCAGAAAAGTACACATACACGCTGAGAGAGAGAGAGAGAGAGAGAGAGAGGGAGAAAGAGAAGAATGTTGCTGTGTGGACTCACCAAAGATGACAAGGAGGCATTTTCATACATGGAAGCCCTGCCAGACCTCAGCAGAAGGAACCACCATCATGGTCAGTGCTGTAGTCACAGTTGAACCTGGAGCTTCTGAGCTCAGGTGTTTTTATTGATACAAAACTCCTCAGGGTTAGCATGTGCAGATCATAAGGAAAAAAAACATCCCCCACAGAAATCCAACACCTGCAGACAATACAAAATGCCAAGACCTATGTATCCTTTTTCCAACAGTGTACAATTATTTTATACATAAATAAAAATAACTTTCTGTAACACACATACACCAAACAACAACAACCACAAAAAACAATACGAATAAAATTTAGTCAGCTGTAGAAGCCTTTGTATGCCGCTTTCCTGAGGCAATCTCATGGACCTTCTCACACAAGGATGGCTACATTGAAAAAAGAGACCAAGAATAAAGCCACAAGGCCTGCAGTCAACATTAAAATTTGCAGAGAAAAAACGTAATGGAATAGAATGGAAACAGAAGCAGGTTTGAGAGAAAAGCTGACTATTAGGAAATTTCTTGTAATACACAAAAAGATGCCAGGCCAAACAGATCACCAAGAAGGCAGTAGATTTCTCCTGCGCCCCCAGAGATGGGTAGGACTTTGAAAAGGAAAAAAAAAGCACAAGTAAAGTCTATCCAGTTGCTTCTACATGACCTAAACCAAGCAAAGTCTGACTTTTAGCACCTCACACAGGAGTCAAGGATGTTGAAAAGTCAGTGTATTCAGTTAACTCAAACATTGATGTACAGATGTAGCTTGGGTGCTGGACCTGGTTCTGACTGATGCTCTCCTAAGTATTAACTGTGAGACTTTAGCAAGTTGCATGGCTCCACTGAGCCCTAATCTGACAATCGTATCTAGTAATCAAAGACTAAAGGAAAACATAATAATGAAAAGCATCATTTATGATAACAATTAAGGATTATAGATTAACATGAGTTGTTTCCTGGCTGTGATAATTATGGTTGTAGGAGTTTGTCAATCCAGGGAGAAGAGTGAAGCCATCGCCTGTCCTTTGTTAGGTGGGTATAGTCTATTTGTTAAACATCTTGATTTTTATGTTTTTGTTATTATAGCTTCGAATGTATAAATTTTCTGCTTGCTTCCTTTTAAGCTTTGCCTGTCACTTTTAATAATTTCCATTTCTCTAATGATACTGCCAGATTTGGTTTGCAATTCTTTTTTTGCACATGTATGTGTATATGGTGTGAACGCACATGTGTATGCATGTTTATATGTATGTGAGTGCATCTGTGCTCAGATTCACATATGTGTGTGTAGAGGCTTGAGTTTGACATGGGATGTAGAGGAATAGCCTGTGTGAAAGCTAGGGTCTACATTCCAGGTGTTTACATTCAGGGCCTGTGTGGTCTGGATGGAATTTAGACACACCTTTAATCTCAGTATTCAGAAGGCAGTGGTGGCTCATGCCTTTAATTCCTAGAAAAAAACAAAAAACAAAGAGCAAAAACAACAACAACAAAACAGTGGAAGCAGACACAGGAAACAGAACTCAGGAGTCAGTGTCACACAGGAAGTGACATCTGAGATGAGTCAGAGTGAAGGGCAGACGATGTGACTAATCAAAGGAAAAGTTAGCAGAGTAAGGACAAGCCCAACTCTCAAGAGAAAAGATATGGTCTCAGCTCAGTAAAAGAGAGTTACAGAGGAGTTACTGAAGTCAGTTGGAGCAGTCAGTTATAGAAATGAGTTGACGGTGGACTGAAGAGTCAGTTGAAGAGCAGTTACAGAGTAAGTTGAAGAGTCAGGTACCGAGGGGTTACAGAAGCTGAGACTGGAGTGAAATACAAAGCAGGTAGTTGCAGCGCAGTCAGTTACAAAGGCAGAATGGAGCAGGGAGAGACAGAGACACAGCAGAGCTCAGCTGAAGCCCAGAGCAGAAAACGAGTTGAACCCAGAAGAGTCAGAGTTCAGAAGGAGCTAGTCAGAGTAGCTCAGTCAGCAGTAGGCCTTAGAAGGCTGAGGCTGAAGCCTTCTAGGTCCGGGCTAGCAGTTAAATGTTCTAGATTGTATGAAAGCTGAAACTTTCCAGTTCAAGGATTAAGACTAGGTTGTAAAGAGGCTGAAACACTCTAGGACTCCAGGGCTCCAAGACTAGAACTGGTGATTTAATTAGACAAAAGAACAAAAAGCCTCTGTACTGAACCTATATCTACATTGGGATGTCTTTCTTGATGGCTCTCTGGAAGCCTTATTCATTGAGGCAGTGTCTCTAAATTGAACCCATTGCCTGCTAGTTAGGTTGGTCTATCTATTTAGCTTGCTGGAGGGATCCCTCATTTTTACCTTTCAAGTGCTGAAATTGCAGGTGAGCTACTATGCCCACTGAGCATTTACACAGGTGATGAGAATCTGAACTCCAGTCTTCACACAGTTTTTTGCCAAGCACCCTTCCCAGCTGAGTCATCTTCACATTTTCATTGTTAGAAAAACTATAGAAGCAGGGTTATTTCGTGGACTTCATCAGATCATGTCTCTCTCTCTCTCTATTATGTTTGGTAGCCTGTTATCTGTCATTTTCTCTGCTTGTCATTTGCAGTGTCTTGTTTCCTCATGTGCCTGGTTACTTGTCTGTGTGCTAGCTACTACACTTAGAGAAATGGACTGGGAGGGCTACTTGGAGGCCTGAAAAGCCATCTTCTCTAGAGCATATTGTTTGGCTTCAACCAGGAGCCTGGAACGATGTCAACCTGGAAGCATCTTATTCTAAATTAAAGGCCTGGAATGTCTTACACAGCTCCTATGGTACTGATATAAACCCAGGAGAAAGTATTGGCACCCCATCTCCATCCGTTCCCTGATCCTAAGGTAGGGATGGTGGATCCGAGTCTTTGGCTAAGTAGGATCTCTCAATCTTTTAGAGTCCACTCAAAGTGCAGTTTTATTTCAAAAATTCCTCAGAGACTCAAAAACACCTTTGGCAGAGGAGTACTGGTTGAAGTACTGGTTGAAGCGCATTGGAGAAGTCTTGTTTCCACCTGGATTTTGGCTCATGATCCACTGGCTTGTGTTTTAGTGCTTTTAAAGCCAGACTGGAGGAACAGCAGTTAACTGGGCCTTGTTTTTTTCCCCATGGCGGCAATCAGAAGCTCCCAGAGAGGTGAGTGGAAACAAGCTTTGTAAATACTAACCTAGACACTAGTGCCCTGTACCCTGTACCCCAACTCATATTCACTGACTCAAACAAATTTTGTCCTGACTCAACAACAGCAGGAAGAGAGTGAATCTGAAAACTAATCTGATCTAGAATAAGTTGGTGTTCCAACAAGTTGCCAGATGTCATAAACTGGTGGTGACTGGAAGTTATCAAGTGTGTGTTACAGACTGAGTGACAAGAAAATAGGCTTCCAAGACCTAAAATACAACCATCTCGTGCCCGTGGGTTCTTGAAGTTCTACATCTACGTCTATTGGACATCTTTTTCCTTCAATCTCTCCTTGATAACATGTATCTCAGGATGACCAGGGAAATCCTTCAGCAAACATTTTAAGGTAAGCCCACCCTAATAGACATAAGAAACAGTTAATACCATCCTGACAATGCTGCCTTTTAAACAGTGATGAATTTCTTTTTATTTAGTTTTTATATCTACTATTCTATGCTTAAAGATACGAGAGCTCTTTATTTCGCTCTCTGAACATTTAAAAAAAAGAGACCCCCCGTTCCTTTAAAATACTTTATTATATTTATTTATCCATTGAGGGAGGGCCCTGTGACATTCACAGAGGTCAGAGCACAGTCAGGGCAGTTGGTTCTCTCTTTCCACCATGAGAGACAGGGATGGAACTCAGGTAGGTCATCAGTCTGGGTGGTAAACATCTCAACAAACCGAGCCACCTTGCTTGCCCCAAAGTTTCCTATTTTCGTACCACAGCACTTCATCTTTCTTAGGGCATTAATGACAGGGTCCTTGTGGTTTTCTACTGCTTAGTTTGTTTCTTCTGCTTTGTTTTCTTCTTTCAATGTTATCGAGCCTATTTTCTTTTCTTTTCTTTTTTTTGTTTTTTGTTTTTCGAGACAGGGTTTCTCTGTTGTAACTCTGGCTGTCCTGGAATTCACTCTGTAGACCAGGCTGGCCTCAAACTTGCAGAGATCCACCTGCCTCTGCCTCCCGAGTGCTGGGATTAAAGGCGTGCACCACCACCACCTGGCTTGTGACTGAGCCTGTTTTAATGAAGCTTATCAAAGGCTCATGATTCTTACTGTCAGCTCATGTTTCATATTTGACCTTCAAAATGCTCTCCAGAGGCTCTGCACCTAGAAGGGTCTGAAGGGGATAGTTAGGTAGTGGGCAGGGCCTTTGTCAATTCGCACGACCTAGAGAAGAGTTCACCAGGCTCTTGCCTGGATAGCAGAGTTCTGGACACTCAATGAGAGAAACAGTAGCTGTTCTCAGTTCAACAATTCCCCTTATTTAATTCTTAAGTTTTAAGCATGACATCCTTGCTGTCAGGGAGGCTGGTGTTTTCAGGTCTTGGGAAGTTCTAGGTCAAAGGAGGTCTAGGTCAATTGTGAGGAATACGAGCCACCACTGTTGTGTCAGAGACCTGTGAGCCTTCTGTGTGTCCTCCTCGTCATTCAGGTTGCTTGTCGGCATTCTTAGGCTTCATCATTCTTAAATCCCAAGTCCAACAAATGCATTTGAACTTCCCCATATGCTTTATTAGCTTCCAGAGTCTTGTTATTGCCACTTTTAACCAAAAACTTGCTTCACTTTTCCAGGTGAGGTTTGTTTTTCTTCAACTTGTAATCCGTTTGTCTGACTAGGAATTTGTTCTTGCTGCAAGGATTCCCTGTCCCTCCCTCTCTTCTAAGGCTGGATTTGTGAGGTTCAGCCATGCCCAACCAGTATTTATGTGGCTTCTGGGGATCTGAACCCCAATCTTCTTGCTTATGTGGCAAGTGCTTTAACTGTTGAACCTTCTCCTCAGCCCTGGCATGTTAGATATTTGAGGGAATGAAATACTATTTATCTAGACTAGTGATTATTAACTGGATGAAGCAAGGCCTGAACAACTCTGCTACAGGCTTCACTGTTAACAATGCATCACCTTATCTCTCTTAGTATCTTAGATCAGAAGGGGGGGCAGTGTTCTTTCAGTGCAGAGTAATATGGTTTTAAAACACTTGGGGCAAGTTTTACTTATTTGATAAAAAGTTGTTTTGAAGGTCAATGTATAATGTAGGCCCCCAGAGATCGAAGAGCCAAAGTGTCTGGGAGACTTAGACTTCCACTCAAGATAGTGTCAACTAATCAACAGGAAATCAACAACTCAGAACTATTCTTGGCATACTTGTTCTATGCAGAGGACTTCTTGGAGGGATTCTGGGATTCTTTCATGGAGGTCCCTCAAAATCCAGTTTTATAAGGTTGCTAGCGTCTGACAATAGGTCAGTGGAAAAATCACCCTGCCCCTGGCCTATCCTGGAATCCAAGATTTGGAAATCCGTGCCCCCATGATTCATTGTTAATGATCTTCCTGGCCCCCACAGTACTTTTCCACTAGCTCACTGCCCATGCTCCAAAAACCTATAAAACCTACAGTCCCCACTCAGCCTGCTGCTGTCTCTGCTCCCATTCTGAGGCAGCTGTCATTCTGTAATTCTCCCCAAATAAATCTCTTGTGTGAGGTTTGTTGTGTGGTGTGACTTTGTGGTATTCCTTGGCTAACCATTGTCAAGATTACCTTTGCATGGGAAAACCCTTTCAGTTAGTAGTTTTGATTCATTTCAAACTTGCATTACATGTGAATGAAATGGTTATACAAATAGCCACTAATATGATTCATCAAAGGCCATCCTCATGAAATACATGGAGGTATTCGACTGTGGACAGGCTGCACAAGAGCAGCAGATTTGTTGAACTCATTCTCATCCAAGCACAGCAGGGGCATGCATATTGAAAACAATGGCTCAGATATTTTAGAAGAAATTTAAAACATGCAGCAATTTTGTTTTGGGTTATTCAATCAGTTCCAGGAGTTGTGTAACAGCTACCTTCTAGATTAAAACATTTCAGCCTGTTGGAAGCTCATTAAACAGGAACTCAAAATAGATTTAGGAAGTCCCTAAAGCTGACCAGCTTCACTAAGTCTCTTCCTGCCAGAAACCAGACAAGCTGCCTGGAAGAGGCTTAGACCAGAGTCATTTGGAAAGGACACTCTCTGATCTGTTGAGTTGCCTGCAGGCTGTGCAAGTGTTCCACATTCCCAGCTTTTGAGAGCTGTTTCCCATGCTGCACTGGGTGTTGGTGATGCTTCTGTCTTTGAGTTATTTCTGCTCCTGTTAGTAACCCTTCACCCAGACTTCTGTAAGTAATCCCAATAAAAACTCATTTGTTCATCAAGTTGGACTTTGTTGGTACTTTGGTCTGTCATGGGCTCTGTCATGGAGTGAGCAGACATGTGTGTGTAACATATTCCCAGGAAAAGTTTTGCCACACTGTAACAGGCTTCCACAGGCTAAACCAGCCATTTTACTCGAGCTATACTTTCAGCCCAGCACCCAACACTTCTATTTAAACATAAGATTGATATTTATATCAACATATATAATGTATTTTCTCCTTTTGCTACAATTGTCCAAACTTAATTCATAGACACAATTTTTTTAAAAAGATTTTTAGCCGGCAGTGGCGGCACACACCTTTAATCCCAGCACTCGGGAGGCAGAAGCAGGTATCTCTGTGAGTTTGAGGCTAGCCTGGTCTACAGAGTGAGTTCCAGGACAGCCAGAGTTATAACAGAGAAAGCCTGTCTTGAAAAAAAAATTTAATTACTTTTAATTAGTATATGTGTGCTTATCTCTCTGTCTCTGTCTGTATCTCTGTCTCTCTGCCCCTCTACCCCCAGTGTGTGTGTGTGTGTGTGTGTGTGTGTGTGTGTGTGTGTTTGTGTGTGTGAGACTGAAGTTTCCCATAGAGGCCAGCAGCACTAGATCCCCCAGGAGCTGGGGTTGCAGGCAATTGTAGGCTTCTGGGCATAGGCCCTAGGAACAGCGCACCGGCACTCTGCAAGAGCAGTGCACCTTTAGTTCTCAGTTGCTGAGCCATCTCTTTTGTTCCCAAGACCACAGGTTTTAAGGCTTCATTTCACTTCATTTTCCCTTTATGAAAATATGAAATAGTTGATGCTATGGCTTGAACTTGACATGTTTCCTAAAGGTTTGTGTGCAAAATCTTGCCAACTGATGGTGTGTGTGTGTGTGAAGTGTTATATGGACTGTTCCTGAAGAGACACAGATGAATGTCTACTCACCCCAAATAGGAAACTGATGACATGCCAAGGTAACATTTCCACCTTACTCTAGTTTGCTGAACCCATGAGTTTACTGGGGATATTTATATAGCATGAGTGGTTACTTTCAGGAGCTAGGGTGACCCCGAAGCAGTTGCACCACCAAAGTCTCACCCCATTACGGATGACGCTTCTCCATAGCTATAAAGATAGAGTCCCTGCTTCAGTTAGCCTTCCACATTCTAAACACTCTTATTACCTCCCATGCAGTTAGTACAGAATCACATACAGCTGCCTTGGAGGCACGGGAGGAGTGGCTGGGACATCGCCCCAAGGCTTGAGCATCTGCCATGCCCAAGTCTTCTACAAGGGACCGTCAACAGTCTCCATTATGCAGGTCGTCACAGCTGCTCTGATGAAGAAGGAGGTAGTGGCAGCTGTGCTCTGCCTGCCATGTTCTGCAACTGTAAGCGATTGAACCCTGAGGGCTTTGGTGTATTCATAATCCGATGGCATCACTGAGGGGTGATAAAAACTGGAAGGCAGCTAGAAGAGAAAAGGTTATTAGAGGCTCGCCTCTGATGTGTGTGTGTGTGTGTGTGTGTGTGTGTACGTGCACGTGCGCATGTGTATGTGTTATGAGCAAATGTGTGGCGGATGTACATTTGCGTGAGTGCTGGTAAGCACATCCATGTGCACATGAGGAGGCCAGAGGGGGACATCAGGTACCCTATCAGGTCTCTTGGTCTATCACTCCCCAGTGTATTCTATTGAGATAGGGTCTGTCATTGAAACCCCAAGTGGCCAAGTATACCATTTAGGGATAGTTGGTTGAATTTTCATTTTAATACACCAGAAACTGTTCCATTACTGTGTATTAGCTGGGCAAGTGAGGTCTTGAAGAAAGGTTTTTTCCTTTCATGCCGTAATACCATAATGATGTAGGCAGACATCACGTTTGTGTTCGTGTAGTCACTGTGGGGAAGCAAGGGGAGCCCTGAGCATCCTTTCAGCTTCACATGACCTTTGGTACCGCTCTCACTTGCAACTGGCGTCAACACGTGGAGCTTCACAGTAAAATTTGCCCCCTTTTTATAGAAATTACCTTAATGGTAGGATCATATTTCTGGCTAATGTGGCAAGCATTCCTAAACCTTTGTTTATTTGGGATGTCAATTATGTGGCTAAATTGCAAGTTTGATAATGTCTAATCCATTATAAGCATGTGTTAAGGGAGAAACGGTTGTATTGCCATGTCTTTTTATTGGTGAATTTAATCAGTGAATTGCTGTATCTTTTTATTAGCTACAGTTTTCTACCGCCTTAAAGATATTGGGAAATATTCCCACATTTCTTGCTATTGCTTTCATGTGCTCAATTAAAAAGAACTTCCAAGTCTCGACAAAGCTTTTCTGTACTGAATTTTATTTTAAAAACTACCAGAACGTATGGTAGCTGATTTCAAAATGGGGCATTGTTATACCTCCATGCCAAGTTGGAAAACATTTTTGGGGTGTGGCTAAATAAGAAGTAAAGCTCCGTACTCACAGAAGAGGATGACCTCCAATCCGTTCCTTCTGTCCAGACTTCCCTTACTGCTGGGTGTGATTTGTGAAGAATGGCTTACTGATGCTGAGGCCGAGAGGGATGAGAAGGATTGACAGTAACAGCTAGCTGCGGATAATCCACGTAAAGACCGAACATCGTTCCGGGTGGGAATTGTTCCCCAGATGAACATCAAAGAACATTAATATCTAAATTAGGGATTCATGAAAATTCCACACACACAAACACTGGAGCTGAATAAGCCAAGTTGGAAGCCACTTTTCCATTTTACAAAGGTAACTGTTTGTGGGACGCTCGTTCCTGTGGGACAGGAATAAAGCGAACAACTGTTATCAGACTCTTAACACTTGCCTCCTTTTGTAGTCGCTGAACTCCTTTACTTGTTCGAGGACCCAAGAAAGAAATGAATTTTTGTACAGTGATACCTTTTGCACTAGAATTTATGTTATAAAATAAACAGTAAACAGAACACAAGTTCAATGAACCAACCTTCAAGAAGATGGTCTTGTAGCTAACAAGTCCCTATGTATTAGTTACTTTTGCATTTTCCATGAGCCTAAATGGCTTATGGTTTCAAAGATTTCAGCTGAACATACCAGGAAAAACACTGGCAGCAGCAGTCAATGGCAGACCAGCAGGAAGACCACTGTAGGGCAAAAAGTCAGAGCTTACTTTCGAATTTTGAAAACCCACCAATCCCTGAGCTTGCCCAAGCTCAGGACTTGAAAACCCACCATTCTCCATCCTGGACATTTCCATCCTGGAAAACTGCACCCCTAAGAAACCCTATATAAAGCCTGCCCCTTGCTCAGTTCTCAGATGCTTCCTGCTGGAGCAGAGACAGCCTCCCCCCATGTCTTTCCCAATAAATAACGTGTGTGAAGTTTGTTGTGCAGTGTGACTTTGTGGTATTCTCTGGCTCCCGAATGCCAGGATACATTTCCCTTCAGAGCTGTAACACTTGCGTTAGGGATACTTTTCGTCTCAGAGCTGTAACACTTGGGGATGCCTTTCCTCTCAGAGACATAACATTTGGGGATACCCTTCACCTTAGAGCTGTAACACAACTGCAGGGCCAGAACAAAGGGTGGGTTTAATCTTCAAAAACTGGCTCCTAGGGATTAACTTCTCTCATTTGGGCACCACCTCCTAAAAGCTCCAAAGCCTTCAAAATAACATTGCAAGTTGAAACCAAGTGTTCGGTGAGCCTGTGGATAATATCTCTGATTCAAACCATAACATTCTGCCCCCGATCACTAAAGACCCATGATCATATCACAATGCAAAATGCATTTAATCCAACTTTTAAGAGTTCCCCATGTTCTAGACAGTAGCAACATTGTGCTAAGGTCCAAAGTCTCTGCTGAGATTCAAGGCACTTTCTTAACTGTGAGCCCCAATAAAGTACAATAACAAGTTACATACTGCCAATACACAAGGCACACAGTAAACACTCCTGTTCCCAAAGGAGCTGTAAGAGATAGCAAAGCAGATTAGACTAAAGCAAGTCTGAAATCCCAAAGCAAACATTGAATCCAGTAATTAGATGCTTAGCATGTGGAGCATATGGTGTCATCATGGAAACTCCAGGAAGCTTGAGAGCTTGGTGCCTATAGCCATGCCCCTGCAGCACACACGGTCTCCCTCCTGAGCCAGCTCTACTCACTGCCTGGGACTTTTTTCCACAGACATCCCATCCAACATCCCAGGGTCTCCACTACAAAGTAGGTAGCCCACTCAAAAGTTCTTAGTTAAAGTTTCTATTGAGGTAATAAAACACCCTAACCAAAAGCAACTTGGGGAGGAAACGTTTATTTTCTATTACACTTCCAGATAAAGGCCCATCGCTGGGGGAAATCAGGACAGGAATGCCAGCAGAGCAGGAACCTGGAGGCAGGGGCTGATGCAGAGACCATGGAAGGTGCTACTTACTAGCTCGTCTTTTTTGCTTTATTTTGCTTTCTTGTAGAACTCAGGACCATTAGGCCAGGGTTGGCACTGCCACAGTGGTGGGCTGGGCTCATTGACATCAATCATCAGTTAAGAAGATGCTCCACAGGCTTGCACACCATCCAGCCTGGTGAGGGCATTTTCTCAAGTGAAGTTCCCTCTTCCAAAGTAACTTTAGCTTGTGTCAATTTGACATAAAACTAGCCAGCACAAGCTCACTGCAAGGAATTTCACCAGTCACACACTGTCTGACTTTGTAGCTTTTCTTAAAAAGAACAAAACAAAACCAAATCCTTAGTGTAGGCCTCCATAACCCCATGTCTTGTATTCTGACACCTGACCTCTGTATGGACAACACCAAGTTATTCTGTCAGCTTGAAAAGTAGCCAGTCTTTCTTGGCCTGTGGCTACAGTGGCCCCTGAGTGTTCACCAAGATTATACATGGGAAAGCACTTTTCTAAGTGGCTCTGTCAAATAGAAAACACCTATTAACTCTTTCTTTTTAGGAACTTTGCCTTTGAATGAAAACCATTTTAAATGACTGGATACTCATACACTGTTGCCTTCAATGGGACGGGTTTCACCCTCGGAGGAGCTTTCATATTGTTCCTATGCTGAATGTGAAGCTTCACCTTAATGGGGTCAATCTCGTCAATAATGTTATCCAGTTTATCAGAACTCATTTTTGTCTGCAACCAAAAAAAAAATTAGTGAGTGATTTTCTCACGAAATGGTGCATTTCTCATATATTTGTACTCTGCTATTTGCTCTCAATTCTTACTATAAATCTGGTTAAAGCAGCTATCAATACTCCTGCCATAACCTGAATGCACACTTCCTCCACCAAAGAAATTAGTCCATTAATTTTGAATTCAGCATCACCCAAATTTTAGGGCAAGGACGAAATGAATCCATATTCTTCGGCAGAATGCTGCATAAAGGCCTCTCCCAATTCCCAACAGAGTTGCTGCTCTGTCTGTAATCGCATGGGCACTGACACTGTTGTGACATTTTTTATCAGCATCTGATTTTCCATACTGGTGCCCCAAACCCACCATTAAGCAAGCTTATAGCACTCTAGGGCTCTTCTAGCCCATGTCTTTAATCTCCTCCATATTTCTCCCACAAATCATTGCTAAAGGCCTCAGAACCACATGTTCTGGTTTCTTCAGGCAATCTCTCTGGTACCAACTGTCTGTATTAGTTACTTTTGTCTCACTGTGACCAAAACACCTAACAGAAACAATTTAAGGGATGTATGGTTTGTTTTGGTTCACTGTTTCAGGGAGATCTCAGTCTGTTATGGCCAGGGAGGCATCATGGCAGATGCCTACGACCACCTCAGTCCATCCGTGGCAGATGGCTACGTCCACTTCCATCCATCCATAGCTGATACCTACATCCACCTCTGTCCACCCACGGCAGAGGCCTATGTCTCTGTGACATGACACCAGAACAGGAAGTAGAGAACAGAGTCAGAACTAGATGTAGCCTTTAAAAATCTGCTCCCCAGTGACACACTACCACCAGCCAGGCCCCACTTCTTAAAGACTCCAGTGCCTTTAACATAATGCCACAAGCTGGAGACTAAACATGAAAACTCAGGCCTATGGGAGACATTTTATATTCAAAGCATCATACTCTACAAATTTATTTTTTATAGCTGAGCTCAGGAAAAATGACCTTTCCTGTTTCTCTGTTGTAAAGGTGTTAGAATAAAAGAACTTCCTAGTGCCCCCAAATTCTCAGTGAAGGGGCTTATTTTGGGCATAGTTGAGTGTAGGAATGACACATCTTAACTCTGGGATATTTTCACTCCTGGTCCCATAGTTCCCTGAAAAGACTCTCACTCTATCACCACACTCTCTTATTTTGATAAAGCATTTAGATCGGTGGTTTTCAACCTCCCTAATTCTGTGACCCTTTAATACAGTTCCTCGTGCTGTTGTGAGCCTCAATTACAAAATTGTTTTCATTGCTACTTCATAACTGTAACTTTGCTACTGTTGTGAATCATAATATAAAAATATCTGATATGCAGATGGTCTTAGGCAACCCTTGTAAAAGAGTCACTTGACCCACAAAGAGATTAAGACCCACAGGTTGAGAATCACTGACTTAGAGTATGTCTTTGGACTCTGTACAGTCTCACAGAAAGAGGTTGCTGCAGAATATATACCTAGAACTTAGAGATGACAATTGGCCAAACTGTAGGAACGAATTATAGTTTATGAACTCTACTCTTAAAAGGTAGAAAACTTGTTCATTTCATTCGCTGATTTTTTTTTTAAAAAAAATATTCTATTCAATCTTTTCTACTTTGGGATTGGAAGTGAAGTTTAAAAAATTTAAGATTGGCAAAATGTTCATAGCTAAGGCAGAGTCCTCTCGTTTCAGTAAAGAGGGATTTGTATCCTTTTGGATGCATAAACTACACTGTTTGCAATAGGAAAGTTTCAAGGCCCAAGAGATGCATTAAACAGAGATACTGGGATGCCTCACCATGTAGTAATGATTCTATTCTTAGGCTATAGTCATCTCAAAGAGCCTGTGAATTTTATTCCTTTCTTATCACACTCCCCAAGGACATGGACCTGGGGCTATCCCACTGAGGAAAGAACATATGAACATTCCCACTGATTCATAGCTACCCTAGCAAATGAACTGAAACCCAGCCCCTTCCCTCAGTACATACCCACTTCGGGGTGACTGTAGCCCCTCAGCTATTAATCTGAAGGTCTGCTGAGGATAATAGGGCCAGAGAGATAAAAGGCTGCAGTTTTCAAGACTTGGTGGGGTTCGTGATGGAATCAGTTGCATCTGTGACACGTTTGAGCCGAGTCTTGGCAAATGGGTAGCAGCTGCATAGATTCACTGAGTGGTAAGAAATGACACTGTAGGCCAAAGCTGGGAGGCAAGGCTTTCTTCTTCCTCTTTGTAACTTGTCTTTAACCTCCTTCCCTAGCTGTTCCACACTGCTAGCCTGTGATGGGAACAGTAGGTCAGCAGCAGGTGTGGATGCAAGGGAAAACGTGAGGGTGGGCCATGTCACTCATAGAAAACCAATATGGTGACATCATATGATCTCAGCTATGATGTCAGGACAGGGTCCCCCATCTTTGCTTCTCAACTTACTTCTGTGTCAAACCACTGTTGCACTGACCTACAAGACTCCAGCCTTTGGCACCACGATCCATCCAGCACAGCCCTGCTGTATCAGCATCCTGAAGCTTATGCCTCTGCTAGTGCTGCTGCCCTGAAACCCATAATAAAACTGAATAGCCAAGTCCTTGCTGAGTTCAGTAGTAACTTCTCAGAGCCCTCCAGAGATAATGCCAGCAGGGCTTTCCCAACCTGATCTGAAGAACTACCTCTACTCACTTCTAGGCATCTCCTCCGGGTTTCCTATTTTAGGCCTTTATTCTTGGGAGTCGATCCTTTCTTCGAAATCACCCCCACTCCTGATGCCGTGGCCCATTAAACCGCATTTATTTATTTATTACATTGCAGTGGGGCTCATGTTCTTTTCATTGCATGCATGTGGAGGTCAGAGGACAACTTGTGGGAGTCAGTGCTCTCCTACTCTGTGGGTTCTGGCTGTGGAACTCAATTCTTCAGGCTTGGTGGCAATCACCTTCATCTGTAGAACCTTCAAACTGCCTTCAGCTATATTAAGAACTCTCCCAGGTCTCCTGACTTAGTAGGTCACTTTCTTTTGTTTAAGAAGAGGTCGAGTATCTGTAAGCAGAACTTCATCTGAAAACCAAAATGCTCCAAAGGCTGAAGCTCAACAATCATTTTCATTAACAGTAGACAAACTCAAGGGGTCGTACATCTAAATGAAAAACAGCCCGGAAGAAAGCCACTTTAAAACCTATCTTTTTTTTGTAAAGTGTAATTTCCCTTGTACGAAGTGCTCATGTTTATGAACTGCTTTAAAAATCAGTCTGTGATAAAAGAGGCATTTGGCTTGTGTAAGACGACAGATGCCAAGTCCTTTCCTTAATTCTGTGTTTTGAATTGGGTTTGGGATACCGAGAACAGGTTACATAGCTAGATGCTCAGATGTGCACGGTTATGAAGAAGAATTTCAGAATCATACAGAACTGTACAACCTATAAACCTGTATATATAAACCTATATACACCTGTACAAGCTATAAAGAACTGTCTTCATGTCCTCATAGGGTGTTTTCTTGTTGATAAAACCATTTCCTTCTTACCCTTATCTAGGATGCCCCCCTGGCATTGGCCAGAATATTGCCAATATTGCCAATAGGTGATATCATCTATTCATAAGAATTTCAATCTTGGACTAAAATGTCTTGATTCTTTGCACCTCTTTTCTGAGTCCTTGCATTTGTTGCTAATTGATAAAGCACAGATGACAGTGGCTTCTTCTTTTGCTCTCAGGATTGACTGGGGTCAGCAGTTGTTCATTCTAAGAAGCTTTGAATTCCGCTGTATTATTAAAGCTTGATTCAACAAACAGGAAAATTAATCACCGGTGTGTACTTCCTCTTTCCCTCTGGCCTTTCAGAACACCATGCCATTTAAATGGGATGTTCCTCACAGGGAAAGATGCTATTCTTTTTAAAGTGCTTTATACTGCCACACCCCTTCACGTGGAATCATTTCCTTTTCATTAGAAAGACTGAAAGAGTGAAGTCTCTTGTTATTTCTTAATCTGTTTTTTTTTAAATGGGTTTCTTTCAAGCTAAAACTTTTGATCACTGATGTGCCCTCCATTGATGGTTCAATGTACATAAACTTTGTTGTATACAAAAATACTATACATTAGATAAAATTACCCTCAAGCTTTGCATATAAGGTATATATGAAACAACAGAATTTTGTATTTGGACTTTGAGGCCCATCCCCAACGCATCTCAGATGCATACACAAATGTTACAAAATCTGAAAAACTTATGAAAATTGAAGCACTTCTGGCCCCAAACATTTGGAATAAACAACAACTATATTTGGGGCTGGAGGGGTGGCTCAACAGTTAAGAGCACTGGCTGTTCTTATAGAGGACAGGGCTTCGATTCCCAGCACCCACATGGCAGCTCTCAGCTATCTGTAACTGCAACTCCAGGGGATCCAGTGCCCTCTTATAGACTAGGATGGCTTCTAACTCAAAGAGATCCACCTGCCTCAGCCTCCTGAGTGCTAGGATTAACGGTATGTGCCACCACATCCTGCTGTCTCCTTATTCTTTGTGTACTGAGTACATGCATCAGAGGTTCTTAAAAAGTAACCGTTGAAAAGGACTGAGATGAAGAGTTGAATCAGCTTTGCTTTGTGTTATCGACTACATTGAGAAATGTTATGGTTTCTGCTCTGGTTAATATGTTAGAGACACGCTAATGAGCTATGACATTCAGAATCAGTAAGATATCTATTGGCAGACAGTGGAACAGGCGTAATTAGTGCTATAGATAGCAAGTCCTGAATGAGCTCATGGTGAGGCTGGTTTCCTCTGGTGATGGAATCGTGGCAAATGGCTAAGAGCTGCACCGATGCTCTGAGGTGGAGAGAAAGGCTGCTGCAGGCCACAGCTGGGAGGGGGAGCTCTCCTCTGCCTCTGTGGCTTCTTCCCCTGAGGTCTTGGTTCTGCTGTGTATCTATCTGCCCTCTAAATTTCAGCTTGCCTACCTTCCCTCCTTCCCCTTCTTCCCCTCCTCCCTTCTCCCGTCTTTTCTTCTTTTCTCTACCTCTAGACAGCCTTTCTCCTGTCTCCCTCCATTTCTTCTTTTTCTTTTTCCCTTTGCCCCACTCTTCCTTCTTCCCTCGCTCTCTTTCCCTGATTTGTTTCTTTATACATTTTTAAACCTCTAGTGTCCCTTCTTTCTTAGTTTTTTTTTTTATTTCTTCGCTCCCTCCTCTTTCCCTCCCCCCATTCCCTCTCTTTCTCCTTCTTTAGCATAAACATCCCAAGTTCTTTTACCTCATGTGACATCATTTCCAGATCTTTCTCCATCCCTCTGGTCTCTGAGCATTGTTCTGCTTAGCTCAGGTACCTTTTCAATTCACCTTCCCGACTGGCCCTGACCCAGATAGGGAATTTCCCAGTCACAGGGCGGCAGGGCTCTACTTGGCCCTCTCCGGATTTATACTTGTTTTAGTTAAAGCGTCCAACATCCCAACATCCGCAGAGGGCTCCCTTGGGCAAAGGAAACTGCAGCCTTCCTTGTAGCTCTGATTGTCAGCACACTCAAAAGCCGGGCTCTCCCCAGGCTTTCAGGAACACTAGCTAATTCCACTTCCCGCAGCTCGGTGAGGATGGAGCGCTCATTTCTTCCAGCGTGGACTTACAGGCCGCCTCTCTGAGGAATGCTAACCACTGCCATGCCGGCCAGGCTGCAAGATGGAGGGTCCAGACTATCGAATTCAATGGAAACTGCAGGGGGAGTTTGAGGGGAGCAGAATGTAATTACTTTAGTTGGACTCGAGCCAGGATTCTGGTGTTAACACAACTGCCCGTAGAAAGTCTGCCATTGTATCTCTGGTGACCACAAATGGTTAGGTCTGTGGTTTTGGGTTTCTTCGGAAAGGTCAACAGCACAGTGGAGCTCGGTGCCCCCAACACCACGCGGGCATCTATTCACAGAGACCCAGAGAGGAGAGGCCACCTACTGAATCAGAAACACCATTTCCTGAAGTACCTTCTTGTTCCTGGGAGGTCTCTCATCCCTAGTAAGAACTGACAGGCTCAGAGGCTGAGTGCCAGACTAAATTATGTGCTTGTCATTTCTCCTTGTGTTGTCGAGGATTCCAGCAACAAAACAGTAGGGAACTCCCGATCCACATTTCTGTTCAAAACACATTCGTTTCTCCTCTCTGTAAAGCTCCCGGATCCCACAGTCCAAGTTAAACACAACTGGAATTTCCCTATAAGTCAAAAACAATATTAATTCTGAGACCACATATTTTTCCTCTTGTAGGGTATGTACACATTTAAACACAGCTCATGCTGCAGACAATCTGCAAATGGTAAAAAGCTTGGAGAAGCAAAGAAAAACGGAGAAAAAGGAGGAAACTTTTTTTTTTCTTTAACGAGAGAGCAGAGATTTGGTAGGGTGTCTGACCCAGCAATGAGAATTTTCCTCTGTGGTCTGTTGAAAGAGGAGTAAAGGCTGGCACCCTGCCGTGGAGTGAGGGCTGGAAGTTTCTATACCACACAAATCTTCAATGAGGGTTGCTTCTTGGTGGGAAGCAAGCAGATTCTTGTTGACTGTTAGGGTGGCATGCAGCTGAACTAATGAGTCCCGGACTCTGGTTGTACAGCCACCGTGTGTCTGAAGACTTCAGATTGTCACAGTCATCTTTTACGAATTAAAACGGCAATCTGAAGTTTTGTAAATGTTAGCTCTTCTAATTGATGGTGGCCTGTCTAATTAAAAGAAAGTCGCTAATACGTTCCCTCGTTTCCCTTTTTACTTCTGCAAGTTCAATCTTCAGGAACTCAGACAAGGTCTTCATTTTTATGAAGTCCCACGCTGACCCCTAAATACATGATTTTTTTTTTTTTCAGTTAATGTTTGTGCCCATCTGGTTTGAATTTAGGATTCTTATGAGTCATTTCACTGTGATAGGAACACTCTGCTATAGAAAACTTCTGTTAATATTTTAACATTTTAAATCAAACACTGCATACAGCATTACCTAAGTCTCCTTGCAATTATGGGAAACCATGCCCTCTATTCTTCATGGCTGCTGCCTTTACATTTATTTTCCTTAAATTGAACATAGCACATGGTAAATAAGCGCACATCCCATATGCATGCTCAAATGTGGAGCCATCATGGGCCAGTGTAGCCTTTTACAGCTTAAGAGCCTCTTGCAGGCAGCATTTGTCTGGGGAGGAGGAGGGATGGGTGACTATAGGAAGTCCTTGCTTCTCATGGCTGACACTTGCCCCTTTAAAAGAGATCCATTTATTTTGCTCTCAGTATTGCCTTTATAACTTATGTTTTACTACCCAAATTTCCTGATATTGAAGCTTGAACCCATTTTCCTTTTACTGCTGAGCACCTTTCTCAGAGTAGTCTTTAAGGCGAGAGGGAGAAGGGGAAAAAATGCCTGGAATCTCTGTAAGAAAATACAGCAGCGTCTCCTCCACTTTCTTGGGCAAATGGATGGTTCCCTGAGAGGGGAGACTGAGCGGTGTACTTAGTGGGTAAATTGAATCTGCACATGGGGTGAACATAATTTAACTTAAAAAAATAAAAAGAGGATTTTGAAGGATTATTTGTCTATATTAAAAGTGAAGTAAGTATGCCTTAACAAGCTGAGCCATTTTCTCCTTTATTTTACGTATATAAAATATTTCATCTAAACTTTGGAAGGGAAAAAAAATACCAGTGTTTTAAATCAATCGCTCCAGGCTGTTTGTAAGGTAAGTATGAGTTCTGCGCTTCCACAAAGATACAAATGAGCTCTTGTTCCGAATGAATAACAGGTCTTCACTCCCTCGCCCCCCATTAAAGTTCTTGGAGTTTATTTCCTAATCTGCAAAAACAAAGCTTAACAAAACGGAGCGCCTTACCTGGGCCCTGAGCACCAATTTCTTAAGACAAGTTTGTTCTAATTCTCATTACTTTCTAGCCTACTTGAGGCGCTTGGAGAGGTTTAAATCAAAAGAAGAAAAATAATAACCGTTGAGTCACAGAGGTGGGGCCCGGTGTCTTAGCTTTTGTTCAGACAAAACACGTGTTGGAGGCTAGGAAAACTTTGCAGAATCCAAATCTGGGGATTTTAGCAACCACATGCCACAACTGCAGACCCCAGGCATGACGAATACGTTTGTACTTCCCATTAGCCATATTGTTGTGACTGAATAAAAAATGTAGTCTTTTTCACACAATTTAATTAGAAGTACCAGATGTGGTGTTGTATGACTGATGTCAAAATATGACACTTTTATGTAAACACTTTAACTTAATCAATCAAGTAAATAGCTTTCACTATTTGAAAGGGTTTCGAGAATCTGTTTGGTACAAATGCATTATTTTTGTGCTGTGCTAAATAGATCATGGCCAGCTGCAGTGTTACTAAGAGATTAAGGGACTAAAGTTAGATTTTACTATATTAATTTTCAATGGCCAGCCTTTACAATTTCCTCCTTTGGGAAAGATGAAAAAAAAAAAAAAGAGAGAGAGAGACAAGGTTTCAAAATCCTTTAATTTTATGGTGCCAAAGAAAGTTCTCTTTGGATAAAAGAAAAATCTTTCTATAGCCCCATGAAATATCATTTTGAGATTTTCCTTTGAATTCATGTCCAGGGAAACTAGGTTTTCTCTTGTTCCCCATCTAGTGAATAGTACTTGTGAGGTAGTGCCTCTTCTCCCGCATATTAAGTGTCCTGGAAGTTTGATACTCCCCAGTGTGAAGCCTGGGAACAGAGCATTCAAAAGTGAGGCCATTAGTTCCTCCTTACCCTGCCTAGTTTGAATTCCTTGTCAGTTCAGATTGCCTTGTGTCACTAGACTTTATCAGTAAAAGTCATACCTAGAGGTGTTCCTCCCGGAAGAGCCAGAGTCTGGTGCAGGCGAAGCGAGGGATGCTAAGTAGAGGCAAGAAGCTTCCGGTCTCCACTGTAAACTGAATTGCAGTTCTTTGTGAAAGTTGTGAGAATCTCTGCCCACAGGGAGTCTGGCTGAAAACGGCAAGCTACGGAAAGCACTTCCGTTTAAGATGTAAGAAAGGGTGGATTTAGGTTTCCTTGGGTTGACAGTGGTTCGGTGGGTGGTTGAATGTTTTTCTCATCAACCTCTTTCTCACCTGGTCTTTTTATGTCTATGTTGGACAGACACTGGATGAGATTGGGTGCCTTCAGGGTGGGATGGACATAGACTGCACAAAGGATTATCTGGAAGAGCTGGTGATTGGGAGAACCACTGTATAGCTATAGAAGCCAATGTACTTGAGACCGATATTCTAGAATATTCCACAACTCCTAACCGAGATGCACCTTTGTGAAAATTCTACATTGTACTGTTTGTAATGAAAATTAGGGTGCTATTTATTAGCAACAAATTAGGCAACAGTGGTTTGTTAAAAAAGGAGGACCAGATGAAAATAAAAACATCTCCTTGAGACTGAATTCTTTCAGCTAGACAGACTCATGACAGAGAAAATTTACAGAGACAATTTGAGCCATGGTGTGTGAGCATGTGTGTGTGTGTGTGTGTGTGTGTGTGTGTGTCTTCTTATTTCAGCTAATATTTTCTTACTTCAGCTAATATTTAGTTTGCCGAAGTGGGGACTTTTGGCTATGGTTAGAACAATGAGGTTGCTTCAAAATTTGAAAGGGAAGAATAAGTCCAAACAGTTTTGTTTACTCTTTGTAGAGCAACAGGTGAGATTCCATCTCCATCTGGCCCTGAGAAAATGCCAGGGACATTGAAAGCCCAAGTGTGTGGGGGGCACTTTGACCTATTCCCATGCTCAGCTCCAAGGACTGTTGCCCCGGAGTTGTCCTGAGGGGTTTGGAATTAAGAAAACACTGTGTGACCTGTGGTTCCATTTTACAGTCATTTCGAAGTACAAAGTTAATTCATGGCTCTGCCATCTGAGCCATGCGTTATAAGTCCTTCCTGGATTTGGAGCCTTCTGAAGAGAGGCTTCCTAATGCCTCAGGGCAGGGGCCACTTTATCACGCCCTCTCCTGCCCTTCCTCTGCCTGGTCTTCTTCTGTATCCTGTACTTTATCAGGTTGGCTTAACTTTCCAGACCCTACTTAGGTTGCAGGTATTACCTGGAAAAAACAGTAAGAGAGGGGACTGAGTGAACTCTCAAAGAGGAAGACATATGGGCTATGGGCTTTGTCCTCTAAATGGGTTGCCTTTCTGGACCACACACTTTGAAGGCAGTCAGTAATGGGGGGGGTGGGGGAGTGGGAGGGGATGTTTGCTTCATTGTGCTACTTAAGCTGGGTGATAAGTTTTTCTGAGCCTTAAAGAAGCTGAAGGAATGAGGCTGGCATTCAGATCACTTGTGAATCTCAAGGTGCAGGAAGGCCTGGGGGGATTTTTTTTCTTCTCTCTCCCCTCTCCACCCCTCCCCGATTTTTTTCCTTTTTTTTTTTTTTTTCTTCTTTTTGTCTTTCCTTTGTTCTGTTTTCCCCAGGTAACTGTTTACTTTGGGAGATACATAAGTCTAAGTAAAAGGTAAATGTAAGCATCGAGGGAAGCGTTTGGGGAAAATTAATTCCGGCTGCTAGTATCACATAATCATTCTGAAAGAGATGCATTGTAACGCCACGGACTGCAGGATTCTTTTTCTTACCAGCCTCTCCACTTCTACCTTTCTGTGCTAGGTTCTGTATGGTAGCAATGGGGAAGGTTGGGCCCGAGAGGCTGCAGGATCCTCATGGTTTGTGAAAGGACATTCAGAGATTCTTCTTGAAGTGCACAATTCTGTCTTTCCTATAGCACAGCCAACAGTGTAATCATTTGGGATCCGAATTCCTTGCCCCCCTCTCGTGTGTGTGTGCGTGTGTGTGTGTGGTTGTGTGGGCACACATAGTGTACACATAGAGGTCAGAAGACAATTTGCAGAAGTTGATTCTCTCCTTCTACCACCTGGGGCTAGGGGATTGAACTTAGGTAGTTAAACTTGGTGCCAAGGACCTTTACCTACTGAACCATCTTGTGTGGTCTGGCCTCTTATTTTCTAGTGTAAAATTTATGTGGCAGTGTCTTGAAGATACTACTTGATAACCAAACAAGGAGTGTTTAATAATCAAAGCTGAATACCCTTTTTGTATCAAGCTCTTTTCTGCCTGTGGGTCTTTGCTCATGCTGTTTCCTCTTCTGGAAACACCGCACTCACCAGCCGTCCATTGTCTAGTCAAACAGTGTGTTAGTTAAAGCCTTCCTTGACTGCCCAGGCTGGGCTGACATCTTTCTCACATTCAACATTCTGATGTCTTGTTTCTTGACAGCATGTATAGCAATTTTAATGTCTTAACGTGAGGGCCACTGTGAGGTCATTGTTGGGCTTTCTGGCACTGTGAGCACCTGGAAGCAGGGCTGACTTTCCTGCCCCTATCTCCCCATGGATATTTGTTGAGTGGCAGAATGGACAAAAGAGTGTTTGGATTCCTGCTAGGTGGCCATTACTGGCCAAGTAGGCACTTAAGCTGCTTTTGCTAAAAGCATCGAGCCCTCACTTGAGCCACAAGATAAGTAAATGCAGGATAAAAGCTTCACTGACTAGTAGTGATGAGAACAGGAGATAGCAACTGGTCAGGTGGCTTAGAGCTGGGAGCTCCTGAAAGTGGCATTTCCATTCTTGTCCATGGCAAAAAGCCGAAGATGTCCTTGGTCCTGGCCTGGCCAGAGGCCAAGGGATGCCTGAAGGGAGCTCTGGCCCCTTATCTTGTGCCTCTTAAATGAGCACCCTTCCTGGAAGTGGTCCATGTCAATGTGACTGAAACTCACATCTAGACACTGATCCTGCTGGTGGAAAGCTTTGAAGCTGGCCTCTGGGTTTTCATGGTGGAAATGGGTAATAGCTATTCTCTAATTCTAGCCCACTTTCTCAGAGATCGTAGGATCTCTGCTCTTAAGGAGAAAATGTTAAACTAGCCTTAGAAGCTGTTAAGGATGAACCCCTCCCTCATGTCAGTTTGGAGCCCCACCTCCTATTTCCTTGGTTACACTAGAACGAGAACATCAGCTTTGCCATTGCCTGGGCCTCATGATCAAAAGACTGGAGCACCTCTGGCCTTGGATGGAGACCTGACATTCTGTTCTGAACCAGATATTAGAATATTGTATACTGTTCTTGTCGCAACCCAGTCTAGGGCTGTGGAGATGTAGTTAAAAGGATGGGCTGTTCTTCTAGGGTATTGGGGTTTGATTCCCAGCACCCACATGGCAGCTTACAACTGTCTATAACTCTAGACTTAGGGGATCCAATGGCTTCCAATGATCTCTTCTGGACATCCTAGGCCCCAGGCATGCCTTAATGCCTAGCTATACATGCAGGTAAGACGCTCATAAAAATGAATTTAAAGCATTTCCAAAGAAGAGTTATTCCAGTTAGATCTGTCAATCATGTGGTCAGAAGTCCGTTCCCCAAGGAAGGCTGATTCATCTAAAGATATACTAAGGAGACAGAAGAATAGTCATCCCCTCGATGAGATAATGTACTCATCCTCCTCAGAAACCCTGCCCCCGACCTCTTGTAGAGTTTCTACCATGTACCAATGTGAAGTGTGCAAACATTTTTGGGTCCTAACTCAGAAAAAGTAACTCCAAACAGTGCCCTGAACTAGGGAACAAGGGTTCAAATATCCAAGCCTCTGGGGACATTTCTCATTCAAACCAGCACGGCAATTAACATACCTGTCTGCAGAGGTAAGCAGGTGACTCAACACAAAGAATATGGGTGGGAGAGATGACTCAGTGGTTAGGAGCGCATGTGCTCTTGCAGAGAATGCCAGCTTGGCTCTCAGTGCCATGTAAGGCAGCCTATAACTGCTATAACTCCAGCTCCAGGAGAAAGGATGCCCTCTTTTGGCCTCTTTGGGTACATATGCAAGCACATACACAAGCGCACGCAAACCACACACACACACACACACACACACACACACACACACACACACACACTTTTTAATTACAAAAAAAAAAGAGGGACGGAAATAAAATGAACGCAGACTTCAGCCTTTCATCCTGTGTTTAGTTATCTCGTGACACCTACACGTAGGGTCGCTGCTTCTCAGCACAAGCAACTGCTAAAGGCCTGTTTCTCTAACAAAAAACTGCTACTGTATTTGGGGGATCAACCAGTTTGATCAACCAATTAGAAGCCAACTTGAGCCCATTCGTGGGAAATGCAACAACAGAAAGATAACAGGGAGAGGAGGATATGTGGTGGACGATCGCTGTTGAATTAAGCCATTCTGTTAATTTTTTTTTTAAAGCCTTAAACTTTTTATACTTTCCTTCTAAGAAATGAATACCTAGTGAATTTGTGTGTCGGGAAACCAAACCCCTAATTTAAGTGACATTCACTTACTCATATAAAAGCATTTTATATTGATTATGTAATGTCACAGTAGCCAGGAGTGGGAGACATTGGTAAAAACATTTAACCATCTCCAAATGCCTTAATTTCCTTAAGTGTAACATACCCCTTAGGATTAAATAAGCTAATACTGATAACAAAGCTTCGTACACAGTGCCTGACACACGTAATTGAGCCAGGAAGGTGAGCGATCATCGCGCCGTATATGTGTTGAACCTTTGCTACGCAGATTTAGAGCAAGGCCATCCCAAGGCTGGGCGCATGGCTCATCAGCTAAGAACTCATTTGTAGAGAACCCTCATTTGGTTTCCAGCAGCCAAGAGGGATGGCGTACAACAACCTGCAACTCCAGCTTTAAGGACTCCAATACTTTCTTCTAGTCTGATCTGGCACGTATACATACAAACAACGCACACACAAATGCATAATTCAAACAAAATAAATAATTTTTTCAAGACTAGGGGAACAAGTTCTGACCCAGCATGAGTTTAGGGCTTGTGAATTCAGGACTCAGAAGTACTTGAGAGTGTGTTTTTCTTGCTGCTGTCAGTCAAGTCGATAAAATGCTCATCACTGGGGCTTGTCACGACACTTGCTATAGTTCAAAATGTTTTGATGGAGCCATGTGCCCACAGTGCCCACTCTAAGCACCTTTTGCTTTTCTGCTTCTTCTGCCCAGATCCACCGACTTCTCTTCTACCCTCGGGTACTGGCGTGGTGGTTGGACGGATGGTGCCAGGCATTTGGTCTTTTGCTCAGATCATACTGAGCTTTATAGTGCTGCTGGACATAAGGCTGAAAGTTTATAGAAAAATTGTTCACAATCTGTGGAGCATGTAAATTACGTTCCTGTGACATCTAAAAATTCTTGGCAGAAGGAGACGTGTTGAGTGAAAGGTAATAATCCACTGTTGCCTCCCTGTCTTTGGGCTGCTAGAATGGCTGATGCAAAGGGCCCCTAGAGATCTGTGGAATCAGACTGTTGTCATTGTGCTTCCCGTCGGCGAGATAGCTTCTTTACTCTTCCGTGTCATTTCCCACTGGTGGTCTGCGATTGAAAGCATCCTAGATACAGCCATGCAACCGATGTTTATTTTCAAGAGGTTGACTTCTTCACAGTGGACTCTGAGTGGAAATGAGAGTTTCTGTTGTTTCTTTGCTAGGTGAATACGTTTCTGTTAGATCTTTCAAAAACCTGCCTCAGCCTAACAGGAGGCTGACTTTGTTGTAGTTGTTCTTGGAAAAGTTTGGAAACTCCTCTACTCCTCCATTCAGCTTTGTCCTGAGATTTTCACCCAGATAGAGGAGAAAAGAATTTCAAAGCACATAGCACAGAGCCACGCGTACAATGTTCTTTTTAACAAAAGCAGTTTTCTGGGTACTACTTGGCAATTGCTTTTCCTCCTGACTCAATTTTTCTCTTGTTTGTATCTTTACATTGATTATATTTATGAATATAGCTCATAGAGACAATTGGCTAACTCTCAGTCTTTGCTTAAAGATGGAGTAACTTAAAATCAATCGTCATCGTGATCAGCTTGGTTGACAAAAAAGGCAAAGGAGGTGGAGGAAGCCAGCATACCATCCAAGGCCCCGAGCTGGGAAGTAGGGGCTCTAGCCCTAAAGTAGAGCCACCCTACACCCATGATGCCTTTTCCCCATTCCATCCTAGTTTATGTGAAGTAAGGCACACACGGGGAGGGTGGAGCTCCCATGGAAAAGCCAGTGAGGGCTACTAGGGAAACTGGCAGGGCTGCCATGCTTCTGGATCTCTGCTGTGTGCCTTTTTGCTGTTAAAAGTAAACACTGCTTTGAGGTGAGGTCTTACTCTGTAGCCCAGGCTGTGGGCTGGAAAACTCCGTATCGTTCAGGTTAACCTCGAACACATGGCAGTTTCCCTGCCTCAGGCTCCCGAGGACTGGGGTGACAGAAGTGAGCCAAAGCATGTGGCATTAAAGTACTCTCTTTAAGGATTACTTCAGTCTTTTTGGAAAAAAAAATGTGAGTGGGGAAAAATATTAGAAAGATTTCTTTGGGGCTATGACTCAGGGGTTAAGAACTCTTTCTGTTCTTGCAGAGGACCCAGGTTCCCAGTATCCACATGGAGGCTCATGACTGCCTATACCTCCCATTCTAGGGAATCTAACACATTCTACTGGCCCTTGAGGGATGCTGTGCGGGGGGAGAGCACAGAAACTCGCGCAGGCATGTATATACACCACGATAATAAATATATACTGTATAAAGAGAGATCTTTCTACTTAAGAAAGACAATTGTTCTTTATCTTTTAGCCCTACACAATGAATCTCATATCTACACAGTTCGACGTCCGCATCTCCTATTTACCGGAATTATTTCAGGTTGTACACTGTGTTTTCGATATAAGACGTCCCTCAGTGGAAACAGAAATTCTGCGACTAGTTCATTACAGATGAGTTGAGAATCAGCCAATTTTGTCATTTGTCTTTGCATTTTTTCTTTTTCTTTTCTTTCTTTCTTTCCTTTTTCTTTTTTTTTTTAAATTTGCCTTTTCAGGTTTGTTTTAATGAGTTCAATGTCTTAATGTCCTGTTGGATCCAATAGGATGCCGTGCAAGACGCAGACTGAGTCTACTGAGTTCAACATCTGTTTTTAGAAATCTCAGCACTTCTCACCCTTACGTGGAAGCTGCTAAGTTCTGCCCCTAGAATGAGGTACCCTTTGAGCAGTAAAGGTGAAGATTTTACCAGGCCCTCTTAAACGTCTGTACCTTTTATGCCTTCCTGAACAGAGCTCTGGGGATAAAGCAATGTGGTCTCAGCTATTAAAGACAGTGGGCCAGGAACACCTGGCCACAATAAATACAGCTCCTTCTCTCAGCCTGCTCTGTGGTCTTAAAATGAATCTACAAATTTTAAAATTTGTCATTTCCAGGATTATGATAATCTTAGGTAATGAAACATTTTAGCTAGTCCTGCATTGTAAATCTCATGTTTGCTCACTCAGGGGCCAGAGCCATCTGAAATTGAATTTTACTAATTGTATTGTTCCTTGGATTCCATTTATCCCAGCACATAATAGGCTTAGAAATCGAGAGTATTTGCAAGATTCTTAATTCTAAAATCGTGAAAACAATGTAATTCCATGAATGCTATTTTAAGAAATTTTCAAACGCTGTGAAAACTGCTAACAAATTCCCGAAGACTAGACATAAATTAGGGTAAAGTATCTGTGGGTTTTAGTGAATCTAAACATCTTCTCCCTCCCAAATAATAACATGCATGTTTGTGATTATAAAACTTACTTGTGTTTATTTTAGAAATGGGAAGAGATGGTCAGGGGAAGCAAAATCTCCTTCAGTGTCATGCCTGAAATTTTAACAGCCAGGAAATTGTAGGCCCCCTATTGAGGATTCCTTTTCAAGGTGTCAACATAATTAAAATTAATATACAGTCCGACTTAAATATAAGCAAGATTATTTGGTAATAGCATCAATTACAGTGCACCTGTACTGTATTTTTTTAGTAATAAGGCAACCTATTTTAAGATACACTATTGTCCATTTTCAGCTACAAAAGCCACATTTTTAATTACTACACCTTTAGAAAGAACTTTTGAAAATTGCCTTTAATCATCATACTTGTCAAGCAAACTCTGATATTGGTCTGTTTCCAACCGGCCCCACAGTCTTTATTTTAGTAGATGCCCTCTCAGAGTGCAAGAATTAGGCCATCTTACAAGAGCAGGCAATTTGTGGGAATGTCTTCTAGAAAGGAGACGTTTGCTTCACAAAGCAACCTCAAGGGTGTCGGGGCCAGTGGCCTGTGTCTACGTCTCTGATCACCTGTGCATGGTTTCTTAGTAAAGGAAATGTCACCCTGTCTTTGCACCAGCTTGTGCAAAGACAATAACCCACAATAACATTTCACTTCTCTTATCAATTGGAAAAATAATTAGCTCAGCCTAGTAGAATCATGGACTCAGTAGATCTTACCTAAATAATTATTCTGCTTAATTGATTTATTTTTGAGACGGAGTCTTGCTATTTAACCAGGTTGCCTTCAGTGTCACTGCATAGCCTAATGTAGCCTAAAACCAGCCCTCCTCTGCCTTAGCCTCCCTGAGAGTTGGGGGCACAATTGTACTCCACCACGCTCAGCAAAAACCAAAACCACAAATCAAGCAGATGCAATCCTCTAAATGCAAATTCTTGACTGCAAATTTATTTTAAAAAATATTGAATTGTTTCATGAGGAATAATTAAAGTTTGATAACATATCTTTTAAACAAATGTGAGCATAATTAAGTGTGCACTGAATGAAGATAGCATGATGATGCCAATGGAAAAGAGAAATCAAGAAAATATGAAAGCCGGGAAGTTCCTTGTTCAACAAAGGATTATGCTTGTGTGTGTGTGTGCGCACAGACATACACACATGAACATATATGTATGCATGTATATATAAGTCCATATACATGCATACATATATGTGTGTGTGTCTGTGTGTGTGTCTGTGTGTATGCTCGTGTGCAGATGCATGAGTATGCATGTATGTGTATACATATAATATATATGTCACTACATATATATGTGAAAACAATTTTGTTGTAAAAAATATACTTGGCTATTGTGCTGACAAATTAATTTTAAAAGAAAAATAAGAGGAAATAAAAATACTAAAACTAGAGCTTCCGTAGAAGCTCTTTTAGTTTCCTGGGTCCTGAGACTTGGAGGATCTGGGCTTTGGAGTGGGTAGCCTGGAGACTAGCCCTGCAGAAGCCACCCAGCTGCTAATCATATGCAGAGTCCTCAGCCCTCCACTAACAGAATGATCAGGTAGGGGGCACCAGAATGAAATCCAGAAGGTGTTTATCCACATCCAAGTGTGAAATCATAGTGCGGGAAAAAAGCAGGAGGGTACATTTCGAACTTCTTAGATTACGGACCACTGAGAGAAGGGATGAAGTTCACCGCTTCTTTGACCAATAGAGGTCATTCACCCTTTAGTCTTGAATTTGATTGTATCAGGCTCACAGAGGACAAAGTTCACATGAGGAAGGTGAACTGTTGTACAGGGAGCCTCTCATCCAGCAGATGAGTCAGCCTGGGGGCCACTGTGATAATAATAAACACCAGTGTTTTATGGTGTCTGTGCTCAGCGGTGTCTATGGTCTAGGTAGGACTGTAGGAACTCTCACATGAATTTTTTTCCTTTTTCTTTTTGATAATCAGAAGGCTATTTCATGATAGCCCACTGGGGCTCCAAGAGATTGAACAGTGTAGGCTGGGTATCCCCACCGTGTACCTCTTCTATTGTAAGAGTTGGGACCTGAGCACACACCCCCCCAGTACCTTCCAGAGTTTTCTAAAGTGCAACTGTAAGCACACCCCTTATGGAGGGCGCCGCCCGTTTTGCCCATTTCTCCTCTTTCTCGGATCTAGCTGGAGCAACTGGTGTCATACCTACGCCAACACCCTGCATCTTTGTCAAAACCCATCAGCAGAGAGAACTCAATACTGACTGTTGTCAACCCCTATTGAGTTCTAGACAAGGGGGGCCCCCTCTTTTTCCCCACATTGTTCTGCAGCAAGAGACCTTGTGTCCACCGTGATGCATGTTTCTAAGTTAAAAGACATGTGTGTGCTGAGTGTTCAGTTTCTTGGTCTAGGTGTTGGTTTCATGGATAAATGAACTATGCAGACTCTGTCTACACAGTATATTGCATGAGATAAAAAAATTAAACGTGAAGTAAGAACTGCAGTCTTAGACTGAATTTGGCAACTTAGCCACTCACCTCACAGCCGCCTTTGGCCTCAGCTCTGTCTTTCATTTCTAAACCAATGCGGTTCTGGTCAGAAAATGGCCAGGTAATTTCCCAAGAAGCACAAGTGTTGGTCAGACCAGAGTCTCAGACTGGGAACTGGGTATTTCCCTGCTAACTCTTTTTCATCTCTTGATTCTTGGTAGTCAGAAAAGGTTAGCTCATCTTTCTGCTATGATAACACCGTGCACTAAGTAAGCAGACGGGAAGCATCTTCAATCTACTTTAAACTGTTTTCGCTTAAGCAACATTGTACGGTTCCCACGATTCTGGTTTTTTTTGTTTTGTTTCAGTCTTGTCTGTATTGAGAATCAGCAGTTGCTTTTAAGTTTTAACAACTTTCATGTTTTGTAGTGAAACTGTGTTTTGGTTAATTCCAACCTTTAATTAGTGGCCTCTGGATTGGTGCAGAGCAGACACAGGGATGTTATTAGTGTGAATGAAAGCTATGTGTGTAACTCCAGGACAGATCAAAACAAGCCCTGTGTGCTCTGACAGCACTGAACCCCACTGAGATCTGACTAGGATATAGTTTTCAGTTGTAAAAAGAGAACTGTGATTCACGAGTCCCTGCCAGATGTGGTACCCCAATACCTCAGTTTCATCACATCTTCCCAGAGTAGAGAGTCACAGAAGGCTGAGCCAAATAATTCTGGTTTGGTTGTTGAATCATTTAAAAATTAGATTCATTCAAAAATTTTAAACAGGTGAATTGGTACTTTGTTTTTGAAAATTTAATTAACTGATTAATTAAATTTGTACATTTACTTGTTGGTGTGTGTGTCTCGTGTGCAAGGAGGGCAGACAGCGACTGGAGGAAGCTGGCTTCCACCTTCCATGTGGCTTCTGGGGATAGAAGTCAGTTAAGTTTGACCCCAAGTATACGTCCCATGAGCCATTGAGGTGCCTGAGGTTTTTAATTAAAATGAGAACCCCAAAACCAAACATTTGGAATGGCGAATTTTGGGGGGCTGTAAAGTGTTATACCTTCCAATTTAGGAGACGTCACTGAAGTCCTCACGTGTCATGTAAACTAATATTTGATAATATCACATCAAGAAGAAAAATGTCACCTACAAAATATGTAAAGATGCAATGATGAAATGCCTGGATGAGAGCAAACCTGAACACACAGAGTTAGGAATGGGTATCTGCTTCAAGGGGCAAGAAAAGAATTCTGATACGTTTCTCTTTAGAAAGTTATTCTACTTAGGTTGTAGTGCCATGTGCAAAATTAAAAAGAAAATCTTTACAAGGCTTATTAACATGGAGAAAAAGGAGGTAGTGTGCTCCAGTTTGGTTGGCAGGACCCTCAGGAGTGCTGAAAAGGACTGGCTGATGTTTGAATGCCCACGCATGGAGTGTGTTTACAAGTGGCTCCTGTGGTTATGCCGAGACGGGAGGTGATCATGCCCAAGCTGGCATTTAACACAAGACCACGAACTCCTGGACTTCAAGGGTACTTCCATGAGCTTCTCCTGATCATGCTGCTACTTGACTCTAGTAAAATAGACGTGCGTTCCTAAAATTTCACATATCCTTTCTTAAAGCATTAGATTTGTGAGTGTTTTCTTTGGTTAGACAATTTACATTATTCTAATACTTCAACACAGTTTCAGTATAACCTCGCAGTAATTTATAATGCAGATGGTAGGGTATAGTAGTAGCTTTCACTTTACAGGCAAATCATATTTTATCTGGCTATAACTATAAAAATTTATTCCCGAGGGAATGTCACAGCAAGATCTTTCCCCAGACTGGATTTTATTATAGTAAAGGTCTATGTTAAATCCCAATGATTTAAAATGTAAATTATTATATTATTTTTCCCTATAAAGAAGGAAGTACAGAGAGTCACTCCATGGTATGTTGGTTATACACATAATTTGACACCAAGTTCCCTGTTGACTAACTTGAAAGATATCATTACGTTTCTTTGCTTTTAAAAGCCCCAGGCTGCCTATCATTAAAAGAAGAGATGTCTAAACCTGCGGCTGGAGGCTGTTATCTTAATGAAACTCTTCTCTTTTCTCACACCTTGAACTTGTGAGGAGCCAAGTGATCACAGGTCTGAAAGAGGGCGTTTTCATTAGACAACACCAAGAGCAAAAGATCTGTGGTTTTAAAAACCGGCTCTTAGGCGCTCCAGAGCTAATGTGTATGTGAACTGAGCAATAAAACCACACAGGCGATCTTGAACTGGGCTCTAAGGCTGGGGAATAAATTCAAACCTTCTTGGGAATTTTCCCTTTTGACTTGTTTTCTTCCCCAGTTATAAACCACAGAAGAGGAATTTGTTACTCTCCATGCTGTGTATGAATTGTTGGCACTGGCTTTTTAAATGATATTACCCTTTAAACATCCTTCAAAGCATAGAGTTTTACTCTTTCCTTTCCATTTTATGTATCAAAATTTCAACTTCGGGAATTAACAAGACCCAAATGTCCCTTGGTTCATTTTCTTCTTAAAGTTTCTAGTAACAATTCATTTAAGAAAATCTCCCCCTTTTCAAGTTAAAATGAGATGTTGTTGCCCCCCACCCCATAGTAAAAATGATTTAAAACCATTATATTTCTAAAAATTTTTTAGTTCTTGAAAAGCTATTAAATAGCCAAACTAAGAAAAAATTATAGCTTATAAAACCGCAATATTTTTTGAAAACTTATAAAGAGGAAGATTCTTTTGGCCTTTGTCAGTTATTAGGCTTGTTAACAGTTTTAATTGCTAATGCTTTTTTTTTTTTTACTCAAAAAGTTAAAGTCGTCATGTTATTAACTTGAGTTATCATTTTATTGGAGGACCTGTGCATGACACGCACGTAGGGCAAACCGGTACCACTTTCTTCCTATCTGCGTGGACTGGGTAGAGGCGGGATCCTAATAGCAAACGTTTTGGAGTTGGGGAACCTGACATCTCGTCTTCACTCAGCCCCATACTAATTGTATCAACAGAGGCAAATTCTTTATTTCATGATGTTTCTGGTTACTCAGCTCCAAAATGGAGGAAATCAGTTGCAGTTACCTGAAGGACTGTCGGAGATCATGAGTTTTAACACATGAGAAAATATCTGGACTGCGAATTGATGTTCCATCGAAGGGACAAACATGTCAATAAGTAGCTCTCACAGAAGCACAACCTGAGGCAATGGATGGGTAACTGAAGGTTTGTCTTTTCACAGGTCTTAGTGATTCCTAAGTTCAAAACCTTGCTCTGTGTTTTATTAGTTTTAACGAATACTGATGAGTTTCTTTTTCTCATTTTCACAAATTCCTCATGTGGCAAGAGTGAGAATGAATCCTCCTCAAGATATTTCCAAAGTGTTAAGTGAAATGATGTGTACATAGAACACTTCATGTGTGCCTAGCGTCTCATAATGTCTCAATATTTAGTAGTACAACACCATCAACTGTCATCGTTATCAGTTCCCTCTAGGTAATTATGACCATTCTTTCTTTGTCAAAATATATTTGTTGACACTTACTTATTTCATTTAATTCAGGACATTGAAAATGTGATGGTTTTAGTAAAGTTGTAGGGTACAAAATTGACATATGAAAATAAACAGCTTTTCTAATTTAAAAAAAAAAACTCGCTGAAGAAGACATTAGAAAAAATCTCCCATTTGCCATAGCCTCAAAAAATGTCTAGAAATAAATATAATGAAGGAAATGAAAAGCTTCCACAAGAAAAACCTCAAGACCCTGATAAAAGAAATTGAAGACGGGAGACAACGGGGAGAACGTTTGCTTCTGGTTGGCAGGATTCATATTGTGAAAACAGCTGTAGTCTCAAAAGCAACCTACAGACTCCACGCAACCCACCAAAATTCCAGTGCTTCACAGAACTGGGGGAAAATCTTAAAATTTGTATGGAAGCACAGAGACTATGATAGCCAGAGCAACTTGAAGCAGAACATAGAGAGGCATCACATGATCTGACCCCAAAATATACAACAGAGCCCAAGTGACAAAGACTGTATGGTACTGGCACACGAGGAGATGTGTATACCGAGAGAACACAATAGGGACAGATACATCCCTGTAATCCCAGAGATAAAGTCATATATGTGTGTACACCCATTTTTGACAAAAGTGAAGGCAACAAAACACAATCTTTCCAATAAATGGAACTGGCAAAACTGTATATCTACAGTCAGAAAAATAAATTCAGGACTATATATTTCCCTTTTGGCAATATAGTTTTTTTTAATGTAGTTCTCTTCACCTAAACATGTCCAACTCTTTAAAATTATTACATAGGTAGTTACCAATCAATCCTTACCTGCCAACCTTCCAGTGATTTTTTTTTTCACTATAAAACTTCAAACAGATATATTTACAACTGGTGTTTGTTCAATGAATTTAGCTCTGAGTCATAATATAATTATCTTTATACGCCACAGTCCCTTGTAAATGATACCAAAATATCACATTACTTAGTAATCAAGAAACCCACCAGGACAGCAGCCATCCAGCAACTGAGGAAGAATGTGTAGAAATGTGTTTCACAAATAAACATTATAAAACGATCTTTTGAGAATGTAGTTAACTTCTACAAAACAAAACTAACCTCACTTTTCTATGAAGCGGGTGGGTTGGACTGGGAAGAGGAAGCCTACAAGTTGTTCCAAAGTCTTATTATATCCTCTCTTTTGTGACAAGAGGTAACAGTAGCTGAAAGAGGACACTGACAGAATCCATCGTTTGCATGAATGCTGACAGTCAGATCACTGAATGATCAGCAGAGGAGGAAGAGGCAGTAGAAGTATGGCTATGCCCTGGAATTCTAACTCAAATCTATTGTTTGTAGACGTTCTTTATAAGTCTATCAAAGACTTGGCGTTCCTCTAGCCTGTCTGCTTTTACTTAGTGATGGAGCATAGGGTGTTGTGTGTCTGATCAAGAGTGTGTCTGATACACTGTCATTTTGGGTTGAGGAAGATGGCGAAACAGAGAAATCAGTGGTATGTGGATGACTACAGGTCACGGGAGAAGATTCTGGAGCAGACGGCATCAGATGAGGTTGTCTGGTGTCTGACTCGGCCTGCAGTGAGACAAGTCCTATAGACACAACCCCACTTTTCATCCTTCTTAGAAGTTTCTTCTTGATGGGTAGACTCCCAGGAGACTCCCAAATCATAGGTTGAGCCTTTGCACATCCTTCTTCGTTTGCCTGGAAAAGTCCTCCTGTCACCTTGGGGACCTGCTGTTTCAGAAGCATTCAAATCTCACTTCCTCCATAAAGCTATCCTGCACTCACCACACCCCCATGCACCCCATGTGGCTGTCTCTGGAGAAGGTCATATATTGTGGATTTGTCAACCCACATTTACCTCCCTGTATTGCAAGGCTGGATTTACTCATCTCTCTTCTGGTGCATGGGCAGGACTTGTGTTCGATTTCTTTTTACGTGCATAGAACAATAATGGAATAAAATGTAAATTAACCAGTCTTTACTTGCATTTTAAGGATGTAGGTTTTTTAAAAATTTTTGATTTGTTTTTGTTGATTGTTTTTGTTTTACTGTTTTTGCTTTTTTATAATAATAATTTTTAATGTTTTGAGATTATAATATAATTACAACATTACTATTCTTCTCTTTCCTTTTTCCAACCCCTCCCATGTACCCACTTGGCTTTCTATCTAATTCATGGCCTTTTTTGCTTTAATTGTTGTTATGTATACATTGTTGAATATGTAATGTACATATTTTTATATATTCTTAAATATGTAAATACAACCTGCTCAATCCATATAATGTCATCTCTGTGTGTATGACCGGAGGGCTGACCAACTGGAATTGGATAGCACACTAAGGCTCTTCCCTGGGGAAGATGCTTCTCCCTGTCACATCATTTCCTTTTGCTCATGGTTCTTTGTCTAGGGTTGAAGTTGGTGCTCTCCCTCCTCCGTGTTAGTGTGTTCTTTGTTGTCATCCTTGCTCAGGTCTTACTCAGGCAGCCGTGTTGATGAGACTCCATGGGTGTAGTCTCTCTGATACTTCTAGGAGACCAACCACACCACAAACTTCACAATCCTCTGGTTCTTACAGTCTTTCGGCCTGCTCTTCTGCAATGGTTGCTGAGCCTTGGGTGTAGAGATTTTGTTGGTTTGGTTCCTCTGCAGGTCTCACTATGTAGTGAAGGCTGCCTAGCTTGGAACTCACTGTCCACACCAGGCTGACCTCAAACTAACGCAGATCAGCCTTGCAAGTGCTGGGATTAAAGGTGTGTGCCATTACACTCTGCTGATAGCTTGTGTGTGTGTGTGTGTGTGTGTGTGTTGGGAGGTGGAAGGAAGTAGTTCAGTGACCATTTGGAAAGTTCTAAATCTCAATATTGGCTTAAAGGCTAAACAATTTTCATATGGAAATAACATTTTTGTTATTTAGGGGTGTGTGTGTGTGTGAATGTATGTCACATGTGTGTGGGTATCTACAGAGGCCAGAAGTGGGCACTGGCTTTCCTGGAGCTGGACTTATAGGCGGCTGTCAACCACTCAATATGGGTACTGGGAACCGAAGAGCAGCAAGTTCTTTTAACCACTGAGCCATCTTTTTCAGGCCTGGAAAGAACATATTATGGCGGCATTCAGATTTTTTCTCAAAAAAAAAAAAAAAAAACAGAATTCGAAAACTTAAAGAAGCATGGTTAAGAAGACTAAAACTAGTATGTACTTAAACTCTAGGTTTTATTAGGTCTGGTAAACATGTGTGAGTTATTTATCCTTCTAAATCCTAAAGTTTCTGAGGGAAGAAGAAAATTTTTGCTTGTTTCCCAGCACAATGGTTAGTATACAGTTATCCTCAGCCAGTGTCTAATGATACCACACGTCACGCACCACACACGGCACCACACATACTCCACGTCTCCAGAATCAATCGGAAGCCATGCCCTGTTTTTGGCTAAAGGCACTCATGACAAAATGGCAGGTTTTAATTGAATGTCATCGGTATATGAATGGAGAATCAGTGTCCATCAAATTGATTTGCAATCTTCTGAAACTTCTGGCAGTCCTTCCTTTGCCAAAATTAGCAACTTCAAGAGTGTTTTTCCATTAAGCAACTTGCATTCACGCTTTTGTACGTTCAGAAAGGCGATAGTTGTGACCATACCCCAGAGCTAACATCATGTCAGCATGTTCCTTGCTGCAGAAATGACTTCAACTGTGAGAAATTTGCCAGGAAAACCTGCTTTCTCTATTTGTGTGAGGAAGAAAGATCCCAAATACAGGAATTTCTCCCACATGGTACTGACTTCCTCTGAGGCCCCAGAGAAGCCGTTGGAATGATCTTCCTTAGTTCCTCCAGCTGTAAAACAGAACTAATAACAACTGATAATGTATTTCACAAGGCAAATGTGAGGACCGAAGTAGTCATTGCTCCAAGGTTGTAGGCCACAAGTATGGGACAGTTATACTGTGTGAAGCTCGGCTGGATCAGTGGTCTTCCTAGCTGAGTGTGAACATTTTCTATTACACTGGGTTTTCAAATCCCCTGAATTCCTTTAAATGCCTAGATCGAGTGACTTGTAAGCAGTGGGGCTTTCTGTTTCTATGTTAACAATTTCATTTTCAGCATAGATGTTTCCAGATAACTGTAGTACTTTACAGGAACACGGTGATTTGTGAGGTCACAACTTACTTTCCTCCTCTGTTTCCTCTCTGGTCCGAAAGCAAAGTATCCACACCTAACTCTTACAGGATTCAGGAGTAAATAGGTCACATATAGGGAAATGCTTTAAATTCTGTGGTGAAGATGCCAGAAAATACTAATCTATGGATGGACAACTGAGTCTCAGAGAAGCTAACAGGTTTGCCTTAAATCAAGTGACAAGTGAGTTTGAGGGAAAGCTTTCAGTGCCCTGGTCTCTAGCCAGGCACTTCAGCATTCTGGCTTCATAAGAAAATAAGCGCCGTCGTGGGTAGGATTTGTCCTTCCCACCTCCAGAGTGTTTAATTTTCCTTCATCTGTGCTCATGGCTTCAATGTCTCCACATGTGTATGAACAGCAGGTCTCCAGCAGGTGGCGCTATTTGGGTGGCGGAGCCTAACTGGAGGAAGTGGGTCTCTAGGCGGTGGTAAGGTTTCTAACCCAGCTGCAAGTCTTATCCTGTCTGTCTCCCGGTCCACATGGATGCTCCTGCTCCCACAGAGCCGAGCCTTCCCCACCACGGTCCTCAGACCACGGTCGGAAAAGAACTCTTGCTCTCTAAGCTGCTTCTTGTCAGGTACTTGATGACCGAAAAGAGAACAATAACCAGTGTACCTGCTGCTCATCCTAAACACGGATCCCATCTTCTGCCGAACAGCTTGAAGGGGTGCCTCCAGCTTGTTGCCAAGGAAAACAGTCTCATGAGACTGTCCAGTTGAATTTGTTGGCTGGCAAGAGCACCATCTTAAGTCTGGAATAGAGGCAGAAAGTCAGAGAAGTACAGGTAAACCTTGTATGATGCACGGTACATAAAGTATAGGATTAAACTGACCCGTGACTCCAGCCAGGTCCGTGTCAGCACTTGCGAGGACCGCATCTCAGGCATCATGACTCAAAGACCCCAAAGTTACAGGGTTGGCCTGACACCCCGACCACTTTGCAGTTAGAACACAGGACTTCAGTGTTTGATGTCTCAGAGACGATGCAGCTGGCTCTGGACTAAACGGGCTTGCACTGGATATTGTTGGTGATCTGAAACCCACTCAGCAGAACGTGAGTACTGTAGCAGTTTATAAGTATATATAAAATAATTGTTTGCGCACTGTTGGGTGAGGGGCTGTCTAGGGCTTGGTGTTTTTGTTTTTGTTTTTATCATCTGCACGTGTTGGCTTTATATGAGGGACGTTTGGTTGCTTATGATCTGCACATGCTATCAATAGAACACTTGAGGAGTTGAGTTCTGAATCAAACAACACAAACACCTGAGCTCAGATGTTCGGGGTTCCATTGTTGATATGGCATTGGCCGTGATGGTGGTTCCCTCTGCTGAGGTCTGGCAGGGCTTGCACCTATGAAAACGTTTCTTTGTCTTCCTTGCGGAATCCACACAGGGGTTAACTACTACACAGGTATGGGAAGCACACACGCCTTATAGGATGATGGATGTCCTACAATTTCCAAAAAATTCTTGTCACTCAATGATCTCATTATCATCCTCATCAGTGGTAGCAGTGACTGTTACATGTAATTATATAATTTATGTGACCACAGACTTCTTGGGTGGGGAAGAAAAAAAATATAGATGCAGTTTCTTTAAATCTTTCCTGCTGGTTTCCTGCTGGTTCCATCCTTTGGGGTATAATCTGAAAAGAAAAGGAAAAGAAAGAAAAGGAAAACACAAACAAACAAACCAAAAAAAAAAAAAAAAAACTATTGCTGGCATTTTTATTGCCAGCGTCCCAGGCTCTCCTTCCTCTGCTGGGTACATATGCATTATCTCATTTAACCAATAATTCTATGAGGCTTATAAGCTGTATTTTTTAAGATGACAAAATAGGAACTTAGGTAGGAGAAAGAGAGTGTAGTTGTTCAGCGCTTGTAGTCTGGAGTCAGGCTGACTAGGACTGAGTCACAGTCCTTCACTTCTAAGCTAGGTGATGGCAGGAGAGTTACCTCATTGCCCATTCGTGTATAAAATAATATGAAAATAGTACTGCTCAGCATCACGACTACTAACTCAGTCCGTGGACGCCGCACTTTGAGAAGAGTGTCCCACCCATAGTAAGTACTTGATAAACACCTCTTGTCTTTTTTTTTACCATCCAGGGCTCCCAGCTCCACTATAAGCAGTGAGGTGGCAGAGCAGAGCCAGAACCCGGGTCTTTCCTAAGCTGCTTGCTCCTCTCTGCCCGTCTCAGTCTACGCCTCCATGAGAGCAGAAGAGAGAATGTGGCTACAGAGAGCATAGGCGATGCTGTGGATTCATTTCTAGCGCTCAGCAACCAGACAGCACCGAAAGGAACCTGGCTCCTGCATTCTGTCCTGGTCACTTTAACATCTTTATTATTGTTATTGTTACTTTTAATTATTGTTTTGAGGGGTGTTTTCACAAGGTCTCACGTAGCCCAGGCTTCAAACTTGCCCAAGAAAGACTTGATCTTCCGACCTCCACCCCCTGAGTTTCAGGGATTATAGGCAAAACTTGGAGCACACAGCACTTCCTGCTCACACTCGCGCCGCCTCGCCAATGATCAATGACTTGTCTGTCCTTGTCATCCAATGCTTTGAAGAAAAGAAAAGAAAGATGGGTTTCCTGCTGTGCTCCTTGTGAATAAATAGCTCAAACTATTGTGATATTCGAACTATTTAGAGGACTAGGTAGTTATTATTAGGTTAGTGTATGTGTGTGTGTGTGTGTGTATTTGCACTTGTATGTGGGGGTGTTTGTGCATATATGTGTAGGACAAACTTGGGTGCCATTTCTATGGCATAATCCTTCTTTTAAAAACATTTTTTATTTTTGAGAGAAGATGTCCTGATTAGTTCTTGTCAACTTGACACAAGCTAGAATGATTTGAGAAGAGGGAACCTCATCTGAGAAAATGCCCCCCTCAGATTGGCCTTTAGGCAAGCCTGTGCGGGTGTTTTCTTAACTGCAGATGGATATGGAAGGACCTACTGTGGGTGGTGCCATCCCTGGGCAGTGGTCCTAGGGTATATAAAAAAAGCAAACTGAGTGAGCCAGGAGGAGTAAGCATAGATGGTAGTGTTCTCCATGGCCTCTGCTCCTGTTCCTGCCTCCAGGTTCCTGTCTTAAGTTCCTGCCCAGGCTTTCCTTCATTATCATGTGAAAGGTTTCTGTTTTTTGGTTTTGTTTGTTTGTTTGTTTTTGCCTTTTTGTGTGTGGCGGGGGGGGGTGCAGGGGGGGGTTTCGAGACAGGGTATCTCTGTTGTAACTCTAACTCTGGCTGTCCTGGAACTCACTCTGTAGACCAGGCTGGCCTCGAACTCACAGAGATTCGCCTGCCTCTGCCTCCAGAGTGCTGGGATTAAAGTGTTGCCCTACCACTGCCTGGATAGAGTGAGAGTTTTAAGATGAAACAAACCCTTCCCTCTCCAAGCTGCTATTGGTCAAGGTATTTTTATCACAGCAAAGGAAAACTTAACCAAGACAGAGGATGTCTTATGGGAACTTGCTCATTAGTCAAGGCTGGGTGTCCAGGGAGTGCCAGGAAGCTGCCTGGCTGCCTCCTTAGTACTTAGATTGCAAGTGGGCACCACCTCCGTGCTGTCACGCTCAGCTTTTTTTTTATTTATTTATTTATTTATTTATTTATTTTTATTTATTTATTTATTTATTTATTTTTAAGATATGGGTTCTTGAAATTGAAGTCAGGTTCTTGTGCTTGCAAAGCAAGTACTTTACCTACTAAGCTATTTCCCACCCAAGTTTAAGAAAGGTACTATTTTTTAAGTTTGAGACAAAAATTCTTTATATCATTGTATGTAGAGAGCTTTGAGTTTTAATGTTGGAAACTGAGTCAATCCACTTCTGTTGGCATGCTTCCACTGAGACTAGCTCTTCTCCAACATTCCATGTAGGATGGAACAAAAACAGTCCTATGGGGGTCTAGCTGTTAAAATTATGTACGCAGGCAGGCAGGCAGGCAGGGAGGCAGGCAGGCAGGCAGGCAAGCAGGCAGGCAGGCAGGGAGACAGGCAGGGAGGGAGGGAGGCAGGCAGGCAGGCAGGCAGGGAGGCAGGCAGGGAGACAGGCAGGCAGGCAGGGAGGCAGGCAGGGAGGGAGGCAGGCAGGCAGGGAGACAGGCAGGGAGGCAGGCAGGCAGGCAGGGAGGCAGGCAGGGAGGCAGGCAGGGAGGCAGGCAGGGAGGGAGGCAGGCAGGCAGGGAGAGAGGCAGGGAGGGAGGCAGGCAGGCAGGGAGACAGGCAGGCAGGCAGGCAGGGAGGCAGGCAGGCAGGCAGGCAGGCAGGCAGGGAGGCAGGGAGGCAGGCAGGCAGGCAGGTAGGCAGGCAGGGAGGCAGGCAGGGAGGGAGGCAGGCAGGCAGGCAGGGAGGCAGGGAGGGAGGCAGGCAGGCAGGCAGGCAGGCAGGCAGGCAGGCAGGGAGGCAGGCAGGGAGGCAGGCAGGCAGGCAGGCAGGCAGGCAGGCAGGCAGGCAGGCACTGTGGCATCTTCTCTGAGGCCAAGGCATCATGCTATCTGGTATCAGGTAGACACCACTTCTTTTTGGCTACACACACTAGACACCCTGCATATTTTCCACCTGTGGGTTACCAGCACGATACTTGATATTCTCCCTATATTACATGCCAACCCTACAGGCAATGGAGGGGTGGTGAATAAGCTTAATTTTCTTGGAGGGGAATGTTTTAAAGAGGTGAACCCCTCACGGACAGCAAAACATCAGCTGTGTTGTCTTATTTGTGCCTTTTGCAACAGTGCAGATTAGTTGGACATATATAACAAGAATTAATGTCACAGTTAATTGAGCCTACAACATGTAAATGAGTCCAAGAACTTGGCTTTGCTTGTGGGCCAAAGAGAACATCAAGAAACTGCAGCACAGCCCCCAAGGGCATTTAGACCCTGTTCCTCACCTAAACCCAAGAGAGCTAACGTTTGCTATAATTGGTGAATGAGACTGTTTCATTTCAACTTTAGAACTTTCATTGCTAGTGTTTCACTGGCCACAGTTGGGTGAAGGCTTTCTTTTGTCCTCAGATGGACCTTGTTCGTCTGCACATTCAACATTGACTCCGTATCTAGAATCCTTTAGGTCATGTCTTTCCTAATGGGGAAATTCCTTCCACAGTAATTCTGATTGAAATTATTCCCCTGGCCATCACCAAACAGTTACAGGGCAATAGAATAAGCAGTGTTTATAACAGGGTTCAAGGCTTCTCAAAGGAAAATTCTAGAAAAGCAAGTCCAATCCACTGAGGATTCTGGAACAATAGCCAACTCATTATTATGTTGGATCTGCCCCCTTTTTCTACTGTTTCAATAGCGCCTTTACCTTGGAGCTATGAGCAGGTATGGAATGATACAGATGTTAATTTTCAGGGTTTGTAGTAAACGCAGAAACATTTTTGTTTGTTTGAATTAAGTTCAAATTATTAACCTAAATAAAACAATGAATAGTTCATACATTTTTCTTACGTGTGTTGTTGGCATTGCCAACCTAGCTAAAGGAGAAAAAGATCTGTGATTGAAGGCTACTGGAAAAGTTTACTGACCAGCAAGCCATCTTGTCCCCTATGTGTCGCTCCCCGCCCCCCCCCCCACCCCCAGGAAATGTCAGAGATGGAGAGATCTTGGAAATGTGTTGCTGGGAAAACATCTATTTGTCTTCTGGAGATGTTCACCAAAATCTGCCAAGTAATCAAAACTTGTCTAAAGTAAAGTTGTTTTTCATAAAACATTTTGTCTTAAAGACTTATGCACTGAGGCACAAAGTGTATTCATTTTCTTACAGCTCGGTGGAAGAAACTCTGAAGGGGGGTCTATGATATCACGGCGGCTTCTCACCTCCCTAGCCCTTGTAAATACTCCTCTTTGATTTAGATGCTCATGCATCCCACAAAGAAGAAAATGGTTTAAAATTGTTTTTCTTATCAATGGGTGATACATCGTGCAGCCCATTTAGCTGCTGGCCGACATTTCTCTTTGTTCCAGGTTTTTCATGTTACTGTGGTCTGGCCAGTGTAGTAAAATCGTTACTAGTGAAGGGAGAGTCAGATTTGCGGTACAGCCGGTCACACGTGAGCATTACTGAGACCACACACAGATAACAAAGATAAAGGCGTGCATTGCTCTTGAGCAATGACCTGTGTGCCAAAAATGAGGTTTTACCTACAAAACAAACTCAGAAGAATGTAAGAGTTTGTGTCTCAAGAAATAAAGAGAATGTTCTAGATTATCTTCAAAAAGAATGATGCGTTAGCCTTTTAGCTATCACTGTTCCAATATTTACACCTTCTAAAGAAAACAATAACATTCTTTTTCCCCACCAGCCCCAACTGCTGGTTAAAGGGTGGGGACTTTTAACTGGGGAACCAGAGTGCTTGAGCTCACTTCTGAATTCTTGCAGCGGAATGTCAGGTCATGGCTATCTGCAAAACTGAGGAAAGGTACCTGCTTCCTGAGGTTGTCATGGAGACTGGCTGAGATCATACAAGTATTGGCACAGTTTCTGGGCCTCACTAAGGTCTTGATTGTTGGCTGTGATTATAGGAAAATCTTGTTGAACTCAAATCAATGCCCTCTCCAAACTGAACTGTATAAAATGCTTGCAGGAGGGGAGGAAATGGTCGATTTGCTCAGACATTAACAAATATTCAGATAGTTTCAGTTGACCTGTATTGCTGTTAAAAGCACAAAGGAGATTAGACAGTGCAACTAACCACCGGCCACTGGACTAATACAGCTCATAAAGAGGTCATGGATCTACCTTCAGAGAAGGCAGCACGGAAGCCTTATTAGAACTATTGTTTGCCAACACTAAGAAGGTTGCCACAGACTTGCCTTCCTAATTAGTGATTTAACCTTCGGTACACTTTTAAATCACAAGTGTATCTTTTATTAGTTAACCAATTAGCTAATTTCAACAGAGTCAACACTATGGCATCCAAGACACTTTAAGGATGCAGCAACGCCTGGAGCCAGGATTTTTAAAATGTGGCAAAATGTAGTCATCAGACCCAGGGTGTTTAGATCCTGTCTCATTGCTTTTAGCCATTTGACTTGTGAGAAGCTATTTACCTGTCTGTCCCCTAATCTTTTGATAGGACTGTTGTAAGGATTAAACATCATATTTGTGCATGTACACACATACATACAATATGTGCACACATCTTTACATGTACAGTAGGTAACTGGAAAACACTGGGCACTAGTAACTTATTTTCTCTGAAGAGTCTAATTGGAAACATCCTCAACTTCTGTGGATGCTGGGAATCTAACTCTGGTCCTCTGCAAGAGCAGTAATAAGTTCCTAACCACTGAACCATGTCTCCAGACCCAGATCTGTCTTATTTAAAAGGATTCATTTTATCATTTAACTTCAGTTGATTGTTTCTGGGAAGGAGTTGAACACAACTCTTACTTGAGGTTAGTAGCTAATTGAAAGAAACCAAACAACACTGACAACAACAACAAAAGTCCAACCCATGCCATATCCATGGGCTGCATGAGCCTTTGAGTCACAGGAAAGAAATATTATTTAAAGGATTTCCACTCTCCTGCTCTTCCATAGGACTCTGTGAATACTTTCATTGTATACTAAAAGGTATTCCACTGTGGGGGGGGGGTGGTTTTCGCGCACGCATGTGTTGGTCAGAGGACAATTTTCAGGATTCAGTTATCTCATTTCACCACGTAGGTCCTGGGTATTAAACTTAAGCTGTCAGTCTTGGTGGTAAGCATCTTTAACCACTGAACCACCTCTCTGGCCCTCTGATATTTTCCCTGATATATGTCTTCCTTACTAAGTTAGTACTGATGACAGGCAAGAGCCATATCTTACCCTTCGTATTCCAAATGACTGGTACATAGCCTGGCATCCTGAGAACACATCAGATGCGCTTAAAAACCGGAAGGTATTTTTAATATGTAATTTCACAAGTGAGAGTCATTCCCTCTGCAGCTCAGAAAAGTCGGGAAAGAATTAAGCAGTAGGTTTAAAGTTTTGCAGAACACTCTTAGTGTTAAAATATTTTACATTACTTTCTTTTATTCTGTTGCCAATGGTAGTGTTCTGTGAGACTCGGAGTTTAGGGCTTAAAGCTGTGTGGCATTTTGGTAGCCGCAGACTGACTCCGTTGACTTCACTTTCAGAATTAAAAGAGAAAGCACCAAGTGTGTCCCTCATCCTCTCCAGGAAATACCTCTCCTAATGTAATTTCACGGAGATGTGTCTGTCACTGGGCAAGCTTCTCCCTGAGCCTGGATGAAAGGACGGATGGGATCTCTCTTTTTCTTCTTTCTCCCCAGCTCTGCTTCCCTTTACCACCCCTTCCACCTGTCTCTGCACAGACAGGCTCCACTGCATCCTTCACACCTTAGTCTTTCCATTAAAGAACCAAGTTGGCAAAAAGCATCAGTGTTGTGGAAGTTGGTCCCAGAGCTCAAAGCGATAAATGGAAAACAGTGGTGGCAGTCACTGTACTGAGTCTATATGAATGCCAGTTGAATGGCATCGTGCCAAGGAACTCACACACTAACCCAGCATTTTCTACTCGGTCTTTATTTTGTGGATAAGAACATGAAAGTCCATGTTTCTGAGCTAACATGTCCTGATCTTAGGTACATGTTCCACCTTTGTTCTTCAGAGTCTCACCACCTGAAATGTTATGCCACAGGCAGTCCCTGGGCCTCGCCTAACCTACTAAGGCAGAAACCACGTGCTGGCCTGATCCCCATGCACATTTGACTTGAGAAGCCCTGCCTACTCTATACCATCCCATTGAACTCACACTTCCTCAAAGTGTTGATATTCTATTATTGTCTGGAATCCCCAACACATTTTTCTCAGGGAGCCCAGTTTTCTCTTAGGAGTGATCTAAGCAACGAGATTTTGCTCGTAACATTCCAACATGTCTCATTTTATGTTTTGAATGTGAGTGTGTATACATGTTCATGTATGTACATGCATGTGTGTACGTGTGCCTATGGAAGCTAGAGGTTGATGTCAAGTGTCTTCATCAGTGGCACCCGACATTAGCTTTTGAGACAAGGTATCTCTCATCCAAGCACTAACCAGGCCCCATCCTGCTTAGCTTACAAAATCAGACAAGATTGTGTATGCTCAGGGTGGTATGGCTGTAGATGAGACAGGGTCTTTCACTCAGCTTGAAACGCCTTAATTCTGCTAGACTTGTTGGCTAGAGGATCTTAGGAATCCTGTCTCTGCCTCACCAGCATTGGGGCCACAGTCCCACACAGCCACACATGACGTTTCACCTGGGTGCTGGAGATCTGAACTCTGGTCCTGGTGCATGTGCAGCATTGACTAATTGACCTGTCCCCAAGAATCCTCACTTCCCACTCTTAAATACAGCTTCAGAGCACGAACAGGGAAGGCTGAATGCTTGCAGAGAAACTGATAAGCTATGGGGCTTGCTTTGTGCCACTGATGTCTCAAATAATACATAATCCCAACTTGAAATGAATTTTGGGATTACCTAATAATTTCTCCAAGTGGCTGTTTCTGCCCCTGTAGAAGGCCATTGGGCAGTCCTGGGGGAGATGCCACAGGGGGCTCCTCACAGGCACCATCATGCACAGAAATATAGCCATAGGTATAACTATGGGCACAGAGGTACATCGATGATAGAACTCCATTAAAGCTTTTAAAAATATTTATTTTATGGATATGAGTATTTGCCTGCGTGTATGAATGTGTACTATATGCATGCCTGGTGACTGGAGAGGCCGGAAGAGACTGTTGGATGTCTTGGAAGTGGAGTTACAGGTGAGCTGCCCAATATGGATGCTGGGAACCAACCTTTGGTCCTGTGAAAGAGCAAGTGCTCTTAAATGCTGAGCCATCTCTCTATTCCCTAAAGCTTAGTTTTACATTGCTATCATTCACAAGCAAAGTCTAACCATTTCATAAATATCTTATTGAGACCAAAACATGGTGGGACTGAATTGTAAAGGTGAACTGTCACCGTTTTATATAAGGTCAATGTTTTTGGATAGTTGATGACAAACACTGTTTCTGATTGAAGTGTTTGATATGCTTTGACTTTGGTACAGGAGTGGTCATAAACTGTGCCTTGATGTTGGTCTACGGGCCCTTATGATGTTAATAAATAATTCCAGTTACTCCTTCTTTTCAAGAGGTAGGGTATCTACAAGCTTTCTGTTCATCAGTTCTCTTACTGGAAGCCTTTTGCATTTGTCACCCTTCTGTGGGAATCTATGTTAAACAGAATGTATAGAGACAGCCTGGCATCCTCTCCTTCTGAGATGGGGAATTCTGGGACAGAAGCCAAGTTCTCAGTCAACAGCGTAGAGCTCTTTCATATTAAGTTAACAGAAATACTTCGCAGGAATGGTGCTGGTTGGTAGAGGCTCCTGGCATAGCTGACCAATGCTGTATCTTGGGGATTTACCGGCTAGGTATCCAAGGACTAGTTTTCAGGAACTCTTGCATTCACAAAATTAAAAGTTATGGCAACGGCTCTCCCGTGCCATCGCAGCGCTCAGAGGGGAGCACTGTAGGATCATTTACTGTGTTCCTTCTTTGCAGTTAGGCAGAGATCTAAATATTTACAGAGAGGGCTCGAGGTGTGATAAAAACAAATGAGACTTCAGGCAAGTGAGATTTTGGTTCTCACTTCTATTATTTATTAGCATGATATTGGAGGAAATTGTTCAAGCTCTGTAGCTTGGGTTCTTTTTACATTAAAAAATGATTTAAGAGCCACTTTTGATGCTGAAAACATTCTGGCAAACTGACCCGGAGACAATGAGTGAGAAGATGGGTTTACCATGCAAGGCAGGGAAGGCCTGGGGAGCCTGTTGCCAGGTAGATTTTGTTTTGCGGGCATTTTATTTGAATGACTTAAATTTTAAATTCTCACATACAATAGTATTTTCTTTTGCAGTTAGACAAGTAGGCAGCCTATTTAAGTGGGGCCTGCCAGAAGCTAAAGAATTCATCGCTTTAAAAACCTGATTAGTATTTTTTTTGTCTTTTTCTGAATTTTATTAAGTCCATGGTACACTTTACCGCTAGTATCGAGACCTTTATTTTTCTATTTTCCACCCTTCCATAGAAAAACAACAACAGATTACCATACAATATTCAGCTAACTACACAAATATTGAATTTTGCTTTCATCACTCTGTATACAAAAGCAATTTGTTGGGGGTAATTATTTATTGTTAATTATGGTTGTCATAAGCAGTATCTAAACATCAATGGTTTGGTTTAACTATTTTGTTTATGTAGAGACCAGTGGCACTGATTTTGTTTAGAATTTTTTTCTTGCATGTTTCTGTTTATTTTGTGTGCATGGGTGTCTATATGTGTGGGGCAGGCACTTGTAACAGTGTCCACGTGGAATTCAGAGGACAACCTGTAGGAGTCTGTTCTCTCTTTCTACCATGTGGTAACTGGGCATATTCATATTGTCAGCCTTGGTGGCAAACATCTTTACCTACTGAGCCATCTCCAGGGTCTCCTGAATCTCTTCTTTAGGATGGCTTGGGGGGATGTCTATCATTTCCTCTCATTGGCTCTACAATCCTCTATGGAAGGCCTATGCTGGATCTATTCTATTGAGAGCTATGGAGCAAAGAGAAAAAAAAAATCCCAGGGAGAATTTCACTCCACTTTAAGGGCCAGGGATGGAACCATCTGCATTATGTCAATTTGGGTCCACAGGGCATCGTCACAAGATACTGTTAGAAACAAAAGCTTCTCAGGTAATGGTCTCAGGTGCCCAGAAGAGAAAGCAAACGATTCTGTGAATGCATGGAATTGTCTGTCTGATGAAATTGCTGCCCAGTGTGTTAGCTAGCAGGACACCGGCCTATGGTCCCTCAAAATGTCCGTCCATCGGCTGATGTTTAAAATGGTCGTTTGCTACATGTATGAAAGTTGAGTGCACATGACAACCCAGGACTCTCCATGTTTTTCTCTGAGTTTCATCTATTTCTGACTCTTTCAAAGAGTAAGATGTATTAAAACACCCAGCACTGCGTTTGTGCCTATCAGGGCTTCTAGGAATTTAAAATCTACCAGCATGCATATGGATGTTCCTCGTCTCTGTCAAGGGAAGGGAATAGTCCTTTCACAGAGCCAGTTTCCAATGGTCACCATCAGTAAACATTTCCAGTGATAAATGGTTCCAGCTAAGGTCTGCTGTTTCTTATACTTTGCCAAAATTAATTTTTCTACAGTCCAATCATATCTGTTTGAATGGTTCTCATAGTATCAGTGAAACATCTGATTATTGCTCTTTCAGAATCAAGATGTTTGACCATCTCCTGTTCTTTCTTTTCGCTCACTTAAAATCTTCTTGATGTGCCTACCAGTTTCACACGTGACTCAAAGTATATTAACTGCTGCTTTCTCTGACTCTCTGTGAGTGATAACTGGAACACTCTAACAGTTTCCTGTCTTGGGAGTTTTCTGTTGACTTTTATTTCTTACTCAAAAATAGATACTCATTTCCACAGTTTGTCTCGAGTGTATTTTCAGCAATATGTTCTCTTTTGCAGTGTTGTTTGTTTGTTTTGCTTTGGTTTTACTTGTGAGACAGGGTCTTACTATGGAGACCAGACTGGTCTGGAATTCACAGACATCCTCTTTTTCTGTGCTGAGATTAAAGGTGTGTACTTCCATGCCCCATTAGCTTGAAAAATAGTTTTTTATGAGCAATGTATCTCATGGTGTCTGTTAGTGACTCATTAGTAGGCTACATTCTTTGCCATGGCTGCAAAGTATACTGCAGTATGAGTGAGGGTTACTCATTTAACATGCTTTATAAAGGTTTATAATAATATGATATAATATTATTATAACAGTTATGATAATATAATATAATAATGTTTGAAGTCTTTAGTGAATACAAACAGCTGTTTAGTATATGTGAATGTGTTTGTGTATGCATTTGTGTGTATGTGTGTGTGTGTGTGTGTGTGTGTGTATGTGTGTGTGTATGTAAATGACTGTATAAAAATAATTCAGGCAAATAAAAATTTCTTTAAAAGTTACAGAATGTTCATGCTCCTCCAATGGGCTTCTGTTACCTGAAACTTATAAACCCTATTATCTCAAACAAATTTTTTAAAGAAGTAATTTTATAGCAACAAGATATGAATGACAACTCGTCCCTTTCTGTAAACCTCATCTGCAACCCAAAGGTAGAACTTTCTCGAAGGCTTTCCGGGTGTGAGTCAGAGGCTGCCTGCGTCTCCCTCCTGAGCTCCCTCGACTCAGATCCTAGTGAGTCAGCAGCCACCTCATCAGGACACTCAAGGTCGGAACAGGCACGGTGCTCTGAGTCTGATTTGAGTTTGCAAGAACTAATTTGCTCCGTTGCGTTTCGGAGGTGTCGTTACCGAGAGGAGGGGGCTATGCTTGCTTGCTTCCCCACCGTGCCACTTCTCAGCTTCCTGTACGGCTCCCTTCCTCTGCTCAGCAGTTGCTGGATAGGCTCATCTATTCATGTTAAAGATGTCGTTCCCGATGAACTACTCATTTATACATCCAAATTAAGATTTTTCATTTCCCAGTTTTATCACAGCCGGTATAATTAACAATGTCAAGTTTTAAAACTATATTGTGACAACGTTTAACTTGTTTTGCTTTGCCTGGGGATGTAATGAGGGCCGTGTGTTTGGTATCAGTTTATTCTTTAAAAGCAAAGTAAAAGCAGATGAGGTGTATTTATAGACTCATCAAACAATGAATGGATGAAAGCGAAAAAGAAATTAATGGGGAAATGTCAGCCAGAATGGAGGAGGGACCCACTGCGAAGTTCATTTCCAGACCAACTATTTGGAATTTATTCCAAAGACAGCTGTCCCTTGATTTACAGTGGGGGAGAAAATGACATTTGTAAGACTATCGTGCCTTGAGAAGCAGGCACAGAGTAACGTACTTCAAAAACACTTCTGCAGTTGTGGGGTGGGGGTGGCAGGCTCAGTCTCTGTGCTCAGAACCCCCTCCTGGAGGAAGCTGGGAAAAATCTGGGAAAAGAAGGGAAATCCCTGGGAAACACAGGAGGTTTGGAACTTGGTCCCAGCTCCTTGAAAGCTGTTTTGATTTGGAGCCAAAGCCCGAGACAATGGGGAGTGGGGGTGGTAGTGGTGCAGATAGTGACGGGGCAGAGGACAGTGCGGAGGACAAAACCGTAGGATCAAAACCTCAACCCGGGGAATTCGGTCTTCAGACCCAACTAAGAAGAAAAATGAACTGCAGAGCTTGAGGCATACAGATTTATTTCTCTGCTTTCTTGTGAGCTGGGGAGGCACATTTCCTCGATTATGAAATGAAACACAAAAGTTGTTGAGAATTCCCGGGCATGTGTCCACCATTAGACACAGGTGAGGCAGAACAAATCCGCATTGTCTAGATTTACGTGAGGGGCAGAGTTGGGGAGGAAATACAGTCAATCGGGGTCCTGTTTTTAACCTTCCATATTTCACAGTCTAGAGGAAAATGACTTGGGTCTACCAAAAGTTCTATGATACACCCCTGTTCGTCTGGGGTGAGTGTGGATTGTGAGGAAATGGCTTGGCCAGTCCTCTTGCCAAAAGCGGCTACAGGACCATTCATGAATGGCGTTTAGAAGACATGCCTTAGGGTTTCCATGGGTAAATAACCACGCAGAGGTCTTCAAATATTCTGATTTAAAAAAATTGCTTTTCTAGATGATTAAATATATTAATAAAAGCTTTCTGAAAGAACGAACCTCGGGCAATTTGTGAGTGCAGATTTCTTTTGTTTGGGATGGACCCTGGTCTCCAGGTCCTGGTGTATTGAGGTGTTCTGCAATACTTTCCTTTTTCTGTGTATCTCCGACATCTCTTCTTCCTTCCTCTACCTCGGCTGTATTTGATTGGTGCCTATGAATGCTGCTTCTTGGTTTAACTCTTTAAAGAGAGAAGGGCAAGGGGTGTGTGGGAGGGGGCCTTTACATGGAAAAGGAGAAAACAAAGGAGGAAGGCAGGACGGGCAGGTGGGAAGGAAGGGAAAGGCAGTCAATCCAATGTATCCATTTGCTTCAGTCATTAGTAGACCACACCTGTCTCTGAACTATCTCCATTGTTGTGACACATCTGGATTGAGGAAATGAGTGCTCTGAGCTGTGGGCTTTATGTTGAGCTGTTGCATTATATAGACATATTGTAATGTGTGTGTGTGTGTGTGTGTGTGTGTGTGTGTGTGAACCCATATTTCCTTCATAAGAGAGTTATCTGAGTATCCACATTACTTCATAGCTTTTCAAACTATATGGGCAAAGAGCTATAAAAAATTCCAATCAGTCGTGTTTTTGTAAAATATAACAGGACACATGTGTTTTAAAGGACATAAAAAAAATCTTGTTTAAATTGTGCCAAGGCCCTCTAATATTTACTATTTGATTTAATAAACACAAATGAATCATTTGCTCAATGATGAGAAAAGCCTCTCAGAACTGACTCCTATTTTTATGCTTGATGTTACCCTATGGCTTTTTTGTTTTTCAAGAGAAAGGACAGAAGGAAAAGTGTACAATTCGGGTCATTTGTGTTCAGAGCCACTAACTAATTTTTTTGTTTGTTTGAGACAGGGTCTTACGATATAGCCCAGACTAGCCTTGAACCTGTGATCCTCCTGTTTCAGTCTCCCAAGTGCTGGGATCTGAGGTGTGGGCCACCACACCTATCTATTTGTTATTGAAATATAGACAGCAGCAAGATCAATTATTAGTTTCTAGATATATTAGTGTAATCTTATTGTTTCAAACAAAATATTTAATTACCTGGGCAGTATTGACTCTTAAAAATCACTTAAGAGTTTGCTTAAATAAAGCAAACCCTATGGTCTCCCTGTTTGTGCTAAAAAAAAAACAAACTGGAAGAACCCATTTATTTTTAACATTGAAACAGTTTTAAGAGTAAACCCATTTCGAACATGTAAATGAAGGCACAGTATTCTGAAACACACACAGGTGACTGGCGTGGTACACGCATCCATGCATGGCATGTTATTTTCCCCCATTGATCCCTATCTACACATAATGAGTTAATGTGGGTTGTTGCCCAAACCCAGTGTCGACTGAGGTAGCGGGCATGAATATTCAACCAGGAACACCGCAGAGACCTGAGAAGCTTTTAATGTGAACTGCCTGTTTTCCCTCTCGCGCTGGAAGACATTTCCCAGGTCCCGCTGGTTCCGAGCTGCCCTAACAAACTTTCCACACACAGTCTAATACAATTTATGCCCCTAGAAGAAATAACTTCTCTCTCTCTCTCTAGTCTCTCCTTCTCCCACTCCCTCCTTCCCTCACCTTCCCTCTCTGTATGTCTCTCTCTCTTTCTTCTTCTTTTTTTCAACGACAACAACGAGGAAAATGCCGAGCAGAGCCATCGCTTATCACCCCCACATGGAGCAGGTGGTGACAGGACCAAGACGTCGTGGAAGCCATATTTATTGTTATCATATGTCTCCCTCCGCTGTGGCTAGCGGAGGGAACCTTTTGGGAGAGTATCATTTACAATACTCTATTGTTTGACATCCAGCTTTAGGTTCTGTTTCGATGGTGGTTTATTACCATCGCATCCCCTCATGCCCCTGCTCAATTTGATTTGAGATAAATGTAGCCCTCTAGTAATGAGATTTTAAGAATTACTCAGTAATCAAAGCATGCGAATTCAAAAAGTCTATAAGCCTGGAATCTGTAGAAATTAACCACGTAGGGAAATTCTGGTGAGTGCCCATGACAGCAGTGTACTTAAATGCATCACTTTTAAAAATACAACTAAAATCTGTAGAATGGCAGCACTGACATGAATGGGCTTTTTCGTGATTAAGGAGAGGAGGTGGCTTTCTGTCGGCTAGATTAGGGACAGAGACAAGAGAGTCAGGTTTGGATAGGGGCCTCTGTGGGTGGCATATATGGGCCAGAAAGCTTTGGTCTGTGACTCTGAATACTTCAAGATAGCAAAGTCACTTTAAAATGCCTGAATTTAAATGGCTACCCTCCCTCATGGGACTCTTCTAAGGTTCCCAGATGGCAGAAACCATTCTTTTTTGTCAATATTCTGTATAAGTCTCAGGGTGGGGAGGGAGCTGTGGTCTGTGAGAGGAGACTTCCGGAAGACAATCGCTCTCTGTGTCCCTTGGTTGGATCTGGTTTTGACTGAACATGATTCGCCACCCTTCGGCATGCTCTGAGTCTTTCTTTTCCATTTCCTCTCCCATTCCCGCACAGCCCAGCCCGCCCGCAGTAGTTACTTTGTAAATACTGCTTCCTCAGTGGTGATCCTCGCTGCTTCCATTTTAGGAGCAGTTAGAAGAAGCCACTGATCAAGAGAACGAGGATAAGGGTTAAGTCTTGAATAATTTGGTCAATGACACTGGTTTCTAATGAATGATTGTCATCGTTGTGTTGTTCTCTGTGGGCAAATCAAGGTGCAGAGGTGGAGGTCAGAGGACAACTTTTGGCAAATGGTTCTTACCTTCTATTTGATCGAGGTGAGATTTCTCCTATTTCCCTACTGTCTTTGCTAGCGGGCCAGCAAGCTTCCAAGTTCTTCTGTCTTGTCTCTGTCTCCCATCTCCCAATAGGAGTCTTGGGATCAGAGGTCACCTATGTTTTATGTGAATGCCAGGGTCAAACTCAAGTTGTCAGGCTTGCACGCATTGTACCCGCTGACTCATTTCACCAGCACCATAATGTCCATTGTAGGGGCTTTGCTTTTTACTTCCTGAACAGTGCAGACCTACAGAAAGAATACCATATATAGATTGAAATTATATAATATATGCATTATATATATTATTAAATTATATTTAAATTAAATTATTATTAAATTATATTATATATAAAAATTATATGTATGTGTGTGTATTTATATATATATATATATATATATATATATATATATATATATGATTGTGCACTCTACCTCCTTGAAGTCTCTCTATGGACCCAGTATTTGCATGCTTCAGGACAGGTTATATACTATGACTCTGGTTTATTCTTCGCCTTATACAGATATTTTTTGTTGTTGCTGTTGTAACTTTATTTTGCTATCTCTCTGATAATTAACACCATTGAGCATTTATTTTGAAAGTTTATATATTGTCAAATAGGAAAATCTTGAACTGACTGATATGATCTCTCTCTTTCTCAAACACACACACATGCATACACACACACACACCATTTTAAATATTTATTGAGCTTGCAGTGAGAAAGAAAATGACACAGTTATACCATTACATCGAGTAAATTTAAAATTATTATTGGTAAGACTTCTTCACTTCATGTCTACATAAACAGGAATCTTTTGATCTAGACTTTATGGAAATAATGTTTCAAGGTGGGAACTGTGAGTTAGCCATTTGAGAATTGGTAATAAGTAACACATTGCATTTTATCGGGAGGTGTGTGAGACATAGGGCTATAGCAACCCTGACGAGGAAATATCTTTGTGTGACAACCAATGGGGCTAGGAATTTGAAGAGTGCTAAGTGGATTTGAGCAGAGCCACACCGAGAGGAAGGCTTATCATTTGTCAGTATTCACACACAACAGGCTATAGGCAGAAGTGAGCACAGCTGAGAGCCTCTGGATTTTCTGGACAACTACAGAAATGTTTTCTTTTAGTGTGAAATTTGACGTTTTCTCCGGTAGGTTTCTCTTGTGTCTCCACAGATGAAACAATTCAATCTTATTTGAAGTCTTTCCTTTTATGGAGCTGGCTGTTGGAGACATATCACATTCAGTGGTTCTCTGTGATGTGGGTTGCTGACCATGGCAAGATGAATGAACATCACAATCACAGTAAGTCTGAGGACTACGGTCAGCCTTAACCCATCATCCTTGAGGTGCATGACTGCTGATTTATCAATGTCTTCATTGTTAAGAATGAAATTTTCTCAAGGTTGTTGTACTCCCTGTGTGTGCTGTGCCAAAATAAGGTGTAATCTTATATTCTCTCCTAACTTCATGAATAAGAGTACATTGTTTTGAGCAATAGAATAAAAATGACAAGCTTTATTGAGCATCTATATATTTACAGACCATGAAGAGGATAATAGCTGTTGGCAGCAGGTCAAATTTCTTTGATGAACACTATTCTTTTTTCCCGCTGGAATTTGCATTTGCCACTCCCCGGATGAGCAGTCTGCATAGTTCTGCTTATAAGTGATGGTACGTTTATTACATCACTTCCAAACCATCTGAATAAAAGCATGCTGGGATACTTTCCCTCCTGTGTGCAATTTCCAGTTTGGTGGCATTTCTGCTTTCTAATAAATTCCAGAGGGTTAAAGTAGATACTCAAAGTCTGTTTTATGTATTACAGATTTCTGTGTTCAGCTACACTTTGTTTGGAAGGTGTCTGGCTAGGGACTCACTTAGATTTATGAATATTTAGAGAGCCATTTGCAGAAACGGGGTGGGAGATCCATGTAATCCCACTATATATAAAATACCTTTTTGTTCTCTGTATTTCAATTTGGGGTAATTTTTATAATGTGTGATGCTTTATAACCTTTAGATTTAATCACATTATTTACTTGGTTTCAAAGCCGATCTCTTCCTAACTTACCATAAGATAGTTGTAAAAAAAAAAATCTTGCATTAACTCTAGAGAAGAAACAGAGGTGTCTCCTTTATTCACATTGCTGTTTTGTCTTCAAAAACACCAGTGTTTTAACTTCTACAATTTTTGTGGGATGGAATGTAAAGGTTTTGGCTGCCTTGATGTATTAGCAACACACAGCAACTGCTTTCATCTACTTTTTTCTTCATTTTTCTTGCATTCTGCGTACCGAAGTCAGCTTTTTTCTATCACTTAAAAATAAATGTCAAATCATATATATACTTAGTCTGATATTTCTTCGGATATTCTGATGTGTATGTTAATATTAACAGCATTAAATAAATGTTTTTTGGACAAATAACTATTCAAATGATTACCAAGTTGATGAAGAGTAGTTTTTTTGGTTTATTTTTTTTAAATCTTACTAAAATAATAAGTAAAACAGGAAACACATTAAGATCGAAACATTCAGGCCCTTAAAGTGAAAAACGTTGTGCTTACCATATTAAGATAGTGATGTAAAAATGTCATTGGATTTAAAAAGAAATCCTTCTCCCACCTCCAAGGAGCTGTGTAACAATATGGATCAGCTGTCTGGATCCGTGGGCTAGGGTCCCAAGTTTATGGGAATCCAAAAGGAAAATTCCAAATGTAGCACTTTTGCTTAATGGCTTTAACCACCAATCTATCTAATTTTTACTTAGGTCGCTTGATTTACACTGCTCTCTGGTGGAGACACTCGGTCAGCATATCAAAGGCGCTGGCAGTGGGAGGTCTTGAAGGTAGGGGTAACAGAAAGTAAAAGCCTCTCTGAGGAATAGCTAGCAGAGAGCGATTATATGAAAACCAATCGCCTTGTCTACAGCACAGCTGATTCTAATACCAAACTTTCTACTTTTAAGAAAATCACGTGTGTGCACAGACGTCAATAAACAAAGGAAAGCCATCCCAACTCTAAGGACTGATTGAGCTGATCACCTGCAAATAGGATATCTGTTTTAATACAAGTCTCCTTCTCAACATTTAAAAACCAAAACCAAACCAAACAAACAAACAAACAAAAGACCTCATACTTCTCTATTGTATTAAAAAGTAGGCCACAGCTGGGCAGTGGTGGCGCACACCTTTAATCTCAGCACTCTGGAGGCAGAGAGGGGCAGGCAGATCACTGTGAGTTTAAGGCCAGTCTGGGCTACAGAGTGAGTTCCAGGATAGCCAGAGTTACAACACAGAAGCCCTGTCTCCAGAAAAATAAGGGGAGGGGGGGGCGGCGCGCAGAAAGTAGGCTACATAAAAACTTAGAGTTTCAGAACGAAGTCTTGGTAGATGTACTCTGCCAATGTTACAACACACACACAGGGCTAGAACTGAATTTTGTGGAAACATTTTCCCATTCTACCATGTAAGAAATTCTGAATTTCCTTATCCCTAAAACAAAAATATGGTGCCTTTGGTTGTGTGGACAGTTAATGAACACTTGAGTCAGAGCCAGGCAAATAGAGAACAGGAATTGAAAACTACATGAGAGTCATTAGGGGGCACCAGGTTATGTAGGAAATGGTTATGGGATCAGTGGCTTATTGTTTGAGCCACAATGTAATTGCAAAGTAATTGCCAGCTCTCCCCATTGCGTTTTCAATTCTTTAAGCCATTTTGTCTCATTAGAATTTATAACTTGATCTACCCAAGGAACTTGATCAGACAACATGCTAGACCTGACGCTGATCAATCTTATTTTTCTTTTTTCTGTCATCCATTTCATACCCACGTGCTTCCCTGGTCTATCCCTGATATGGAAGGGATTCAAAGGAGCTGACAGTCCCTGACTTCAAAGAGCTTACATAAGGATTTTAGACATTATCCTAAATAAATATTAATTGTCCACCATATTGGTCAGTAAGCATATAAGCACTCTGAACAGAAATAAAGCAGCATCTTAGTTAGGGTTGCTGTTTCTGTAAAGAGACACTATGATCACACAACTCTTTTTTTTTTCCATAAAATATCCAACTTCATTCAGGGCACTGGACAATTTCTATTCTGAAGATATTCTGAGTGTTAAGCAAGATCATATGAGCAAAGAGGACATTATCTCAAGCTGTATACAGTCACAGGGTAAGACATGGTCACGTGAGTTTAGGCTGTATACAGTCATGAGGACAGCCCGTGCGTGGAAATGTCATCAGAATAGTAAGATAATGGGTTAATCTGAAGTGAACCCACTCCTCCTTACTACACCTCAGAGGGGCATGAAAGCACATTCCAAGAACAATTTTGTGCTCTGGAGGGCTGAGGTCATAGCCCTTGTTCTGTTTTCTTGGAGTTTCCTCACAAACAATCAGAACTCTCCTCACGCAGCCCAAATGTTGCTAAGAGAACCTGGATTCATAAGCACACAGCTCAAGTAGTAGTAGTACTGTTACAATGGCAAGCACTTTGTAAAACAACCACAACCAAACAACCAAACAAACAAAAACCCAACATAAAACAAGTAAGCCAAGCATAAAACACTACACAAAGTTGTATTTGTAAAAACCAATGAACTAGTACTGTAGCATAAATTGTCATTTACAAGGCAGGCACGCTTACCTTCACAATTTTGAAGTTGCCTACAGTAAAATAGCTGTTCAAATACTCCTAAGTGAACAGAGATAAATAAGCACACAGTTCAACCGGTAGACCTAGCGCAATGGCAAAAGTTGCAAAATACAAGTATGCACTAAACACCACACAGCGATGTGTTCTCAGACACCAGTGTACTACAACTGTAGCTTAATCCATTGTCCATTAACAAAAGAGCCCATGAGTTTTCTCAGCACAGGTCAGATGCTGCCTGCCATACAACTGCCGTTTAAATGTTCCCAAGTGAATAAATATAAATAAGCACACAGTTCAGATGGTAGTACTATTACAATGGCAAGTGCCTTTTCTCTCCCGACCTCATACTTTCATGAATTGAGACTTTCACACAATGTATCTTGACCACGCCCTTTGCCCATTCCTCTCAGGTCCACCCTCCCTTCCTTGTGCTCTAAAATAAATAAATAAATAAATAAATAAAAAATAAAACCCTGAAACCATAAACAAAACGCAGGCAGACAAAAGAAAAGCAAAAACAACACAGGAAAGGAAAGAATATGGAAAAAGGAAAAAAAAATAAATCAGTTGAGTCCAGTCTGTGTGGCCCGGGAACACGCATCAGGGCATCGCAGTGGGTTTGGCGGCAGCAGGCAATACAGGTCACAGAAGCTCAAGCCAGAGGCAGTCTCGCTCTCTCGTCCTGCTGCCTGCTGACCCAGATGCAGAACTTGAAGCTCCCTCTCCAGCTCCATGTCTGCCTTCCTGCCACCGCGTTTCCTGCCAAGATGATAATGGGCTGAACCTCTGAACTGTAAGCCAGCTCCGATGAAATGTTTTCCTTTTAAAGAGTTGCCGTGGTCGACTTGCTGAGACTCCAAGATGGCAGCGGGGCAGTCGGCAGAGCTGACAGGGCTCCAATCACCACCCTGTCTCCTCCAGTCTACTTGCCTGTGGTTCCTGGTGCCACCAAAAACAGCTGTTTTATGGCGGGCAACATCTGACTTGTATTGAGAAAACTCATCTGATTTTTTTGTTAATGACCGCTAGGTTAATCTATAGCTGTAGTACATTGGTGTTTTAGGCATATTTGTATCTTACAACTTTTTGCCATTGTAATGGTACTACATGGCCTCTCGCATTCCCATGGGTTACGAACGTCAACATATATTCTGACAGGAGCAGTAGTCTCTGACATTGACTCGGATCACGGCCATCGATATGGTCTCGGTGCATAGCATGGGTCATGGACATCAGCATGGGTTCCTGTGGCCACACAGGTCTGGTACATTAGCATGGCCTTGGGGGAGCATCAAGGCTCATGACATCCCCTTGATTTCCGGTGGCAGCAAGGATCAGGCACATCCACATGGCCTCCAGCAGCAGCAGCAGGGATCACGGACATCCACATGGCTTCCACAGACATCAGCATGGTTTCCAGCTATAGCATGGATGGGTCACAGACATCATCATGGCCCTTGGCAGCTGCATAGATCACAGACATAGGGGGTTTCCTGATTCTCCAGTTCCACTTCCCCTCTGCCATCTTCATCTCCACCCCAGGATTGTCTGCTCCCTGCTGTGGGTTGGGTCTACAAGGCAGGTCTGTTTAGAGCCATGGCCTGGAGGGTTGCTATGGGACAGGGCAGACCCTTCTGTGGCCCTAGCCCGGCTGCCTGAGGACTGGTCCCTGAGGTAATAACTTGCTCTCCAGCCTGTGCTGTGTCTCCTGTTCATTATCTCATGGCTAGTGATGGGGTGAAGCAGCAGTTGTGCTCCCAGCCTGCCAGCCGCACTCCCAAGCTTGTAACAGCAGAGACTCTAACTCAAGAGTCTCCACTGTGTGCGCTGATGCACTCCGCCACATTTCTCTCTACTCACAGTCAGACTTTGCAGATCTATCACCACTGCTGTGTTTTCCCAACTACCTTTAATTCTCAAAGTTTTCCATGCCAGACTTGGTGCCAGTATAGCTTCTCCAGGCCCATGAGCAGAAGAGGAATGGGAGGCAACTGGACTGGAGGCGACAGGGTGATGGTTGGAGCCCTGTCAGCTCTGCCGACTGCCCCGCTGCCATCTTGGAGTCTCAGCAAGTCGACCATGGCATCTCTTTAAAAGGAAAACATTTCATTGGAGCTGGCTTACAGTTCAGAGGTTCAGTCCATTATCATCTTGGCAGGAAACATGGTGGCAGAAAGGCAGACATGGAGCTGGAGAGGTAGCTGAGAGTTTTGCATCTGGATCAGCAGGCAGCAGGACAAGAGAGCGAGACTGCCTCTGGCTTGAGCTTCTGAAACCTCAAAGCCCCACCCCTGTGACACACTTCCTCCAACAAAGTCACACCCCCTAATAATGTCCTCTGTGAGCCTATGGGGATCATTTTCAATCCAACCACCACAAGCAGGAAGACGGGATGAGATGTGGACATTTTCATCATTTTAAGCAGAGGTCAGAGAAGGCCTCAGAGTACAGGGACATCAGAGCAAAGCCCTACAGGAGGAAAGTAGACCACTTGTGTATGTTGAACATCTAGGGAATGTGATTGTAGGCACTGGGAACAATAAAAACACCCACGTGGCCGGAATAAAGGGAAGACAAGTTAGCCAGAAAGGTGAGATGGACAGAGAATCAGAAGCTAAGGACTCACCTGCTCAGGCTGCCAGGTGAACTCTGCAGGCTGGGGAGCTTCAGAAACACACTTTCCTTCTCCCGGAGTTCTGAGGATGAGCAGACAGGAATGTGTGTGGGCTTCTTTCTGGTGAGGTCCATCTCCCTAGGTTTCGGAGGCTGCCTTCCCACCTGTCCCTGGGCTTTTCTCTCTGCATGCTTTGGTGTCTCTTCGTTACATTTTGACATCAGTCTTGATGAAGTAGGGCCCTAACCTTAGTTTCCCATTTCCTTTTGAATATCTCCTTAAAAAACTTAATCTGCAATGTGGTTATGTTGGGGGTGAGGACTTCAACGTAAGAATTTGCAGGGAACACAGTTCAGACTGGAACAATTCACTACTGACAGTGGTTATAATTCACAGCGGAATGAGCAGCAGAGAAGTGATACCTGAGTGTCTTTGTCAAAGGACCACGTGGTGGCTACCCAGCTAGGAGAGAAGGGGATGGGGACAAGCCAGAGTAGACAAGATCTACCACGTGGACAAATTCAAACATCCTCTGGTCACACCACTGAGCTTAGCTGTGGGTCTCTTACTCTCTCCATGTGAATATCTCTGATCTGATGTGATTGCTAGATAGTATGAAACAAGTAGGGAATTACATATTATTATGAAGAACAGCAAAAACCAAAGCTTACTAATAGACCGCACAGTTCAGAAGGTGTGATTTGGATTCCTTCCCTGGGATGGCGCTCTCACTCACTTGCAATTTCATAAATTCTCTGGGGTAAATAAAAGCCAGGGCAAAGAAAGCATGGTTGAGAAGGCCAGTGAGTTATGCTCTGGGCGAAGCATCTCTTTCCTTCTGTCTTCATATATCTGGCTCCAAAATCTCTGAGTCTATCCTTGTGACTCAGTTTAATGCTGTGGTTTCCCATCCTGTCACTCTGCTTTAAAAATAATATGATTTTGCTGGAAATAGAACCCGGGACTTTGTTTGCACTTTCTGGTCGTGTGATCAACCCCTGACATATAGTTCTTGCCTTCCTTGTTTTTCTCTATAACAACATTCTAGGTTCCTTCTGTCTTTTTATCTGCCTCTGCCCTTCTATAATCATCACTCCTACAGAATAAACTCTGTGCGTCTGGCATCTACACCAGTACCTGACACATATTAAACACTTAAGAAATATTTGTAGAATGAATAGATTAAAGAACAGACAGAGGAAGCCGGTCCTGTGGCTAAGCAAGACCCACTGACTGCGTGAGGGGAAAGATACAGCTCTCCGTAGCGCTGCGTTGGGGGCTGACAGGAGACCACACCGTAGACAAAGGTCTAAGCAGATTTCGAAGGTTTGTTCTTCTGGTGGTTTACATGTTGATCTGGGGATCCGGAGGTTAGAGGCTTACATCTGCTCTGTCTCCGGCTCACTGAATGACAGCGGTACAGATCACTAGCTTCTGCTAGCATTGCTTTCTCCATTTGTGCAGTGTTACTGGCTAATTACAACATTTAGAACCCATCGCTGGAAAATACAACTCTATTTATGCCATTTCTTTCAGGAGATTGAGTGTTTTGTGCAGCCCTCGCTTTTCCTTGGGTTTCTGTACTGAATCTCCTGGGCAGGTTGATTACATTGGATTCCTACCCCATTCCCTTTCCCAGCCACCAGCCTCCTGGGGTGATGCTGCGTGACTTCTATGGTGCCCAAGCCTGTCCCTCATGAAAACCTACTTCATTCGCTGCTCGAATTCCTCTGGACCTGCCTTTTTCATTAGGTAAAGCCATCAGCTCTAACAATCCAGATACCTACACCTGGTCAGTATCTGGGATGCACAGGTAGCTGTTATTCATCTTTTCACTTGGTATCATTGGGAAAGGAGCCTTTTCCAGGTCTAAAATGCAGTCAGTGCTTCTCCAGTCATCTTCACTGCTAACCAGACCTCCTGTGCCAGTGGTGTGGGGTGATCTTGGCCCTGAGAGTCTCATCTGTTGTGTGATTTCCTTCTTGATGATGTTCTGCCTTTGAGTCTGGGCTCTGCCCTCTGGCCTTGCCTAATTCTGAAGCAGGATAGGTATCACGAAAGGCAGGCAAGGGACTAAGGTTTAGACTCAGCCAGATGTGTCATTAAAAAAAAAAAAACAGTTGTGGGTTAAGATCACTAACTATGATCTGGAGGTAGTTGTGCAGTCTCAATGAGCTTTAATTTCCTCATCTGGGAGAGGAAGATGTATACGGTTTATCAAAAGGAAATCATCTGGTCTGAAGAGAAGGTGCAGTTGGTAAAGTGACTGCTAGGTGAGTACAGATCCCCGAGGCCTGTTTAAAAGATTGCATGATGGCTTAAGTCCAGGTTGTGCAGATCTGTAACTCCAGCGCTGGGGGTAGCCTGTGTGTGGTCAGGTGGAGAAAGGGCAAATCCCTGGAGCTCACAGGCGTTGCTGAATTGCTCTGGCTTCTGTGAGAGACCCTGTCTCCAAGACCATAAGATGGAGAGTGATAAAGAAGAAACCTGATGTTCACCTCTGGCCCCTACACACAGGCAAATATACATGTGCTGCACACACACACACACACGCACACACACACACGCATACACACACACACACACGCATACACACACACACACACGCATACACACACACACATACACACACACACATACACACACACACGCATACACACACACACACGCATACACACATACACACACGCATACACACACACACACACGCATACACACACACACATACACACACACATACACACACACACGCATACACACACACACACACACATACACATACACACACACACACACTCACACACATACACTAATGCAAGACAGGCCAAAAATTGAGTACAGAGTCTGAGAAAAGCAAGCCTGATACCTTCTAGTGTGGATTCTACAAGCCTTCCTCACCAAGTCAAGGAAGCTGCTTCTGAACTCGCTCTTAATGTTTCCCAAAGTTATTGCTGAGAGCTCCTTTACATTTTCTTTTTAGTTTAGAAAAGCCAATCTTCACCTTTTTGAGACCTCTAATTTGTGCAGTGAGACATTCAACCAAATTTTAACCCAGGTGTTACCCACTCAACAGCTTGTGTCTGATGGCTGGTGTTTGTTAATGGGTTTTGCCTGATACCCTAAAATATAACTCTAGAAGAGGACACTGTCCAGCGTAATGTCTACACAGAGAAGATCAAAGAGGAGTTCCCTTTATTTCCCAGACAATAAAGATCATAGAAACAGCAAATGCTGACAGTTTCGATCAGTTTATAAATGTGAATATTTTATGGGCCATTTACCTTTTCTTCAAATGTCGATGTCAGTTGTATTTTTCAAAAAATAATTCCGTTTTGGAAACTGACCTGATCTAATCTTTTCCATACAAAGAAAGCTGTAGACATAGGCTTTCTGTACGGCATAGATTGATGAGATATTTTGCTTAGTTCCACTGATAGAATTTGCTTCCCTTTAAAAAGACACCCCCTCCCCCTCAGGGTGTTTAACATGTGTCTCCCAACTTGTCAGGTTGTGCAGCAGACCTTCTTCAAGGCTGTGCCATGCCGCTGTCTGCTCTGAAGATGTAAGGTATCCTGTGTTTAGAGCAGTGAAGCAGAACAGAGTCTACTGATGTTAAGAAGGACCCTCCCTAGAATGAGAGGAAGGGGAAAGGAAGGAGAGAATGCGAAAGGAAGGGATGGTAAAAAGGACAATAAAAGCACTGTAAGAAATATTTATGAGTCAAATGTCAATAGATGAACACCCCCTCCCCGCCCAAAATAAACTATTTCCAAAAATGTTGGAGGAAAAGGCATATCTTTTTTTCTTTAAGTACTTAAGAGAACAATTAAAACCAACAAACTAAACAAAAATCTTCACAGCACTGGGTCTCTTAAGTCTGTTAATTCCAGTGATTTCCCAGATATTTCTAAGTTCCATTTAAAACAGAAGTCTTCTATCAAGCAATCCTTTGAAATTATTTACTCTTTTATGGTTGTAAAGTATGGAAACATAATCCTTTTAATGGAAACCATAATAAATGGCACATGCTACAAAGTGTCTACTGATGTGCTTTATAGGTTGGGCTCTTGTATCACCAGAACTTTCTAGTCTACATTTCTGGTCCTGTAAATGGCTCAGCGGTTTGGAAAAGGACACACAGGATGGTGTGGGCCATTCAAACTCACCAATAAGGTAAAAGAAGCCCACCAAGCGGAAAGCAAACGCGCCAATAGCTGGAAACAGAATTGCATTAGGATTAAGGACTTTGTTTTGGTTAATGTTTTGGTTAGTGGATAACAATTTACTGGGTACTGTAGCTTGAAAACAGGGGCATTTTCTCACATTTAAAGTAATGTTCAATAAAACTTGGTTGTGAAATCCCAGAATAAAATAGGATGTAACTGTTTCTAACACATAACTAATTGAAAAAGGTGAGTTCAAAACCACTTGACTTATGATGTCGCTATTGCTCACAGAGAAAAGTCAACTCCCAAGCAAAAATGCTTTAATGTGCACCCCCAAACATATGCTCCAATATCAGCATTTAAGTTATATATCCTTAATTTTATTATTAAATAATAATCTTGGTTGACAGACGGATTTCTTCCCCTGGCAAATTATTTTTTTACTGAAATGCTTTCAAGTCACTTTGTTCTCACCTGGGTATGTGTTAACAATTTGGGCATTCTGCATTAAACAGTAATGATTTATTGACATTTGATAGATTCCTACCCACATTCCACAGTTAAAAATCTTGTTAAAGGGTTGTTAATAATCTGAGGGTCTATATTTCAAATAACTGTCATTAAGTACAGAATAAATGTCATTAAGGACAGAGAATTAAATTTAACGGAGTAGTTACTATGTACTTAAGTACCAATGGGTGATTAGAAGCAGATTTATTGGGAACTCAATCATAGCTGGACAGATTCTTACCTTTTTAGCAAAGATGATCATTTTATCTTTTATTTTTCTATTTTAAACTAGATGATGAGTGGGCACGTAAGTTAGGGCTCTTTAAATGGTACGGCACCAATTAACCAGTATTCAAAACATCAAAAGGCACTTTACTTTACGTGTCAGTTCAAAAGTGTACCTTAGTCCTTTGGAGGCTGAAAAAGTCTTCCTTGTGAGGACCCAGCAAGCAGAAAGATGGGAAATCCACTCCACCCTCTTCATAGTTCCCACTTGGTAAAGTGGTTACCTAAGCTTTTTAAAGTCTGGGATGCTCTGGGTAGAATATCAAAGGCCCACATACTTCCAACAACACCATCCAGAGATGTCAATTTGATACATTCAGACCATCATGGTTTGGTTTTGTTTTATTTTGAAATAACAAGCCATATCTCCCAAGCTATCTGGAGAGGTTGGTTCCTTTACTTGGCGCTTTAGCCCAGCCCACTCCACGTTTGGAGTATTTTGTTGAATCGCTTTGATCTTCTGTTTGACTTCTGCTTCATGGAAAAATGCTCATAAACCTTCCAAGAAAGGCTTTTTGACTTTCAGCTTTATTTAAGAATTATAAACAGTGGACAGGTCTGTAGCGACGCGATTTTAAGAGCACTTAGGACTCACATGCTAATTTATTTCCTCCCCACCAAAGAGAGACTTGTTTGGTAAAAAGAAGTTTCAGAAAGTTCAACTTTCTGAAAAAGAACACTACTTTTAAGTGGCTAAACATATTGGATTTCTGTCTCTCTTTTCTTTCTTTCTTTCTTTCTTTCTTTTTTTTTTAAATTAAGATCCCTAAAGCAGCAATCTGCTTAAAGATGTTATATGCGAGAGTTGATATGACATTCCAGGATTGGTATGACATTTGAAATGGCTTCAAGAGAGTCCTGCTTCTCTTGACATGCTGGCAAACACTTCACAGATGTGCCTTTAGCTGCTGCCACGCCACCGAGAGAGAGAGAGACAGAGACAGAGAGAGACGGAGAGAGAGACGGAGAGAGAGAGAGATCTGTGAGAGAGAGGATCTGTGACTGCAAAGGAACCCCTCCTTCTGTCAGTGTAGGGTAGAGGAGATGCTAGCTGCTGACATCAGCATTCCACGGTGAGAGAGTGCCTCCACAGGCCTTGGCACCCATAAGTTGATCTCCACACTGACAGATGCTTGTTCGTGTGATTTCCCATAAAAACATACAAGCCAATAAGCAGGATTAGAATGCTTTAGCAGTTGACATTTTGCAATTTCCTAAGAAAAAGGGTGCAAGTCTGTTTACAAGCCTGCTTTCTAGTAATGCAGGCTTCTGACGTTCTCCTGAACTGGCAAACAAATGTCTCCAGGGCTCAATCAGTAATATTGACAGATTTTGTTTGGAAAAAAAAAAAAAAGACACTTAATTTCATGTAGAAATTCAGACTTTAACATCTTTGATTAGATCACATTGTATTTCCCCCAGCATGATGAATTAAGAGTAATGGTGTTCTTACAAAGATGGTTAAATTAACGAAACACAGCAAGATGGCACAGCCTGCTGCACAAGCCCAACGACATTGAGTTTGGTTCTCAGAACACACGTGAAAGGTGAAGGAGAAATGAACCAATTCCACAGAGTTGTCCTCTCTCCTCCATGACCCCCCCATATACACCTTGGGGTGCACACAGCCCACATTTGTTTTCCTGGCTACTTCACATTTCTTTCAAATAGAAAACAATGGTTTGAAACCTCAGACGAGACTGATCCAAAGAACACCTAAACATTTGATAAACTGCTGCCATTGTCCTTTCCTTCTAAAAAATCATTTTACTGATTAGTTTTGGACATTGCAGGGAAGTAGGGTGAGTGAATTGACCACACAACGAAATTATTCATGAGCCTGGATCAGATAGAATATATAAGATACCCCAAGTTAAGGCAGATTTTCAGTGCCAGGTCCTCTTCTGACAGTTGGGTCTCACTGACCCCATCCTTTCTCAGCAGAACGCCTTGAGGGTTAAATTTCCTCTGGTAGTTCCCTTTGGCCCTCCAGAATTGAAAGCCTGCTTCAGACGCCCAGAGCTCAGGGTCATCGACCTTGCTTCCTGTTGACTGAGTCTGCTTTGTCTCAGGTCTTCATGGTTGTATGTATAAACTGGTATCTTACTCCAGTTCTTGGTTTCTCCCCTTAGCTTGGCAGGTTTAGGTTGTGGATCTTTGACGGTGAACAGTAGCCAGACCTGGTTAGTCCAACCACAGAACCACTGCAGGTAAGACCAGAGGCCCTTGCCTTACAGCTAGACTGATCTAAATGAATCAATTTAACATGCTGGAAAAGGTGCCCAATCTCTGTGCCCCAGGTCTGTGCTTGAGTCTCCTTGTCATGGGGTTGTGGGATAGCTTTAGTGTTGTTTTTCAAGTCATTGATTGAGAAATGCTCACGAATTTAGAGGACCATACAAATTAAATCAATGAATTTTTATCTAAAAAGATAGTAGCACACATACAAAAACTAAATAATTATAAACCCCAAGTGGAAAACTAAAACTGAAGCAAAGGGGAAATAATGATGCCTGCCATTCTGGGGCCCACTCTTGTCTCGATAGTACGTTTATCCATTGTTGTCCACAGCTCATTTACTAAAATCCGAAGGCCTGACTTAGATGCAGTGACATTCGCCTTTTGAAGCATAAAGTTTCAATGAGTTGAGTCAAATCTATGCTCTGAGTGCCTTTCTGGCAGTCATCTTTACCACTGAGCCATCCCCCCAGCCCCTATACTTCTTACCCCTATATAATTACCACCTGGCTCAAAATATAAAATTGTTCTGTTACGCCCTTCAGATCACTATGTCTCTTTGTAGTTGAATTCTCCCTTCATCTCCAGCTTCAGGCTGTCAGTGACAACTACTATAAAATATTTGGGTGCTCTGACCACGTGTAGTTGAACACAGACCCTTTTCATGCCGTATGTAGAAAGTGTTAGAAGAACCAACAGAAGAAGAATGTTCATGCTTTGGGAACTGTTCTTGCTGTGAGAAATAAAATCTTTTTCTTTGATCAGAGGACTTTATATCCTCTGCCAGCATCCACGAAACAAAGGCAGGCAACATTACAGTTTAGTTCTTTCTTTCCAATTATAGACATTTTACTGATTTTGCATGCTCTACTGCATTGGCTAGAACTTCTAGTATGCCCTTTCACAGAAGTATTAGATGTGTGAGAGAGGCTGGAGAGAGCTCAGCTGCCAAAGTGCTGGCTGTGAAAACATCAGGGCCTGAAAATAGTCCCTAGTGCTCATGTAGAGACGGGTGCTTGGCATGCACCCGTGAAGAAGGGGAGCTGAAGATCCCAGCGTCTTTCTGGCCAGTCAGTCTAGCTGAATCAGCGAACGTGAGGTTCAGTGAGAGAACCTGTGTCAAAAACTGAGGCAGAAGGTGATTGAGGAATATGCCCGGTGTTGACCTCTGGACTCCACACATGTGCATGCACATGATCACACATGTATATCCACATGATATAATGTGGACACACACACACACATATATATGCATACATATTTGTCCTTTTCCAGTATTAGGGGAAAAAAAACAACCAGTTTCTTCCACTCCTCTATTTTTTGGAGGTGGGATTTCTCTGTGAAGCCCAGGCTGTCCTGGAACTTATCTTGTAGAGCAGGCTGACCCTGAATTCATAGATCTTCCTGCCTCTGCATCTCGAGTGCTGGGATTAAAGGTATGCATCACCATGTTCAGCCAGCTTCTCATTTTAGCCGTAAGTTTTTCATAGCTACCTTTTACCAAATGGTAGATGATCCCTTTTATCCCTAGTTTGTTCAATTTTCTTTTTATTTGTATTTTATTTATTTTGTGAGTGTGTACACACATATGCTCATGTGTGTGTGTGTGTGTGTGTGTGTGTGTGTGTGTGTGTGTGTGTGTGTGTGAAAGAGAGAGACAGAGACAGAGGCAGAGGAGACAGAGACAGAGAAACAGAGAGGACAACTTTTGAGAGCTGTTTCCTTCCATCATGTGTTCTGGGAATTTAACTCAGCTCATTAAGCTTGTCAACTTTACCCACTAAATCATCTCAATGGTCCAATTTACTCAGTTTTTGATGAAGATACATTTTGCATATTTACTCAACGGGGACATTACACATATGTCTAGTCTTGGTATGGGAGCAACACTAACTTTATTAAATAAGTTGAGACTGCTCTCCTCTCTTCTGTATGCTTGGGAAGTTTGTAATATAGCTCTATTATTTTTTTAAGGTGACAGACCTTGCCCGAAGGCCATATGAACCTAGAATCTTCTTTCTTGGAAGGTTTAAAATAGAAATCAAATTTCATTGGAAGATAAGAGTAGGACAGTTATCAATTTTTTTCTTGAAGGAACATTGGAAGTTATTCAGTTGTCCATTCGGTGCATACACAGTCCCTATTTTATTGTCCTTTAGTTGCATGTTTTATGATTTCTGTGGTCTGTGATTTCTCTCACTTCTTTCCTTTTCTAGGTCTGTCTAATGCCACTTTTATATTTCTTTCAACCTGTCAACAAAAGTGAGCCCTTGCTTATTGTAATCTTGTGATGTTCTAGTGTGTTGACTTCTGCTCTGACTCTCATGACTTTTCTCCTCTGTGCTTTTCTCCAAGTACATACAAGGCAAAAAGTTACTCATTGACTTGAAATCTATTTTTCCTTTTCTTGTAAGAGCATTTCAAATGTTAAAATTTTCCAAGACAATCGTTTGACTGTATCTCATAGATTTATTGGTCCTTTTGGTTATCCATTATTTAATGCATTCTCTTTTGTAATTCATTATTTAATATTCTCTGTTTTTATGACTTTATTTTGACCCATGAGTCACTGAGAAATATATTGCTTGATTTTCAAATATTCGGATTTGGATATTTTTCTGGACATCTTTCTGATAGTGATTTTTACATTAATTTTGTTGTGACCCAGACACATGTTCTGCACAACTGCTATTCTCTAATACTTTTTAAAGTTTATTAAATGAACAGCAATATGACTTAGCTTAGTGGGCAGTGCACTTGAAAAACAACATGTATTCCTAACTTGTTGAGTGATGTATTCTGTGCATGCATACTTTTAATTCTTTTTAAATGCTATTAAGTTTTGTTCATTTGTTTATTCATGTATTTAGTGATAGGGGCACATGTGTGGGGGTCAGAGGATAATTTGTGGAAGTAGGCTCTGTACTGCATGAATCCTGGGGACTGAACTCAGGTCCCTACATTTGATGTGTTTCTTTCTTCCTTCAGCTCTCTTGCTGGCTCTAAATGCATACTTTTAAACTAAGCATGCTTCATATCTAATGCCTTCCTCAATGTTTAAAAATTCCAAAAGCAGAGGATATTGTCATTATTTTGCTTAAGCAATCAATTATTTTTTAGAGTATCTAAAGTGCTTTATAAAGTGGATTTTGTAATTGCCAATAGTCACACCATTTCTAACACACATTTGCTTATGAGTGTCTAAGGTTTCACCTGGTTTCATAGTTCTAGTTGGAGTCTTCAGCATTAAAAGATTTTATTGATATATATTCATTCTACAGAGTGATGGGTTTTATTATATCTTTCTTTATGAGTTATGGACTTTTACCTTGCTCACTTCCCAACATCCTTCCCTCTCTTCCCCCCTTGTCACTACTCTTGCTTATCCCTTTTGTTTTCCCAAGTAGTCCTACTCTGTTGTAGAAGTTTATTTTTAGTTGTTTAAAATAATCATTTTGTGCACTGTTGGGGTAAGGGCTACCTAGGCCTTGGCATTTTATATTGTTTGCAGGTATTGGATTTATGTGGGGAATGTTTGATTGCTAATGATCAGCATGTGCTATTAGTAGAACACCTGAGGAATTCTGGATCAAAAAAAAAACACCTGAGCTCAGACACTCAGGAGTCCCCTGTCCAGTATGCTGTTTGCCATGATGGTGGTTCTCTCTGATGGAGTTCTGGGAGGGTTACCACCTATAAAAAATGTCTCCTTGTCTCCTTGCTGAGCCACACAGCAAGGTACTTCTGCAAGTGGCAACCAATGTGATAGGCCAAAAATAAAGAAGCACACGACATTACACTAACTGCAGCAAATGTAGAGATAAGGAGAAGAGAAAGAAACTCCAGACCTCACAGAGTCCAGTAAAGTACATTCAGGGAAGCTACCAGAGGATAGAGATTAAGGTGTTAGTTGAAGACTCCTGAAGGAAGAAGAGAAGAAAATAAGCTTCTTTGAAGAGAAAAGGCTATGACTACAAATGGCACCCAAGATGGCAGGCAGAAAGTAAGTGCATGACTCCAATCTAACTACATCAAATGTGGAGACAAGGAAGAAGAGAAACTCCAGACCTCGCAGAGTCCGGTAAAGTACACTCAGAGCAGTTCCCAGAGGACAGAGATAAGAGGAAATCTCTATAAGAGAGTTGTAAATGAGAAAGAGGTTCCTAGGTGAGAGCCATGTTTCCGATTAATGTTTTAGATGAATTTTCAGGGTGAAAACAAGAGTTCAGCTATGAGCAGGGAAGAAGCAAAGTTCTAACCACTTTTCCTGATCATGGAGCCTACGTTCCCTCCTGCTGCTGGCAGCAGCCAGGACATGGAAAATAGAAACTAGAACTTACTTTTCTATGAACTGAGTTTGTTGATCACTTTTTGTGTGTGTGAAGCCCAAGTGGGTCTTGTGTTTGAGGTCTATGAAAGGGGTAGTATGTTTCCCCTTAGTGGTGGTGAAAAAGCTTGCCAAGCCTCAGCTTAGAACAAAAAATCTGCTTAGTTAAATTGAAAAATTTTTTTTTCCTGAAAACATTACTACAATTCATCCAGATATTGAAGATGGTAATGAGAACTCCACCCATGAGGAAACCCTTCCTGTAGACAAGAACTAGGTGTTTTTCCTGCAAACCAGACTCTGTCTTAAAACCTGGAAAGTGTTTCCCAAGGTCGGCACACAGAAACTGTTTTCCAGAATTGGTCAAGGTTGTATCTCTTGCTAGAAGCTGAACTTGGTACTGTAAGAGTTACCCAAATGGTGCTGGTTTTGAAGGCAAGAAGGAGTCTTTGGAGAGCAGCTGAGGCTTGGCACTATGAAAGAATAGTAGAGGAGATTAGTAAAAGTAGTAGTTGAAGGCCCAGATGAAAGGGTCATGTAAAGAAGTTGAGGTTTGGGACCATGAAGAGAGTCTATGAGATGTTATTGGTGAAAGTGCAGCCCAGTTTTCAGCAAGGGACCCCAGCAACTTTTGAGATGCCAATGCCATGGGATGGCCACCAAGAACAGCAGCAGCAGTGGTGTGAGCCAGCCAGAGCCTGGAGGACAAACTATGTGTGCTGCAGAGGGTAGAGCCAGAGAAGTGATAAAATCCCTTTGGAAGAGCCCAGAAGATGTGAATGAATTCCAGATAATTGGACATTGGTAGTTTTTCTGTTGTACAAAGACATTGTAAAAAGCTTGATAGATGCTTGGTTTCATTTTGTCCTGTGCATTAGAACCCTTATGATTGTTCCTCTTGTGAATGGTTTTGCTGGTGTAGTGTTAAATTGTGTTGTAGAGATAAAGCAATTTTTTATTGGCTTATACAGAAAAGGGGATTTGTTGTAGAAGTTTATTTTTTAGCTGTTTAAAATAATTGTTTTGTGCACTGTTGGGGGAAAGGCTACCTAGGCCTTAGTGTTTTGTATTGTTTGCAGGTGTTGGATTTATATGGGGAATGTTGATTGCAAATGCTCGGCATGTGCTGTCAGTAGAACACCCGAGGACTTCTGGATCAATATTGGGGTTCTATTGTCAAGGATGGCTCTGGTCAGGATAATGGTTCCCTCTGCTGAGGTCTGGCAGGATTTGCACATATGAGAATTCCTCTTGACTTCCTTGCTAGGCCACCACAGCATATACCATTCCTATTTTTATTTTAGTGTGTATGTGTGTTTGTATATCTGACTGTGCATCTACACATGTATGTACATGTATGTTTCTGGGGGTTGCATTTGTTTTTTCTTTTGCTTTGTTGTGAAATAGGAGCCTATATGGCCTAGGCTGGCCTTGAACTTATAATTTTCCTGATTCTGTAGTGCTCAGATTACAGGTATTTGCCATTATGGCCAGCTGAGTGTTTGGAGAGACATGTTACAAAAATGTCAGTCTATGTAGTTAAAACAAAAATTTACTTTAAAGACTTTTTGTCTTTATGACCAGGATGTCAGTTGATTGGTTTTCTCTGAGTTTCTCCCCTTGCCTAGTAGATGAGTCTCCTCTGTGAGCATGTGTCTAGTCTCCCTGTGTCTAAATCTCTCTTTCTTATGAAGGCAGAAGTTTGATTGGATTAAGGTCATTCACGTCTGATTTTAACTTCATCATATATTCAATAGATTTATATTCCAAGGTACGGAGATTATGGTTTTGGTGTAGAATTTTAGAGATACTAAATACTGCCCACCGTATTTAGGGCATCAAAGCATCTTAAATTAACTTTGGAACATTATTAACTGTTGTCCTTCTAATGTCCCCCACAGGCTCATGAATTGAAGGTTTACCAACCAGCTAGTTGAGCTATTTTGTGGGCTGTGGAGTCTTTAAAATACCAAGAAGAAACTTCAGAGAGCCTTGGAGTTTTTCCACTTCTGACAGTTCTCATTGTTGTTTTCTTAAAAAAAAAAAAATCTCCCTTTTCTTGCTAAGTTTTTCTTTTCTGTAGCTAATTTTTCTCGTGTTGCTGCCTTTCCTCTCCATGTCCCAGGTTGAATTCATCTGCTTATTTGTATCATCCTTCAGGTAACTGAGCATTTTTTACAAGTAAACATTTATATTGTCCTCCTGTATTTATTTATTTCAGTCTCTTTGAATTCAGTAGTTGAGGAATTATGCCTTTTTGGAGGGACTATGTTGCCTTGCTTTCTCCTGGTGCTTGCGTTTCTGTCTAGCCATCTGTGTTTGTTGGTTTAGATACCTCTTATAATTCAATGTGAGGATCTTTTTAAATTTTGAAAAAGATTTATTTGTTTGTTTTGTGCGTATGAGTGTTTCTCTTGCACGTATGTATGTGTACCATGTGTGTGCCTGGTGTTCAACGAGGTCAGAAGAAGGTATCAGATCCCCTGAAACTGGAGTTACAGGTGTTTGTGAGCCACCACGTGGGTGCTGGGAACTGGATCTGAATCCTCTGCAAGAGAAGCCTGTGCTCTTAACCACAGAGCTATCTCTCGACCCCACAAGCCCTCTGAGTGACTTTAATATCAAGGATTTACTAGCTTCACACAAATCATTGGGGAGTTTCTTACTTCTCTAAACTCCAGAACTGTAAGCACGTACTGTAAAAGAAACATTATCTGTTTTTTGAAAGTTTAGTAAGCTCCTTAGGGCTTTTAAAACCGTATTGACAATGGTTTGAGATTTGTTTTTGTTCTTTCTCTCCCTTCCTCTCCTTCCTTGTTTTGGAAGCGTTCTATAATCTTACTACCAGTACTCTCTCTGTTCTTCCATGGGGACTGAGTAAGTTGTCCAGGTTGCTCTGAAACTTTCATCCTTCTGCCTCAGCTTCCTGAATAGCTGGGATTATAGGTTTATACCACCTGGCTGAGCTAACGCCTTAAATTTGTGATGCTTGTCCATCTTATTTTGAGCTTAGTATTTCTTCTTGAGTAAATATTGAGAATTTATGTTTGAATCAAGGTATTTAACATGGAAATAATAGAACACCTCACTATATATTCTAGTGGTCAACGTACTTCATGTATGAGGCATTAAATGGTACAGAGAACTGCAGGCAACTGACAAATAGGTACAATCCATTTCATGAGTATACTGACACTTGCAACGTGACACTTAAAAAAGATGATGTAGTTGTTATGTGGACTATGAAGTAATGTTAACGGGTTTGACACTTGGAAAATGTACACAAACTTGTACGTATGTCTAAATAGCATGTTCCAGAATATAACATTGAATGATAATAAGCTTTCATATTTCTACCAAAATCATAAGAAGAATATTCATTATTAGTAGACAAACTGGAAGTAAAGCTAGGAACAGGAGAAATGACCTTTCCCAGGGAGGATGACACCAATTGTCTAGTGCCAAACTGTCAACCTTGAAAACATATATACCAGTAACATTGTATAGACTCCACAGGTTATATTTGGTAATATGTATCCATCTAATTACATATATGCATACAATAACAACTGATGGAAAAAAGGGGTCTATGAACTTGAAGGAGTGCTGGGAGGAGTATATGGGAAGGTTTGAAAGGAGGAATTAATTTAAAATACAATCTCAAAGAAAAGCTAAGATTGTTGCTTCAATGGAAAAGAAGTGGTAGTATTTGATGCTAACAATAAAATGTTGCTTTTCAGAAAAACATTAATCTTATTGAAAAAAATTCTGAGTTTAGTAGTCTACCAGTACTGAATATTCATCTAAAGACTTGGGTAGCGATATAAAGGCTTTTGATTGTTGAATGTTATATTGTGGAACATGTGATTTAGATATATGTAGACATTAGCGAAGATTTTCCAATCATCAAGTTTATTAGCATGATTTCATATTGCATATCACAACTACTTTATCCTTTGTAAATATTGTTTTCCAAATTTGGGTGTATTCTTAAAATGGAATGTACCTCTTTGTCTTAAAAATTATTAAAACCATCTGTGGTGGTTTGAATGAGAATGGCCCCCATAGGCTCATATATTTGAATGTCTAGACTCTGGTTGGTAGAACTGTTTGGGAAGATTAGGAGGTGTGACTTTGTTGGAGGAGGTGTGTCACTGCCAATGGGCTTTGAGGTTTCAAAGAGCCATATCAGGTCTATTCTCCTTCTCTCCTCTTTCTCTCTTTCTCTCTTTTTCTCTGTTGCCTGTGGATCAGGATGGAAAGTGCTCAGCAACTGCTCATGAGCCATGCCTGTCTGCTTCCTGCCATGGTGATCATGGACTAACCTTCTGAAACTATAAGCAAGCGCCAATATTAAGTATTTCTTTTCTATGAGTTGCTTTGGTCATGGTGTCTTTGTAGCAATAGAACAGAAACTAAGACAACATCCTTTTTCCATCTTAAAAACAAAAAGTCTAGAGTGACCATTCTGTGGGGTTGGTTGGGGCATTCAACAATGTAATCAATGATTCTAGTTCTTTCTGTGATGGTTGGTCTAGGTTGCCAACTTGATTGAACTAAGGGTTGACTAGTACTGGTGAAATGGACCTCTGTGGGTGGGTGGGTGGGGGAGTTCATAGATGATTGGCAGGGGGAACAGTGGCATGATGGGGAGACTTCGTTGGATATGGGTGGTACCTTAGAAAGGCTAGTTGCTCAGATGAGAAGAATTGGAGGAAGACAGTATACACACATGAGAAACCCTTCATCTTCTGAATGAATGGCTGTCCATGCTTCTGTCACAGCTCTCTGACCTCATGCTCTTTTACTTTTCTGAATGAAATGAGTTCTGAGTGAACTGAATAGCTATGACTTTCCAGGAGTTTCTAGGCCTTCAGCCCTCTACTGTGACTGCTTCTTGGTTTGGGTAGCCACCTGGTTCCCCAGCTTTCCAGAATGCAATGTAGGCAATCATGGTAGAATTGCCTAACTCCATCATTTAAGACAACAAAGTAACCCATTTTATGATATGTACATACATTGTTCATACCTTATGCTGTGTACCCACATATTTACATACAGAGGGAGAACTCTGTCTTCTACACTTTGAAGATGCCATGTTGATGCTCGTAGACTACCATAAAGACTGCTAATATCAGAGGCCGTACTGAGATAACATGTGCACTGGCCAGCAGGAGCAGAGACAGCGCCAGAAGGGCATACACTGAGGGGAAGACGCCAGAGGGGCTTCTCAGCTTGGTTCTAGTGTTCAGAGACTGAAAAGTTCTGCAAATGGCTGTCTGCTATCTGTGGTGCCAACTAAGACAAAAGAAACCTCAAGATAAAAAGAGAGACGAACGGCCCAGTTCTAATCAGAGAGAGTTCCCTCTGCCCCCACCATCCCCCCCCCCCCCCCGAGGGCCACCAGAGATGGTTAGGATTTGAAGTTCAAGTGTAGAAGCTGCAGAAAGTTCAGCTTCCTGGAAAGAAGAGCAGGGAGAGAGAGCGACAGAGACACAGAGAGAGAAAGACAGAAGACAGATACAGAAAGAAGAAGGAGCTCCTCCTTTCTTCCATTGTTTCCCTTTATCTGGCCCCAGGCTATTGGAAGGTGCCACTCACCCTGAGCATGGGTCTCCCCCACCACGGTGAGCATCATTTGCTTCCCATTGTGAGGCTGGGGCTAACCAGGGCATCTCTGATGTGTCTGGGGAAAAATTCTTCTAGTCTGAGGCCTGATCGTCCTTTACCTTTAAGATACGAGGGTGCCACGGACAGCACAGGCTCAAAACCTCATTTGGGGTTTTCTTTTTACCAGTCAAAGAGTAACAGTCTTGGGTGAGATAAAAAAAAAAAAGCAGTTTTCATTTGTGAACCCGATTTCCCCCTTTACCTTTATTTCCTGGCATCGCTTTTGCACGGTGATTCTTCCTGCCACAATTTTGCTTCTTTTCCCAGATTTAGGAGTCAGCAGGCAAGAACTGCCCCAGCCCACACCCAAGCCCCCACATGCCGCTTGCCTTATTCACAGCTCCTGTGGGTTTTTATTTTTTCTTTCCCCAGGACAGAAAGATTCAAAACATGCTCTCCGAGGCACAATAGCCCCAGGAGAAGATCCGTGCTAACAGATTAGACATGTAGCCCAGCCCTTCTACACCTCTCACCCACATCAGGAAGCATGCTTGAGAATTGCCAAGTAGTTTTTAGAAAGAAAAGAAAAGCGCACAGCTTCATTCTTGTGGTTTTTGTATCCAAATTTCAGACAGGCTTGAACAAATCCTCCTGTCTATTGCTATGTGATGGATCTGAACCCATTTGCAGAACTTAAGGGTCTCCAGAAGGAAGACAAGGACCAGAGAGGCAAAGGGAGATGCACCCAGGTGGGACCACCCAGACAGCTGCAGGAAACTGTTGCCACTTACCTTTCAAACTGCAGAGGTTGGGAGCCCACTTGGGGGAGGCTCCTGGATGTCCCTAAGGGAGTGCAGAGTGAAGCACAGGGGAGCCAGAGGCCTGCTCTGCAAAGTTAGCCCTGGTTCAGTGCTATTGTCCCTTGTAGAGCAGCTGTGGTACAGGGATGAGTGGCACCTATCTCCTGGCTGAACTACGAGGCTCTGGCAAATGAGTTCATCAGAATGGATTCAAACAGGCCCAGCACTTTATGTTCCGAGTGTTCGGTGCAAAGTCTGGGGCTAGAAATTTGAACAGCTCTCTTGAGCCCATTTTGTCATCCATGTAAGGAACTAAGTGAGACAGACTAACTGTAAAGAGAAGAGATTTATCTAGCTTATCTTTTGGAGGATGAAAGTCTTAAGGGCACAGTCCAGGCTCTGGTGAGGGTCCCCCTTGGTGGTATCATGTTATGGCAAGTGACTGTGAAGGAATCAGGGTAGGGAGCAAGTGAGTGCAAACAGGCAAAGAAACAGGAAGTCAGCTGAGCTGTGCCAGGCTCAGGGTTTCCCAAGAACTCTTTTGAGAGAACTTACCAAGGACTCACAGGAGAACTTTTAATCCTTTTTCAGGGTGTCACCCTCAACTGACTGGAGGACATCTCATTACACAATCTCTTAAAGAGTCTATTTCCTCTTCCAACAGCATCACGCTGGGCCAAGCTTCTAACACGGACTGGGGACACACTAAAATGTGTTAGGTCGAAAACATTAAGTTAAGAGCATAAAACAGAAAGAAAAAAAAAACCTAAGAGTTGGAAGGAAATAGAGAACAAAATGGGTCTGGGATCAGTTTACAAACAAGGGCTAGAAAAATGCTTAGAGAGCTTTTGAAGGAGACACTGATCAGTGACGCCAGGGCAGGAGAAATGTCTGCAGGGTCCATCCACAAAATCAAACCACAGTGTTAGTGATGGTAGCACCAGCACGCAGGCATACATTAGGTCATATGTGCAACCACAGACAGTCCTCTGTTGTCAGAACAGTGTCATGGGACATATTGCCAAAGAGGGTCCGGTGCTGGCATAGAAGGAAGTGAAAAGGGCCAAGAGAATTCCATGAGCAGACAGAGATGCACGGGCATGGGATGTGGGGAGTTAGAGGAGTGAGACATGGATGGTAGCCATGGAGTAAAGAGAAGAGAGGAGGACCCATCCACAGGCAGGCGTGTGATGAGGACTTGGCCTTCGCTGCTAAGGGGATGTGTTTGCTTGGAGTTTCATCAGAGCATAGAAAACAATTGATGTATTGTAATCGGAGCATGTAACTTGATCAGTTTTGAATGTTCAAAAGGTCCGTTGACCCTGGAGAGAGGGAAAGCAGTATGGGAGGTTTGTTTTTTAGTGTTATAAGAGGGAAGAGGGACTCAACCAGTTAAAGAGCTATCACGGTGCTTCACAGCTATCCAGGTGACTTAGGCTGGAGCCCAAGTAGTGACAGTAGAAGTCAGGTGTGCACAGTGTGAATGCATGAATAAGATTTGAGGATGAGCTGGATAGAAACGAGGAAGCAGTGACAAGAGTCAAACTTAACTCAAATGCCATTCATGGGCTGGTGTTTCTCATATTCTGATTTTCCTTTACACTTGACTTTACACACATGACATAATAGAGTAGAGGCCTTTCTCCTCTGCTGTTTTCCGTCAGCTTTCTCAAATCCATTTCCCATCATTCCCTCTCTTCGTTTCTTGTGCTTTGGCCATACTGGCCTCTTTAAACTCCCCAGGCATCCTCCTGTCTCAAAGCCTTTTTATTTACCTGTCCCATAGGCTGTTCACACAGGTATCCTTATGCTGACACTGGTTTCTTTCTTTTATTAGTTTGTTAAAAATGATTTCTCTTCCTTTGTATGTAACGGAACCCATAGCCCCAGGCCCTTCTTATATACACTAACCCTGACTGGTTTATTTTACTTATTCATTACAGGTGTGTGTGTGTGTGTGTGTGTGTGTGTGTTGTTCATGTGAGCGTATATGAAGTGGCACACATAGAGATCACAAGATAGCTTTCAGGAGTCCATTCTTGTCCTTTCACCTTATTGAGGCAAGGTGTCTCTTGTTGAGTCTACGATGCTACATACTACAGACTAGCTGGCCTGACTGTCGCTGGGGCTGGGGCTAGTCTCCTGTCTCCTCTTCCAAGTAGGGTGTGGGATTGTAGATGTATGCCACCACATCCAGCTTTTTTTTTTTTTAATGTGGATTCTGGGACTTAAACATCATTAAGCTTGTGCACTTTTACCCTCTGAGCCATCTAGCTTTCTTTACCCATAGATGCTTTTCTATGGACTTCTCAGTTATCCTCTAATAGCAGAAAGAGCCCATTATACCTAATAGCCCCCAAATGTTAGTGATTAAGCACACAAAAAGTTGTCTTTCTCTTACCTGTCCAGTGCAAGCTGTGGGAGGACTCAGCTCACGGTCATCTTTGTGTCACAGAGGGAGAAGCAGCTCTTAATGCAGGTTTCACAATCACTGCAGCAGTGAGACAAAGAATAGTAGTTTGTCCACTGTGCCTTAAATCAGTGGTTCTCAGCCTCCCTGACGCTGAGACCCTTTAATACAGTCCCTCATGTTGTGGTGACCCCAACCATAAAATTATTCTCATTGCTTCTTCATAACTGTAATTTTGCTATTGTAATTTTCTTATTTTGTAATTTTGTTTTGCTATTGTAAATTTGCTATTATAATTTTGAATTGAAATATAAATACATGGTATGCAGATGGCCTTAGGTGACCCCTGTGAAAGGGTCATTCAACCCCCAAAGGGGTCATGCCCCACTGCCTTAAAACTTATGCCTGCAAATGACATACAAAATTTGACACATAAGTCATTGGTCATAACAAGTCACATCTAATGTCACAAAGGAAAAAGCGATGTCACCATACAACCAGTATGCAGACTCAGAAACACATGGTAACAGCACTAAGTTGGTTATAGTATAATAGAGTATACAACTATTTCATTATTTATCTCCCTTCTCCAGAATGCGCAAGGACTATCTGTGTTTCCTACAGCTTTCCTATGCTTAGAGTGTTTGCTATGCAGTTAGTGGTATGCAGTGAGCACTTAATAAATATGTGTTGAGTGACTGAATGCACATCTGAGCACATTCTCTAGACTGTACTCTTTGAGGGCGTATGTGGGGCTCATTTGTCTCTGTATCACATTTCATTTCTGGACAGAGTTTTGGACCTAGGCATTCACCAAACGTCATCTCAAGGAACAAACAAGCCATGGCTGAGGACCACAGCTCCTTATTTTTCAGAACTCTAGAATATTTGTCAGTTCAGAGAAAACTGGAAAGACCATGAAACAGCAAGGGAAGAGAGGAAGGAAAGAAAGGAGGCATGGAACAGGCTAGAGCCTTTGACTGACTTAGGGTAGAACTCATGTAGATCGCAAGAGTCAACTCAGTGCAGATTTCTCAAAGGATGCTCCTTGCCTGCCTTTTATTAACACCAACATACCGTTCAAAGCCTTCAGTGCTGTTTAACACCCATTTCTCTGACTTTCCCGTGGAAAGTTTTGAAATCAAGGAGGGTTTGTGGCTCTTGGCGAGCAGATCTATTAAGTATAAATCGACCTTCCTTTATTGCTACTGCTCTCCCCTTTTCCAGTTAATTTTGAGTTTATCAATCAGTCAGGAACTTTATCTCAGTGGAGAGCTCTGTAGCTGTGACGCCTCAGGTCCAGGTGTGAGTGGGGAAGCTGTGTGAGTCGGCCCTCCATTGCTGTGAGAAACCAAAAGGAAGAATACTGATTTTGGATTGGAGTTTCACCGGTTTCCGGCCCTGGCTGTTTCACACACTCTACAGGCTTATGGCAAGGAAGAGCGTCATGGGGCAGAGTATGTGTAGTGTGAAATTGTTCATTCGTGGTGGCCAAGAAGCAAAGAGAGAGTCAGAGAAAGGGAGTCAGGGTCCCAATATATCAAGGACACCTTCCCTAATGGCTTCCTTATTCCACAGAAGCTCACCCACCAGAAGCTTCCACCACCTCCCAAAATGTCGATAAGTGAGGGACCAGACCTTCAACTCTTGCCCGTCAGGGGACATGTAAGAGGCTAGCCATAACAAAAGTAAATGGAATCATGAATCTGAGGTGCATGAGCAGACACTGGAGAGGAAAGTCAGACTTGCAGTGGAGGCTATTGACAAACACTGTAACTTGCTGGCACCTGGGTCTGATGTCAGTCCTCAGAATGAGTAAGTGAACAAACAGTCTCGTTCAGGAGTTGAGCGTGCAGATGAACACATCTGTCCTCACTTCTCAATTTATGAATTATAAACATTGCAAGTGTACCCACGGAGAAACATGCCTAGACCAAGGATTTGGAAAGATCTTGGAGGGGTTTTGGGTGGGCATGGGCTGGACTGACTGTGGCTGTCTTTCTCCATCACTTCTCAACTGTATGTTTTGACATAGCATCTGTCACTGGATCTGGAGCTAGCCAAATTGGCTACATTGGATAGCCAGTGAGCTCCAGGGATCCTCTGCTCTCCTATGCTCTAGCCCTGGGGTTAAAGACTCACCCCAGACTCCATCTCACTTTCTGTAGCAAACCCCTCTCCTTATCCTATCCATGCTAACTTCAAAAGAAAATTCTTAAATTTTTTTTAAGGCTTCCATTGCCGACCCGGTCACTGCTTGCTGCTACTCTGTGATTCTTAGCTCACCTGTTCCCTTCTTCTTCCACTCCTCATTCCTCCTAAGTTTATAAGTTTATAAGTCAATGTCTTAAAGTATAAGCAATGTCATTTCAGTCTCATGCCTAAACATCCTCAACAGACAGAGCACTTTAAGAATACAATCCATGCTCCTTGCAGTGGTCTATGGGGCTGTCCTTCCCTTGCCTTCTCCCCATCTTTCTCTCATTGCTTCCTACCCATTGACTGCTCTCAGCTTCCTGTATTTTGCACACATGGCCCTTTATAGTCTCTTCAATATTCTTGGCACACATTACTTTCACGCTCAGCACCTGTTCTTCTCCGTTCTTGAAAGGGCATGCCCACGGTGTTGTTTCCTGCTCTCTCTCTCTTGAACCTTTCTAAACACATAGTTCCTCCTTCTTCCTCTTTCTGTACTTCACAAAATAGTCATTTGAGATACTTATCAGAGGGCAGTCACGTCCATCTCTGAAGGTGCAGGCCCTGCCATCCCTGTCCAGGGGATTACTAAGAGGACAAAAGAAGCAAATGAGTATCCATCTCTAAACTGCTACCACAACAGTCTAGAAACCAGAGTCTTGGTTTGGTTGAAGAGGTCAATCAGAATGATTAGAAGCTCAACAGCCTATGAGAGAGAATGCTTGATAAGTAAAGTCCACAAAGAGAAAACAGAGTAATAGAAGGAAAGAAAGACCCCTGAGTATGTAATTTGGAACACTGGGAGTTTCAGTGGAGTGATTCGGTTCTCTTTTCATTGATCTGTGTAGTTCGCAGTCAGAAGCGTCTGATGCGTGTGACTATTCTGCACTACCTCACCACATCCTTCTACAAAGATGCACACATCAAATTTCACTGAAGGATGCTACATTTAGGGAAAATTGCTCCACGAAGGAGGTAATAGTATATTAATATTATGTCAGTAATATAGCATGACTCTACAATAACATAATAGTGGATTAATAATACATTTAAAACTGTGTACCAATTACCACAGGAAGATTAGCCTAAGGAGTTGACTAATTAACAAGCTTCCTCCTTGAAGTATGTAACGTTCCCCCAAGTCCTCAGCCTTGTACCTCTCTAAACTAGTGGCTTTCCCTCTTAGATCTCTAGGAGGAGACGCTGTGCCCACCCTTTGGTGCTCCCACCAGGATTTGTTTGTATTCCTGGGTTGGTTCATCCTTCTTCCTCCTCACTGTGTTTATCTCGGTTGTTTGGTCTACAGGAATGTGCAGAATCATGAGTGGCATGAGGGAGAGTGACAGCAGAGGGCTGCGCAGGACCATCGGTGCCTGGCATGCCCCAAGCTCCAGGGTAGCCCGAGGCGATGTAGCATCTAGATCCAGTCTCCTCTGCAGTGTCCTCACTGGGGTGAACGGCAGAGCCCTGTCCAGAAATTGTTAACCCTTATCCTGCAGTGGGTGACTCATCACACAGCTCTCACAGACAGAGTCCTCTAAACAAGTCAGAAAGGTTTTCCACTCATCCCTCTGGAGCCACGCAGTGTGCCATCAGCTCTTTGATTATTTTTCACCCAACCTCTATAAAAAATGATGCTCTCACAAGCATTATGGAAATCTGGAAAGGTCTTAATAATACTAAGCTTGCAGCCCCGGCTCCCATCCCCAGTACTCTACGGTGTGGAGAGAGGGGGGAGTTGTTTAGGAATGGGACAATCTCGTTATTTTAGTTAAAAGTGCTTTCTCTTTTCTCGCATCTGTGATTCTTTGAGTTTCCCAACCAGGTAGGCAGTGGATAAATAAGTGTTTAATAATTGGTGAAGTTAGCCACCATATGCGTGAATCGCTCATGAGTCTATAATGAGCTTGACTTACAGATGACATCAGACACATGCAGTTTTGGAGTCCTTCTTGGGCTAAGTTCTTGTTTTTTCACACCTTGCCAATTATGATGACAAAATGGTCTGTGAAGAAACGTTAATTAGATCATAAATAGCCAATAAAATAGAATTGGTTTCTGTAGGCCAGAAGAGGGCGGAGTCCCTATGGAAAGGGGACACAGAGTAGCTTCACTTGGACACCACAGAAAGGCTTCAGGACATGTGGAAGAGTCATGTAATAATAGTAACGGAAGCAGTAATAATAGGTGAAGTGTCGGGGCAGAAATAAACCCCAGAAGGTGATAGGATAGAGGTTCCTAAGAAGTCTACTAAACTGTCTCAGAATTCATCATTCCTCTATGAATTCATTTCATCAGATGCCATCGGACACCTACTATGTGTTGGGCAGTGTAGCTGGGAATGGCAATACAGAACTGAACATTGTAAATGTATGTATGGCCAGGGGAGCTATAGAACCAACAAATAAACACAATGGTAAATATGAGTGTAGATAGGAATTGTGAAAAAATAATAAAAGAACTTGGTAAGAATGACCTTATGCCCAGAGAGAGCTAATGCACCCAACGCATAAACTTGGCGATGTTTGAAGAGTGATGTGGAAAGTTGGGAGATTTGAGGGACAAGGAGTGGAGTGCTCCCGGAGGTGAAGATGGCCGCACTAGGCAGGAGGAAGATTTGATGACTGGGGGAGAAGAATGACACAGAGGATTTTAAGCAGAAGAATTTGAATATTCCTGCAGGGACATGGAGAAGCTGTTAAAGGGTTTTTGTTTGTCTCTTTCTTTGTTGTTTTAACAAAACCACCATATTCTAATTCATTCACAAATAGAATCATCACACAGCTGGCCTGAGACACCGCCTCAAACTCTTGCCTACTCCCCAACTCCACACACAGCAGCAAACTTCGACACAGAATAGCCATTCTGAATCAACAGAGCTTTGCTTAGGAATTTAATGTCTTCACTATCAATTACATTTTAAATTAATTAACTAGCTATTTTTTATGACTCTTGCTACTTTAACACCCAGAAAGTGGAGTTTACTTATTCACCATGAAAACAATACTAACCAACTGTATGGCAGAGTTGAAACCAGGAAAGAAAAGCTTTGGATCCTCTTTGATGACTGCTGTATCTTTATCCTCATCAAATACTACGCTGTCTTGGTCTCCTTTCTAAATTTTAGACTATATCCATGTGTACACATGTATATATATGTGTGTGTGTGTGTGTGTGTGTGTGTGTGTGTGTGTGTGTGCGCGCGTGCACGTGCTTGCGCATTACAGTCTAGGATTCACCTCACTTAATATTATGCTTTATAAGCCCATCCATATTCCTGCAAATTCCATGGTTTCATTTTTCTTTACAGCTGAATTGTATTCCATTGTGTATACGTGCAGCATATTTTCATTATGCACTCATCTGTTGATAGACTTCTAGGTTGGTTCCATTTCCTTTCTGTCATAAGTGAAACAGCAATAAACACGTGTCTACATATTTTCTCTCTCAAGAAATGAAAATAGCAAAAGGAAACTAATCTATTAATCCATAGAAATGTGCAAACAAAGGCTTAAGTGGCTTTATATCCACTCCAACCTGAAATACCATGTATCTCTTTACTTGGCTAAAGTATAAATGAACAATGGGACATCTATACAAAGCAATACTACCCAGAAATAAGACAGGAACACAGCAAAGGGAATGGATCTGTAATGTACCACAAAGAGAAGAAATCAAAACTTAGAAGGGAGAGGTAGTAGGAGGGAGAGGGGAGAGAGGGAGAGGAAAAGAGGGGGTAGGAGCCTGCTAATGTCTTTTACTTGATCTCTTCAAGCAACAGCCCCACTGACGCATGTCCCAGGGAGACCAGTGAATCAGGAAATCCATATTTCAATACCAGAGAGTGATAGCCACTGGCTAGTTTTGTGATTTGACACAACTCACATGAGCCCTTAGGGACCTCACTGCCCTACTGGGAAGCAGGAACAAGTGGCCCAATCTACCTCATTGTGTGTTATGACTGTAAAAACCAAATGGAGAAGGGTTCATTGAAGTTCTTGTCCAAGTTGTTTCCTTTTGCCATAAAGTATGATTCCTTTTTAACTTTAGTGACTTTCAAATACTTAGTAATGCCTGACTTAGTGTAGCGACACAAGCCCCATGTGTTTGGTGACTGGAAGTGCCACACGGTCTAGCTGGCTTTGCTCTTACAGCAACTCTCGTTGAGGCATGGAAGTGGGCATTTCAGAGGCTGTGTGGTGTGCCCATGTTACCCAGCTAACAGCAACAGGTGAAGCAGAGACGGAACTCACTGCCATCTGACTGCCAGGCCCCAGTTTTAGTCTTCATTCTCTTTCTGCTTCTCTCAGAAACGTTTTCAATTTGGAGTCATCGTGTCCAACTTGGGGTATTATATCTTCAGAGAGTTACATTGCCCACAGCTATGCTTCTTATATATACATGAGACATATGAGAAAGCCAAAGACCTACAAACTCACCAAAGATTTTGACCAATGCAGATATAAAAGAGATGAAAAAGAGTAGAGTGAATGAAATCAGCGTTTTTATTACCTGATTGATAGGAATTTCACTCAGGGCAAATCAAGGTTTGCTTATTTACCCAAGAATGTGTATAAACTGAAGATGGCATCTCATTTTGGTCTCCAGATTCCCTCCAGTGACTTAATGCACTTTCTTGAGGTAAATGCTATTTATTTACAATGTCCTTTGAAAGAAAAAGTTGAAGCCTTAAACATATCTTTGACCCACTTTAGATATGCCCCATAATTTCTAATATGCACTTGTGGTTGTTTGAATTTAAATATGTTGTGATTTTCAATGTCATTTCCTTTTCAACTCATGAATTGTTTGTAGGTGCACTTAACTCAAACGTGAATCAAAGTGTTTCTCCCTCTTCAGATTGTTATTGTTGGTGTCTAATTGGAGGATGAAGTGGCTTTTAGAATGTAATCTATATGATATCAAAGTATGGAGAGATTTTGAGCTTTCCTTTGTGACATGGTAAATGGTCAGTCTTAATCAGTATTTTATGTGTGCTAGAGTAAAATGTGTATTTTTTTCATTTGGAGAATAAAGAGTTTCCCATAGTTGTAATTGGAGACCTTAATCCAGCAACCAAGCAGCAATCTTAAACATATTCAGTGGGAGAAAACTTCTCTGTCCTTGGTTCAAGTTGTGGAAACATGGCATCTTTTCTGAGAACTTTTAAATATGGGTCCTATTTTCACTGTGGTTCCAAATCACCTCTCCTCTTACAGCTCTGCCGGGAACTCTCCATCAGTGCATGGCTGTTTACAAAAGTGAGATTGCGGATGCGTGTGCTGAGGTCTGCGGATGACTATGGCTCACATTGACGCGTGTAATCCGCCTCTGGCCTGTGGTCCCTGCTCCCCCACCCAATGCCCCCTTCAGCTTTTAGACTGCTGCTCCTTAGTGAATGGACCAGCACTCACCTGATTGGGTCCAGGAGCATCCCAACCACTCTCTGTATTTGTCATCTTTCTTAGTGGCTTTAGACTTGGTTCTCTGCCTTCTGTTTGCAATTCCTCACCTCAGGTCAGGCCCTCTATCTTAGATCTCTGATCACCCATGACTTCATATCTCTTTGGCCGCTGCTAAATCCCTCTGTTAGAGCCACTGACTTTTCTAAGATGTACATCTGGGTGAATCATTGTTTATTGAAATCAGTGAAGACCTTTCACGCTTTGTAACATTGCTTCTCTGGTTATTCATGATCTAGCCTTGCTTTCCCAAATTCTCTTCAGCACCGTCTGTAATCATTTCTGTCTCCTAAAAACAAAGCTAGACTGTAGCCTCTTCGCAATTCCCAGCAAAATTCTGTGCCATGTACCTTAAAACATAATGTTTAAGGTTTTATATCTTTCTCAGTAACAATATTTATTTACTCTTTTAATGGGGGATACAGTTGGTTCAGGAACTAAAAGTACTTGCCACACAAACCTGGTGACCTGATTTTGATCCTTAGATCTCATGTAAAAACAGAAGGAGAGAACGAACACCATAAAGTTGCCCTACGACCTACACGTGTATGTTGTAGCAGGTGTGCCCGTGCGTACACAGCATGCACAATACTAATAAGTAAATTTTACTTTTATGTTGCAGAAGTTTATTTTTAGTCATATATATCAAATAATTGTTTTATATACTGTGGAGTGAGGAGCTATCTAGGGCATTTTTTATTGTTTGCAGGTGTTGGATTTCTGAGGGGTTGTTTAATTGCTAATGATCTGCATGTGCTAACAGAATACCCAAGGAGTTCTGAAAGAATAAAAACACTTGAGCTCAGATGCTCGGTGTTCCACTGTTGAATACAGCGCTGGCCATGACAGTGGTTCCCTCTGCTGAGGTCTGGCAAGGTTTGCACCAATGAATATCTCTCCATGTCTCCCTTGCTGAGCCTACACAGTGACTAACTACTACACTTTTATGTTTTGGAGTTTATTGCTTTGACACAGGGTCTTATTCTATAAGGCAAGCTGGCCTGGAGCTCACTGTGTAAGCCAGGCTGGTCTCAATTTACAGCAGTCCTCCTCGGTGCTGGGATTACAAGTGTGAGTTGCCATAATCAGCTTTTGAAAATAGTTCTTGTGTTTACATAATAATGGAGTGATGGAAAAGAGATTATATATTTACACACACAGAGACACACACAGACACACACACACACACACACACACACACACAATAAGAGACCATATGTGCTTAATTTCTTGCCATTGTGACCAAATGCCTGAGGAAAACAACTTTAAAAGGGCTGCTTTCCTTTGTCTCAGGATTTCAAATGTGCAGTGCCCACAGCTGGCACCATGGTTTCTGAGTCCGTATTGAGGCAGAGAGTCAGGTGGAAGGGGGTGGTGAGGCTCACTTCGTGGTGGCCAGGAAGCAGAGAAAAGGGGCATAAGATAAGCTTTCTGATTTCCCCCAATTTCCCTCACTTCTTCCAGCCAGGCCCTGTCTACTAGTTCCTACCATCTCTCAGTAGCATCTCTGATTGACAAATTTGTTAATCAATTGATCAGGTCAAAACCTTCATGATCCCACGACTTACCCAACACCCCTGAACATTGCATAGAACATCAGGCTTTCAACATATGACCCTTTCGGGTGGAAAATGCTTCACATAAACTTTAACACACACACACACACATGCACACACATTTATGGACACATGTAAGCACATTTTTAGATGCACATGCAATATTTTGGATAAATATGAGAAGTTATGCATACATGTTTGTGTAGGTGATAGAAATTATAATAACAAGCCTACACTTCTTAAAACTGTACATGGATAGTCACTGATAGACAGCAACTTCAGCAGTGCATTCATTTCTTCTTTTCTAGGCTCCATTAGCATCCAGATTAGACCATAAGATGTATAGATTCATGGAGACAAAAAGACTGCAATTGGAGCCCACATGTTGCTGGAATATGTATTTACAGATCTAATGGTGTCTTTGCCTGCATATCCGTGCAGAGGAAAGCAGAAGAAATCAGGTTTGTCCAGAAGAATCCAGGAGACAGAATTCCAGGCCCAGTCACGATGAGATGTAGACTTGGTCTAAAATCAGGGAAATCAGACGGCTCAGTTGACTGACAACTATTTATTCAGGTTTAAGGCATCAACATCCAGAAATGTGTCCCAAGCTGAGTTTCAGGTGACTTTTAAAGAGCCCTGAAGCTTCCAAGGAAAAAGACTTCCACATGCCTGTTGCACAAAGAGTTATAAAACAGGTACAAATCAAGAGAACTTCCCAGAGAATGGCATGAAAAGATTAAAATAGAAAAACACACAAGCTGGGCAGTGGTGGCACACGCCTTTGATCCCACACTTGGGAGAGAGAGGCAGGAAGATCTCTGAGTTCAAGGTCTGCCTGATCTATTGAGTGAGTTACAGGACAGTCAGGGCTACACAGAGAATCCCTGACTCAAAAAACAAACAACAAACAAACCACACAGAGGAGAAAATCAATGCACTCAAGAGGATTAAACTATCAGGGTCACTGTCTGACCAACAGGGAATCTAGAAAGACAGATCTGAGACCGCAAAGGTGAAGAAATTATTAATGAAACAACACAAGAAAATTACCAAGGTTAGAGGCTGCTCAAGTGCCAGCTTCCTTCCCAAACCGTCTAGAGCATAGCCCCTCCCTGGGTGTTCTATGCCCCTCCCCAATCAGTTTTCCACTGAAAGTATCACATTTGACTTGATGTACATTGTAGGTCTTTGCCCTTCACTTCCCTACTAGAAGGTGAGCTTCTGGCAGATGTGGTCCATTGTCAGTTACCTCCCTGTGTTGCCCTAAGAGCAGTGGTTCTCAACCTTTCTAATGCTGCGACTCTTTAATACAGTCCCTCAGTGGTGACCCCCCAACCATGAAATTATTTTCATTGCTACTTCATAACTGTAATTTTGCTACTGTTATGAATCATAATGTAAATACCTAAGATGCGGATGGTCTTAGGTGAACCCTGTGAAAGGGTTCATAACCCACAGGTTGAGAACCACTGCCCTAGAGCATTGCTCATGCCTGGCACAGTGCAAAGTCTAAGTGGAATGGATGATACAAAAGAATTGAGTTGTTGTCAGCTATGGAAGATGTCGTTTAATAATTCCTCAGTGTACTAAGCAGTAACAAGTTAGGTTTACAATGCAGAGCTATGGCACCAATCACAGGAAGGGACAGCTAGGGAGCAGATGAGCTTAGTTGCATCTGAAGAGCATGGGAGCTTGAGGGTGGGAGGAGACAAGCCACTGTTTTTCATTACAAGAGTTTTGCAAATGATTCGCTTTTTCGCCAGATGTGTGTATTGTTGATTTAGAGACTGTACATGAGTCTGAAAACATTTTGTATGTATTTACTGTAAATATGTCATATCAACAACAATAACAGCCAACATTTATTGAGCACTTATTACATGCTAGGCATTGTGCTAAGCTGTATGTGGATTATTGAAGAATGTATTACATATCTGCTGTCAGTTTGCATGGATTGAAAACATCTGGATTCAACCTATGTAGAAGAAAAACGTCCATCTCCAGATATAAATATTCAGTAACATAAACCTGGATGAATAAATACTGCTTATCAATCCTCATAACAGATATGAATTTGTTATGCTTACCCACATCCTTCAAACAGAAGAAGAAAGGGTACTGAGTAGAATCCTGCAGGACTCCAAACACTCCTGTCAGCAGGATTTGCTGTAGTAGAATGTACAGAGAGTGAGAGGAAAATAGTGCATGACTTCTTTTGCAAACATCTGTCAATGTCTTCTGTTTGCCTTGCCTTCCGTCCTTCTCTCCGTGTTTCTCTCGCAGTCAGCTCATCTGGAATGCACTGACCTCCGTTTTGGGAAATTAATGAGATTGTCGTGGGTGACATGGCTTCTGACACCATCATTTTGGAAGCTCAGTTCGGCAGATCTACTTCACCAGACCTGTCTTAGGATGTGCTACAACAACATTGTTATTTTCCAGCTGCCCAGGAGCACCAGAGCCCATGGGTGTGGTGGCTCATTTCTCAACCAGTCTGATAGTGTGATTTAAATAAAGCAACTTGTCTAAAAGGAATCCTTTGGGCACAATTCTTGTTTGGAAGCATCTGCTGTTTATAGTATAGATCTGTTGGGATTGCCCTCCCTTTCTCCCTCCCTTCTTTCTCTTTGCTTGTCTAACCTCTACTCCACCTTTCATGCTTGAGTTAGATGTGCCCTCCCTGCTAGGAAACCGTACTCTCAATATGGACATTCTGTACTTTGCTCGGATCCTGGCACACCATGTTGGTGTGGCCTCTTTCGTACCTACAGACGCTGTCATTAGTTTACTGTTTGACCTTCTGTGGACATGGAGGCTGGACAGTATTTTTGAAATGGTCTAGAGGTTTTTCATTTTTAACATGTGTTAGCTATGAATTCACAGGGGATGGCTCCAGCAGTCCCAGCTCCTTCCCACACAGCGCAAACTTCTCTGGGTGGAACAGGCTGGGGTTTGAGCAGAGCCCAGGTATCTTTCTCTTTGCCTTTCTTTTCTGTTTTTCCTTCACTGATTCAGGATGATGCCCCAACTCTTTGAGTGTTTCATACACTCAGTCTGTGCATTAATCCTCCTGGAAAGACTCTTAACCTGCTTGTTTACAGCTGTGTCAGTAGCATGCTGAATGACACTGTAGACCCTTCCAGTTTTAGTTACGGGGCATTCCTTCTTGAATGGTATTCAGTCCCTTGTTGTTTGCAGTATCATCCTTCTTGCAGATCATTTTAGTTAGAGTTTTTACAGCTGAGATTAAAACAGCATGACCAAAAGCAACTTTGGAAGGAAAGGTTTTCTTATTTATACTTCCACACCACAGCCCATCATTAAAGGAAGTCAGGACAGGAACTGAAACAGGGCAAGAACCCGGAGGCCATAACTGATTGCAGAGACTATGGAGGAACACTCAGTGGCTTGCTCTCTCAGGCTCTCTCAGCCTGCTTTCTTATAGCTCACAGGACCCCCAGCCCAGGGATGGCAGTACCCATAGTGAGCTGGACTCTCCCATATCAATCATCAATCAAGAAAATGTACTGCAGGCTTGCCTACAGGCCAATCTGGAGGGTCGTTTTCTCAACTGAGTCCCTCTTTCAAAGTGACTCCAACCTATGTTGGGCTGGCACAAAGCTTGCCAGCACAGAGGTTCTCTTCTGTGTGGCCAGAGGAACAACTCCATGGGTTCTAAGTGGCCTAGACAGCATACAGTGGCATCTCTCCTCTTTCCCTTTGTGTTTGACATTTTGTTGAATTTACTGTTAAAAGCTGTACTGTTAGACTGGGTTCTGTTACTACTAGAACGTAGCTCAGCGCCTGGTACATGGCAGGTTCTCAACAAACATTTGTTGAATGAGGAAACAAATGGATGAAAGTTATCGTCACTGCAACACAGTTCCAATTTAGTTTTCACGTACTGATTATCTGTGAAAAAGAGTCCCAAACACCCAGACACCTGTGCTTGACAATTGCTAGATCAACAGCTGACAAGAATGTGAATAAGCTCTTTAGAGCTTTAGAAAGGAATGACATTCCCCAACACACGTACAATAGGCCACCTTAGGATCCAATTGGCTCACTATGAGTACTCATTAAAGCAACTGAGATCCCGTGTCCCAGAGACATTTGCCACTGCATGTTTATTACAGCAGTATTCCTAATTGCCAAGGTATAGAATCAAGCAAGGTGCCCACTGAAGAAACAAAAAGCATCAAATATACACAATAGAATATTATTCCTCCACGTGAAAAGTGGGGAATCCAGTCATTTGGAGGTACCTGGAAGAGAGAAGCTGGAGAATAGTGATTGAAATAAGTTTAGATACAGAAAGACGACTGTCACATGCTCACATATAAGGATGCTTGAAGTTAATCTCAATGAGAGTAGAGAGCAAAACATATTGGAGTCTGGAAAATGGGGGTGGGGCTCTAGAAGGATGGAGAAGGGATAATTCAGGGCCATTGAGTTTTAATTGGATAGGAGGTATATAGCAAGTATAGGGTAATTATGAATGACAAAACTATTCAGAATTTTTCCAAATAGTAGAGAGGATTTTTAATATTCTCAACACACACACACACACACACACACACACAATGGGTGTATATATGTCATGATAAACCTCCGAGTTTTGGTCTGATTATTATTGGGTACATGTATTGAAATGTCACACTGTCACCCATAAACATGTACATTTATGGCTTGTCAAACAAATTAAGAACACATAAAAACAAATGAAAACACAGATTATTTGCACCAAAAAAGGACTAATGAGCTAAAAAATATTGATCTAAACCCAGAAGTTAGAGGGAAAAAATAGCAAGAAGGCCATGTGCGCTTGTTTCCTCCTTCCCCCAGGAAATGAGCATTTCCTAAGTCCTCTTCCTCCGGTGACTTCCTATGTAAAATGGGGATGTACCTTAGAATCTTTTAGCCCTATGAAAGAAGTAAACTTTAAAAATGGATAGTGCCAAATGCCTCTTTCGTGCCGTGACAGATAGGTGAAGGAAGCTGTCACATTTTCCTCTTTGTTTGGAGCCTTGAATAACAGTCAAGAAGGCTTAAAAAGGAAGCAGAAGGCAGAACAGTTGGACCGTCTTGAACCTAGGAACAAAAGACTGGATTTTACAGGCACCATTAGACTTGGAAAGATGGTTCTGATATGAGCAGAGAAAGAATTGAGGAAAGGTGGGACCAGGGGAAAGAACAAACAGAAGGTGATGGGGGCCTGGGATTGTAATGGTGGCAATAACGTTGGACATGCAGCCAACGCATTTTTAAAGTATTTGAAGGTCTTGAACTTACAAGTACCACCTTAGTTGGACAGTCGGCACAATGTGTTTTGGGAATTTGGATAAGTAGCACATTTTCGTTAGCTGGTTGAATTGCAGATTTTATTTTTCATGACAGTATTAAATTGGCCAGGGAGTCTGCTAAACATAATGGATGGCTTTATAGCTAAATGCAACTCATTGTAATAAATAATAGCCATATATCAGCCTGCTTAATGCCTGATTTAAGAGACAAGGGCCACAGAGAACTCTACTGAGTCTATGGATTTGGGGACTAAACTGCAGATGAAGCAGTAAGACCCCAAGCTCTAGAGAACATTGTGACTCCTGCAGCCAGCATGCTTGCTGCAATGGAGATCACCTGATGAGTCTGTCAGAGTCCTTGTTCTCCTTGTGCATAGGGTTGGTTTCTCAATGGGCTAACCATCCAAGTTTCAGCTCCATAATGCAACTGAAGATTTCCAGTTAATAATGCTAGGGTGTGGGGTGTGTGTGTGTCGGGGATGGGGGAGGATAGGGGATCTGTTCTATCACTGGTTCCCTAAGAAAACCAACTTTGAAAAATCTGACTTTTTAGCTTGAGGAGGATAGGGTTAAGCTAGAGATATGCATACAAAAAAAGATTCCAAGTGCAGTTTGTCCAGGATACCATATGGTATGTGGTAGTGTAAGACCTTAGGCAATAGCCCTCAGTCCCATCCCAAGTCTGATCAGTTAGGAAAAATAGAAGAGAGACTTGCCTTCTTCTTCCCTTCCCCTTTCCTCCCTGTTTGCACTGGGCATTCAATTATCTCTTATGAAGGGGGCTCAGGATCCTTAGCCTCTCTTTGGTAATCCAAGGCTTGCTAAGTTTGGTGAGGGAGGACTGGACAGGGCCATTAAGTGAGTGGGCTACAGCTGGAAGCTGGAATCTCAAAAACTATCCGGAGTTAAATGCTACTAGCCATTCGAGGGGAACACAAAGAACCCTGATACTGAAATGTGGTGATGATACTCAAGCAAAGCCAAAGTCAGAGCTGAGGGAGGTTTATATTGGATGGCAGAGAGTAAGCCTCCTCCTCATCAGGGACCCGAGAATTGTCATAGTAGAGGAGGCCATCGGTGTTCTGCTAGTCTTTTGGGAGTGACTCCTTGTAGTAAACAATTCTAATGAGATCAAAAGTACCAACCACAAAGGGAAGACTATGGACATGTAATGGCTTCCATTCTTTCAATGTGCAGCCTGAAGGGTGTTTGAAACCTTATATTTCCTGATAATGATCTCTGGATGTCTCCGAGTGCCAAGGCCAATGATGACAGACAGTAAGGGTTAGCTTTAAGCTTGCATAGGAACCAGGAGGATAACAAATATTAGCTAACACTTATGCCAAGTTCTTAGAAGCGTTTTACTTACATTGACTTATCTAATTTTCAAAACAAACATCTCACACCGTTAATGGTGTAAAGGGGTGATTTGGCCAATGTCCTTAGACTTCAGTCATCACATTTTCTGAAAGGGATTGAAACCACTTGAATTTATTTATTAATTCTGTCCTCATTAAGAGCAAGACTTGAAACAATGACACTTACCTCCTCAACTTCCAATTCCTCTGAGACCCAACTGACCAGCTCAGCAGAGCAGCAGACTCCAATCAGGGATGCAAACTGGCTGGACAGGAGCTGCGATCTCAAATAGTTCATAAAGAGTCACAGTGTGTAAAAGGCTCTGGTTTCCTCCCATCTCTCTGGGTGTTTGGGGGCAACAGCTACAACTGGATCTCTATTTATCCTTCTTGTCCCATAGCAGTTTTCTTCCAAGGTAGCTACCTTCACGACCTGGGGTCTGCTTGTCCACTATTCTTAAGGCTGCTTTCCAAGAATGTATGCTTACGCTAAGACAATGCAGCCATAGGAGAGACAAAATGTGAGAGAAAATAGGTGATCAAATGAGAGGGAAAAGGAGGATGGATGAATAAGTCACATGGCCTCACCCCCAGGCTTAGTTAGGTTCAGGGGAAGGAAGTTGGAGGCCCTTGGAAGACTGGTTCAAGAAAGACAAAGGCTCAGTTGTCACGAATGGGTAGGTGGGAGCAGCTCATCACTGTTGAGGCAGGCTCAAAGGAACAAAACCAGATCGCAGCTGTTGTTAACTGGACACAGAGTGGCATTGCTCACCAACATGAGGCATTTCCTAATAGGCCATTAAGTCGGGAGTTCTAAGAACGTTCTTAGAATGGATGGAGTCTTGAGAGTAGAAGCTCACATGTGCAGCCATTTCCCTCCTACATCAGGAAGAGTATAGACTGAAAAATTTACAGAGAGCTAAGCTTAGATAGCAGGTGTAGCCTTTGACTTTGGTCATTATCCGTTTGCACAACACATTTCAGAATGATCTTGGCTAAAGAGTTTCTTCCCCACGTTGAGGCCAGCCTTCCTAGACCTTTAGAGCAATTGATGAAAGGTAACCTAACTCAGGCTTGCTCAGTAGAAATCATATCATGGAAACAAACCTTGAAAAGTAGTGCATCCTTTGCCCTGGTCTCTTCTCTTGGGCATCTTATTCTCCCAGGTCTGTAAAGTTTTATTATGACCTGGTTTGCATCCTAGACACCTCCTGGGTGGAACTTTTTTTTTTTTTTGTTCTTTCTGGGATGTTTTTATTTTTTCTTGTACTTCTAAACTACCTACCATTCCTGAATTCATCAAATAGTTGAACACTGTTGGCTCTACTGAAAAACACATCTCCTTCCTGCACATACACCCTTAGGTGAGTGGTTCATGGGCTATAAGTCATTGTCTATGCTGCCCCAGGATCCCTTTATGATGGGGACCTTACACTCTTTTCCTGAGAGGCTAGGGGTAATTTGTTCCTAGTACTGGTGGAGGGTGCAAGATGCATCCAGTTTTCAGAATACCATCAGTCTCCTTGGAATCTGCTATTTTATCAGTGATTTTGATGCTGTGGGCAAGGGTAGGGTCTCACCTTTATCGCCCCAAACAACATATAAGGACGTGTAAGGACTCCACTGCTTAAAATTTAAGTGTGTTGGCTGATTCCTTTAAGACACGATCCTTGAATTTATATATAAAGTTAGGTTTCTTCCATATACCTGTTATAAACATGTTTCCATTGTGTGAAGGAAATGTCTTTAATTAAAACATCTAATTCAGAGATCATTTAGTGAGGAGCCTCCCTTCTAGAATGTAAACATTTTATCTTAGTCATGCATTTTTCCCAATCTGGGTATCATGTATTCTTCGAAACTCTCTAGCTTCAAGCCAATTATTCTCTCTTCATTTGTTTATTTTGTTTAAGAGAAGTAGTTGCTGTCATGTGCTCTCCTAACACAATATGGCTATAGTAAATGTACTTGGCCAGTCTCTGTACTAGATGGTGACCTAGTGATGGAGGGGGTCGTTCACTCCAGAAAGAATGGCTTTCCTCCTCTGAATTCTTAGAACTTCTTCCCTGTAGTTTGCTTGATCCATTTCACATACGGTCCGTACTGTAACTATTTCTGTATCCATACAAAGCTCCCAATGATGTAACATCTTGAAGTATTACCTCTAGGGCATTGAGCACTCCCTAAATATTAGCTGTGAGAATGAATCAGTGAACAAAGGAGTAAGTCTAATTTAAAAAATCCTAGCAGGAGTATCCTAGAGGGGGCATGTTCTTAGAAACAAGCTTCCCTTTGAAGGAGCTAAGTGAAGACAGAATTTAGTAACTGTGCTTGTAACACCAGAGGCTTTAGCTTTCTGAAAACCCCCCCAGACTGAAATGTAGAGATGACCTTGACCTTAGTCGAATCATTCTGGTTCTGCTAATCTGCTAATGGTTTTTATAGAATTACAGCACAATGGTGGAAAACTTCTGTGGCTTCTGTTTCTTATTTATGTCACTAAACCTCTGCATGTTTCTCCAAAAGTTACTTCAAAAATAGCTGATGTGCCAGTTCTGTTTATCTTTTGTAGTACCATGGAAATGGGTCAAAGCCTTGAATGGCTGGTTGAGGGTGCTATGGGCTTCTGCTATCAAAGCAGAAGCTGCGGGCCCCTCCCTCTCCAGGTGTCACTGTGTCCGTACCCTAGTGATTGGCAGATTGGCTACCTGCCCCTTCCCCCCATATAGTCACCTATGCTCTCGAAATAAAGTGACTTTTGACCACCTTTGAATGGAAGTCCCAGGGTAAATTAATTATCCTGTCCTGCTCTCAGGGTCCCAACCCGACACCCCACGCCCCCCCACCGCCGCCATTTGATCCAGACCCATGTCCCTTCCCGAGTTCGGGCCCACCACTCATGACAGGCAATCCTTTTGTCTGGTCAATGATGGGATTGCATCAGGTAGGGTGGGAATGAGGGAGCAAGAGAGCATCTGGACCAGCACAAGGCCAATCTTTTACTGTTATTATTATTTGGTGTGGGTGAGTGAGGTATGATGTACATCTGGTATTGTATATGTGTGTGATGTGCATATGTGTTTCCACACATATGCACTTGTGTGCATGTGGATGTATGTAGAGGCCCAAGGAGGATGCCATGGGTCTTTCCCTTGATTACTCTTCACCATATTACTTACACTGAAAATTACTTTATGTGTATGGATGTTTTGTCTGAATGTTTATTTGTGCAGCACTTGCATGCCTGGTGCCCACTGAGGTCAGGAAATGGCATCAGATCTCTTAGAACTGGAGTTACAGACAACTGTGAGCTGCCATGTGGGTGCTGGGAATTGAATCCAGCTCCTCTGAGAGAGCAGTCAGCTGGTTCTGCTAACTTCTGAGCTATCTCTTTTTGAGACAATGCTTCTCAATGAACCTGAAGCTCACTGATTTGAATAGGCTGGCTGGCCAATGAGCTTCAGGGATTGGCCTTTCTCTGTGGCCCTACTCTCTACCCCCAGGCTGGGTTTATAGGTATGCACTGCTATGCTCAGTTTTGCTTTTTTGTTTGTGAGTGTTTTCTTGCATATATGCATTACGTACATGTCTAGAGCAAAGAGAGGCCAGAAAACAGCATTGGATCCCCTGGAATTAACAGAAGCTTGTGGGCTACCATGTGGGTTCTGGAAAATGGAACTCAAGTTCTCCGCAAGAACAGCATGTGCTTTAGCTGCTGAGCCGTCTTCACAGCCCAAATGTCCAGCTTCTTATGTGGGTTCTGGGGATCCAAACTACTCAGGTCTTCATGCCTGGGAGGCAGACACTTTACTGACTGAGCCATTTCCCTGGACTTACACTGTCCGTTATCTACACAAACATTGAAGGCACTAGGCCTAAGACTGTGTGCTCTTAAACTATAACCCATTCTTCTTCTACATTCCTTGGGCCAGTCCAGGTAAGTTCAGGCATGTGGTGTAAGAGAAAATGTACTTTAAACCGTAATGGTGGTGTAAGAGAATTATGCTTTAAATCACACTCCATGGCAATGTTTGCCCTGAGGCTGTAGTACATTCCAGGGTATACCAGATGGCCTATGAAGGTCTCCCACCTTGTCTTGTTTTAACCAAACTTTATTATTCACTTAATGGAATTATGACAAAGAATAGGAATCGAAACACACGTGGACCACAGAGGCTGTTATGTTTATTGTGCAGAAGGACAGTGACAATCCACTAGAGAAGTATTTCCACAAGCAAGCCATCAAATACAATCACAGACAGCGATTCTACGTGAGGAACAGAGAGGAAGGACGCGCAAAGAAACAGAGAGAGAGTCGGCTGCAGTTAATCATCTTGATACGTTTCTCCTGCAAACATACCTAACTTGCAGAAATGGTAGAGAAGTCAGATGTCCAGTCTTACTCAGCTGTGACCAACAACAGCAAAGAACAGTCTTATAAAATTTATCTCCCACAAAAATAAACTATATATATAAAAATTTTAAGATGTTCTCACTGTTCCATTGGACACAAGCCTTTTTATTTTTTATTTTTTTCAGTATGAAAAATGAGGTATACTGGGACTTAAGAGGTAGTAGTGTGTTTTGATTGTACAAAATACAGGAAATAAAGAGTAACTTCATCAGAGATGAAGATGTAACTTTCATCAGAGATGGAAATCGCTCAGTGTGCTGAGTCTGGCCAACATGAGAAACTTTAATGTTTAATGAACTGGCCGATGAGGTTTCTAAAAGGCCCATCTGAAGATATGGAATGGGAATTTGATTTTTATGAGCTACTGTTTCTTTGCTTATTTAATGTGCAGTTAGCAGTCACGTTGAGTTTTAACTTTCTCTATAGCTCCTTTGGTGACTCACAACAGTGAGCACCTGCCAGTCTCAGAGAGATATGTGGCCTTTGAAGTGACCTCCTTGAAGCAGCTGGAAGAGAGATTTTCTTTGTTTGTTTGTGTTTGCTTCATTTGGCTTTAGTATTAAAAGTCATACTGACACAAGCCGTCACGAGAAACTACCTCCTGGCCCAGTGGTTAACACCATGGAAAAAGTCAGCACACTCACTAGGAGAGAAAGGCATAAAAACTCTACACATGAAGCATTCAAATTGAGACATTTTTACAAAAATCACATTTGTGTATAATACATGAAAATATCTGTCAAGCATATTCTTATAGGCAACTAATCTTAAAAACCTATATATTTTTTTTTTCTGATTGCATTAGGCAAAAAGCTGAGCTAGTTGTAGCTCACCTACAAAGCTTCAAGTTTATTTGAAGGTTGGCTTGATTTATTCATTTATTTTTGCAAAAGTAGGTAAAAACGTGTTCTTTTCTATCAAGTGTATTTAACAAAAATAGTTTTGATAAGGGATAGGTGAAGTTTGAATTATTTCAAACACTGGAGGAGGAAAATCAAAGTTCATTCCTTTTGAAATCTGGAGGTAGGTCCTTGCAAGTCAATTAGTCCATTTCTTTCAACGATTCACTTGAGGTACAGACTTGGAGAGTATATTTGAACACTACAGAACAAATTGTGTGTGTGTGTGTGTGTGTGTGTGTGTGAAATATGATCTAGTGTCACTAGGAAAATTATCCTTAAGAACCTAGGAGCGACTCAGTTAAAAACAGTTTCAAATGAATGTAGTAATTAATCTAGCAGAAAAGCTGCGACAAGCGTTTGTAAAATTTTAATTAAAAAAAAAAAATCACAGAAACATGCATAGCCATGCTGAGACAGGGGAAGAGTCCTTCTTGGACGAGAATGACAAAGAGCTGTGGGTGATGGAACCGCCTGCCCGGTAAGTGTTTTTTCTCTTGCAGTACTTGTGTCTAGCAGCATGGAATGAGTGCAGGACTGTAAATTCATTGTAGCGTTCAGAGGTAGTATTGAGTAGTGGGGATTATTGCTTCTCTGGCTAAAAGTGCAGCTTGAATGCAGAGATGGCAGACCTAACTAAGATAACGCACCTCGGCCAACCATCTTGTGTCAAAACGAAATACATTACGTGGAGTAATACATAGGCTTCATTTGAGGTAAGTGGTACTGCGGTCTTTCACAGAAACTGGTACACAGTGCAGAACAGAGAGTAGAAGAGAGGACAAAGAGGCAAGGAAGGGGGGAGATGGAAAGGGGGAGAGAGAGAGAGAGAGAGAGAGAGAGAGAGAGAGACACAGAGAGAGAGAGAAAGAGAGCTTTTTTTTGCTTTTTAAAAATATTGTTCTTTAAGTATATAGCAAAAGAAATTTATATTTCGCTCCCCCTACCTCATCCTTAGGTGAGTTCATCAGGTATTGTACCTTTTCATCCAATTCCAAAAGAGGATAATTTTACTTGTCTAGTTATCTCGGATGCTCCGAGGCTGACAAGTGTCGTTTTTCTAAGTGGCTTTCTGCTGTATCGATCTCCCAAAGAGGGAAAGAGTGCTTGGCGGTTTATCACTCCTGCTGATGTGTGTTGAGTCCGTAAACGTAGGAGTCAACATTTATTATTCGCTTACTTCCCTTTTTGAGAAATGAACATAACCTATTCTGGTTTGCTAGCTGAATGAAAAGATACACCAGCATTTTGTCTCATTTAGAATTAAAAAGTTAAAAAAATCATCAAGTAAGTGTCTACAAGATTATACACAAAGGAGAGTAGTGTCTAGTCCTTATCTTTGGTGTCCTAAGCAGAAGATTCACTATGATCTGGGTGGGGTGACGTAGGTGGGGCACAGAGTCACATACAATGCTTCTCTCTCTCTCTCTCTCTTTTTACAACGCTTTTCTTATACTGATGCCCCCGGTCACCAGGGTTACCATTTGGGTTTGCATATAGTGACTGATTAAGCCCAACACAGAGTTTTTCTCAACCACCCACCCTTGCTTCTCAGATCCACAAACTATTAGTAGGTTAAGGGGGGAAAAAAATCAGTCATTAAAAGTTGCATTGTTAAACTGTGTCCCTTGTGTGTACAGCAGTTTTTCACTAAACCTGGGACTGTGAAGGGATTACAAAGAAAGTGATTAATATAGTCCTTCTCAAGGTTATGTGATTTCTCCCACCCCAACCCCGCCCCTCCCCCCATCCCACCCCGACCCACCCCGCAGAAAGTGGAAAGACCGTGGCAGTAGAGAATAAGTGGTCACTGCAGTGTCTTCTCCCTTCAAAAGATCCAACTCTTGCTGAGGTAGAAATCGAACATCGGTGCCCCCTAATCCTCCTCGGCAGACTCTTGAGAAGATGTCTCTTCAGTCTCCTCCTGCAACACACGAGGGCAGGAGGGTTAGGCTATGTCTGGGACTACCACTTGCCCTGTACACTACTCCTGCACCAGCACAGAGCTGACAGCCTCCGGCCAGTACTCGAAGAGCTTGCTAAACTAGAGGATGGTGGATCCCCTGTCCTCTCTTCCCCGACTCCTGACCCAAGTCATCGAGGAGTCAAGGGGTTGGTTGTCTTTTCCCAGGACTGCCTTTAGTCATGGCTGACTTAAGGCATCATGGCTGCCGGTCAGCAAATTCAATTGTGGAGACTGTGGGGTAGCTGAAAGAGACTTATTTTTCCCGACAGCATGCCAGTCATCAGTTTTAAAAACTGGCATAACTAGTCTTAAAAGCAATGTTAAAGAAAGTAGATCCATTACAGATGCCTGTAATGGTAGCTGATGCTATTTTGGTGTTTTGCTAGATGCATTTTTATAGATGAGAAAACCCAGGACTCAAACATGCAACACACCCAAGGTTACTAGGCAAGCAGGGGCAGGTCTAGGTCAAATCAGACTGGTGTAGGACTCTTCCACAGAGCAGACCCACCCTGCGTGCGCTGCTTCTGACTGCTATTTCCTTATTCTTTCATTTATTAAAGTGCATTCTGAGACAACCACCACAGTTTGACATAACCGCTCAATCTCAATACTAAATCTGTCAGCATCAGGCAAACATTCAACGGTGGGCCAGCCAAGCAGAGAAAACCTAATATATCTGTTTTTTCAGGGCCTCTCCTCCATATAAATCTAACACCCCCCCCCTTTTTTTCCTCATTCCTTATGGCTCTGGAATTTGTTGGGGTTTCTGTAAGCTTGTGTGAGCTACAAAGTTCTTTTAACTTTTGCTTATTTAAGAAACCTGCAGTACCTTTCAGGACATGGGTGGTAAAGCGGAGACAATAAACATTTCTGATAAAAGTGTCATTGGAGGACGATGATTTCTATCAAATGTTGCTGGCTGTCTCCAAAGACGGCATGTGAAAAAGATCTGGGAGAGAGGTAAACATTTACTCCGGCAGCCAATGGAGCCCCTGTAAGAATGGCCAGCTTATGGCAGCCTTCATACTTTAATAGATTTGATTTTCCACATGGCTTCATTTTGTCTGGCTGGCTAACTGACACAATTTATACCTCTCTTCCTTTCCCAGGTCACTACAGTATACCACTCAGCGAAGCATGCCTTAGAGCCTGTCTGTATTACACTACCAAGCTTCCATTCATTAGTGTCTGAAACACTTCAGCTGTGAAGGGGCTCCTAAATGTTACCATGTGTGACGCTTCTTCGCAAAAGTAGCAAACGGGAAGCTAGCCCTCAAGACTAGCTGCACATGCCCTCCCGTGAATGTGCGCACACGCAAGCATATGGCTACGCAGCCTTCACCCTGGGCTTTCTTCAAAGCCCACTGCTTTGCAGAAGGTTTCCAACATCCTCTTTCCCTCTACAGATGGAGAAAGCTGTAAATCCTCGGGATAAACACACATACAAATGAATGGATTACAGCTTTAAAAATTAGAACCAAGGCAGCATCAAGTCCCGAGAGTTCACACCGGTTTTGTTTAGTCTGCTTTCAGCTTTGTGGGAAACCTGGAACACATGAAGCTACCTCCCTTCCCCTCCCAGGCCTCCAAACTGTGCGATTCACATCTTGGTGAGACAACAGGCCATGACCCCCGAGATTCTCTATGGAGTCCTGGTTAGAAAGGAGGATGCAGGGGGATCAAAGCCCTGGGCAGACGAAAGAGAGACAGGGCCGAGGATCAGCTGCCCTTTGACTCGGTCTGTTCGGTCTGTTCGCTTATTATTTAAATTCCAGAAAGTCACTAAACTGTTTGGCAGGTACCCTCTTTGCCTCCTCCCAAAGGGACTCAGCAGAGACGCGGGTAGGTGAGTGCTAACCCATCCTCTCACACTGAGCAGGTTAATAGGATGCAGTCAAACTGGAAAGCTCCCTGGACTGAGCTATGATTACTCTATTTTTATCGGCTTGATACTCTCCTATCTGTAAAACCCAAGTACTTGAGGGCCGGGAAGGAAGTAGGATTTCTCAGGCCGCGAACTTACAGACCTTCTTGCACTAGATGGAATCAGGTTGGCTTTTCAGAACATTCCCAGAGGCCTTGCTTGATATGAGCTTCTGAAAATCCTGATAGTCAAACCCCCTTAGACACAACCGAGCCCCGGATGGCGGCCCCTTGCTTCTTTTACTTAGCGGTTCTTAACACAACATGGGGAGTAGTTTTATTTATGTATCTTTCCGCTGACCTTGAAATTCCTCTGCTGGTAACTATCAATTAGGACTGGAAACTTAAGGAGGAGGCCAAGGTGGGAAGTCCCACCCCACTAAACGTTGGGTGGCAATGTGGCTCTCATATGTTCAGCACAGTGGGCTTCTCAAAGGCCTAGTTAGAGGAGAGCTTATTTTTTGGCACAGCCACGGCTGGCCTCCCTCCAAAACAAGGCCAAGCTGCCAAGAGGGTGATGCTGGCAGGGTGGGTGGTGCTCCTCAACTCCACCAGCCTCGGTCTCCCCTTGCGGGTGACCTGCCCTTTTGCTCTAAATGTGGCTGCCCTCCCATAGGGTGCAAGCAGCTCATAGAACAAAAGTCCTGTCGGGCACAAAGATAAGGTTGGAAAACTGACTTCATCCTACATTCCCACTAGACTTTACCCAGGGCTCCGCTGCTATGCAAAGAACAGGCAGAAACAAGTGGTAACTGGGATAAGCAGCTATCTCTGATGTCCCCAAAGGAATCCCATTGCTACCGCAGAGAAATTCCTATCAACCTCCGAGCTCATCCTCTTTAGTAACTTAGCAGACATGGCCAAGGGCTGTGGACCATAGCTTGTACCCCCCCAGATGTTTCTAAAGATGACTTCACGTTGGCTGCACATGGCCCAAGGAAGTCTGAGCGCTGTAACTCCCCCTGGCAGCCTTGAAGTGCCAAGGAGATTGAAATGCTGTGTCTAAGAGTTGCATACACCCCATTAGTGGCTACTTGATGGGGCGAGAAAGCCAACAAGTGGTACTCTGGTGCAGAAGGCTTATCTGTTCAGAATGGGGCTTCGAAAATGTTATGCTAAAAGGACTTTTTGGGGTAGAATTGCACAAGTGAGATTTTTATGGGTAATGCTCACCAAAACCCTCGAACACCGAACATATCCCCACTATTCACACCGCTACTTATGAAGACAACCAAAGGCCGTGCCAAACTGGGTGAAATGTGCAAGCATTTCCAGCAGGAAACAGATGGGAGGGAGCAAGGGAGTGGATCGAGCTAGAGAACTATATTTTCCTTATGACTATCAGAACAATTGTACTCATTTTGCCTTAGGTTTTCTTTTGTTCATGAGAAACTCCGCCATTGCTTTGAAAGCTTGAAAATAAAATCCCCACGATATAGTTTACAGATATCCTTCTTCCACGCTGGCTCATCACTATGTCCTTATTTTGCGGCACACTTTAAGTGATTAAAAAGCAGGGAAGAGGATAGCCTGGTACTGAGAGTTAACTCTTGGTGCTTGGCATTTGGTGGCTGAGGCAAGTCTAGTTAAGAATGGAGATTGAGCTTAATTTTGGAGGCAGAATAAATATCTGGTCTCCAGTAGAAGAGACTTTCCTGCAAACTTGGTGGAAGGTGACACCAGGGTGCTCTGTGGTGTGTGTGGGAAGGTGGGTAAAAAACCACAGGCATTTACCTTGGCTCTAATAAACCTTCGGATGCTTTTCTTAATTGCGAAGAATTCTGCCAGGCTTTCATCACATGATGTTATAGACTAGAAGCGCTTCTTTGGTTTAAGCCACCTTACCAACCAGCCCACAGAGAGTTGAAGGACCACTACAGTGGAATGACATTCTAGAACACACTGTCTGAGTTCATGAATATCTGAGGTCAGTCTTTTCAGAAGAAAAATAAAGGGTTCTCCTCCTTAGCAGCAGAGACCAGGTGCCAATCATGTCGGTTTTATCTGAAGGACTCACAAGACCACAAAGTCAAGTTCTTCTGTTTTTTTCCCCTCCTGTTCAGTAGTCTGACTCAAAATGGACTAGGGGGGGAGTGTGACTTTGCAAAAAGTTCTCACTTCCTCCAACTAGGGCACTTTACAGCAGATCTCTGAAAACCACGTTAAATGGGACACATATAAACTATGTAACCCGGCAAGTGCAAAGGGCGATGGAGGGAATACTGGGAGGGGAATATGTCTTTCAAAACTAAAATTGCAGGGCTGGACTATTTATAACAAGACGCTGGTCTTCGCTAGTGCTACATGTACACAACAGTATACAGCTACTGGGACCACTTTGTGTGTGGCACCTTCCACTTGACAGAGTTGCTTTTGAGGGCTTACATGGGCATGTTTCACATAAAGAAGTCTGACCACAAATGCCAGCCGGGAGATTGTGTAACTGATGTCTTATTGTTATTGTGAGAGACCAGCAAGGACAATACCCATCTTGGTGCAGTGTATGTTTCTGTGACAGACATGTGACAATCACATGGGTAAACACCCTATCACACGAGGGTGTAGAATGCTGATTATTAAACTAGTAACCTATTCTGTGCTTGCTTTTATACCTGTGATTGAATAATAGAGTCTTGAGGAAATAAAACAAACCCTTGCTGTTAAGTAATTTGTTGTGGAGACAAGAAAAAGGTGTCCCAGGTTCTCAAAATGCACGTCTTTGTGGTACTGGGCACTAACTCTAGTACTGGGCACTGCATTCCACCCCATCCCCCTTTTACTTTTTATTTTGAGACAAGGCCTTGCTAAGTTGCCTATACTTAGCTGGTCTGTAGCCCAGGCAGGCCCACTTCATTCTCATGGAATTACAGGCCTGCTCCATGAGTCCAGGACTAAAATGCACTAATGTTTGTCTTGACATAGTTCTCTCATGCAAAGTCTTGAAAGAGATGTAGCACTGGTCCCTGGGATACCTAGTGTTTCTCTGTCCTGGGATCAAGAACTAGTTTTTGAAAAAAATCATGAGGTAGGACTCACACTTTTCACATAGAGAAATCATTTCATAGGTGAACTGAATTTAGGGTCCATAATCGCCGAGGACTATGGATTCTGCCAACTTTTCCCCTTCTTATGACAGGAGCCTTGCATGTGAAAAACAGCTAAAGATATAGCAAAAGGATTTGTATGTGAAGGAAGCATTCAAGACTTCATAAATCACCCAGGAATATTCTTATTTTAATGCAAACTAATTTTAAACTATGGTTTGGGTGAAGTCTGCTTAATGGATAGAGTACAGACTTGCTTATTGGTGGCACAAGCCAAAAGAAATCCTTTCTTTCCCTTAGTTTACTATGTGTAGAATTTTGCTTGGCTTCCGTATTTGTTGCTAAGCAACAGCATTTCTAGAGGATTAATAACTATAGCATCAATATTTTTCATTATTGTGAGGTTTTACTTTCTTTTTCCATTTCTTTGTACGCATGTGCGGTATGTTTTGTGTGTGTGTGTGGTGTTTGCATGCATGTGGGTATGTGCACGTGCGCCTATGCACCTGCATAAGTATGTATGTGCACTGGAGGCCAGAGGTCTGTGGCTAATCTTGCTAACCAGCTTATAAGAATCTGCTCCGCCTCTGCACTCTAGGCTGGAGTTACCAGGAGGATACAATCTCCATTGGGCATTTATCTGAGATCTGAGAATCTGAACTCTGGTCCTGATGTTTATGTGGCAAGCATTTTAGCCACTGAGCCCTCTCCCCAGTCCTGGTCTGAGTTTTGACTTTTGAATAAACATTAAAAATATCAATAATCATAGTAGGTCAGCAGACATTCAAGGGTTCAGCAACCCTTGAATGGGCCCTATAGCCCATGCTATTCTGTCATGGAGGACTTGCTCAAAAAGTCCAAGCTTGAAGGCGAATTACTATTTATTCTATATTAATGTGGGTTGGCAAGTGTGGAAGATAAGAAGATAATTTGAATATGTGGGTTTGAATACTTGGGTTTGATTCACCTCACATCAGTGTGCAAAGGAATGGCCGTCTGCAATGTGAACAGGAAGAACAGCTGGCATGGCTCTTTAATGGGTAGGGTAACTCACACGCTAAGAAGTTGGACTTCAACAACAGCAACAACAAAACTACAGCAAATCTGCCAAGTCCAAAAGCGCTGAATTTGCCTTTGAGAGTCCTGGAAATTGCTCCATTGAGTGGTATTCTTCCATTTCTGTTAGGAGTTACCTTATCTCCGCTTGCAAGATAGCAGCTTTCACCTGGCCAGGGTTCCTTTCTTAGGATGGTAGGCTAAGCTAATTACCGCATCTGTTTAGGGCTAATGGTCACAATCATTGTTCTGTGCTTCCTCTGCCCTCTGCCTCCCAAGTTCCCCAGTGCCCTTGAGCTGGGCTAAATACTGGTTTCAACTTTGCTCTCTCCCTTTCCTTTGACATTTGCTATGCCAAGGAGTCAGAGGTGAAATCAAAAAGTATTTCCTATACATCAAAACATCGACATTCAAGGAAGTCTTTGATGGGATCCTTTTCTGTTTGCCACTTGATACCACACATTTATTGGCCCACAAAATGTTTTACCAGCTTGGGAGAATGTAAGCAGGGAAATAAATCAATCAGTGCCCTTTATGACTTAGGTACATAAATCACAGCCTCCCACATGAACCGGCTGGTGACCTTAAGTCTGATTTATTATGAACTATTTACTGCATTTTGGCCAAGGTACCATGTAAAAGGTGAGTGTTGGAGTGAGAATGCTCTCTTCTCTCTCTCCTTCTTCCTTCCATCTTTGTGAGTCTAGACTAAAAGCACCCAGTAAAAATGCCTCCTTTGAGAAGGATATGCTGGCTGTAATTCATCAACTTGCTTGTCCCCAAATGAAATCTCTCATTTTGCTCCAAACAATGTTTAGGTTGTCTGCAATATAAACATCCTTAAAATTGCCCTTGAAGTTTCTGTAGAAACATTCAACATTTTGGAAGGGGGTGAGTACCCATGATAACTGAAGCTTAGGGAGATTTTCCTGCTCTGCTGCACATGACACACAGAAGACGTTTGCAGGTAGGAAATCTATTTTGAAACAGAACATGTTGCTTCCTGTCTTTCAGAAACTGAACAGTTTTTAATCCTCTTGATGGGAAACTGAAAAGAGAAGGTTTATTCCTGTTCTGATAACTTACAAATGGACAATGGGAACTGAGTGCTGGAATGCTGTAAGAATTAAAAAATAAACAAACAAACAAACAAACAAAAACCTTGTGCTCCCTTTGATGAGCAAAATGTCTGAATTATATATAAGGGGCCTCTTCTAATCTCCAGTTAACACATTAAAATGGGAACTTCGAGAACTAATAAGACATAGACAGCTAGTGGAACGTTTTTAGAAGGCAGCGTTAAAGACAAAAACCTGAGGGAAAAAGTTTTTCAGTCAATAATAATAACGTGAAAGAAAAGTCTGTCATCCTCTCCCTCTACCGTTTTAATGGATGCAGCTGATGATTTACTTCAGCTCGTTGAAGAA